>WBNM01004676.1:114670-160780 GCA_013399055.1 Ramphastos sulfuratus
TCATTACAAGACCTTGTAAATAGTCCCTCCCCAGCCTTCCTGTAGGCCCCCTTCAGATACTGGAAGGCTACTACAAGGTGTCCTTGAAGCCTTCTCTTCTCTAGGCTGAAGAGCCCCAACTCTTGTAGCCTGTCCTCATAGGAGAGCTGCTCCAGCCCTCTGATCATCTTTGTGGCCCTCCTCTGGACCCACTCCAACACTTCCATGTCCTTCCTGTGCTGGGGGCTCCAGAACTGATACCTGGGGTTGTTCTTTCCCAGGTGCAAGACTCTACACTTGCCCTTGCTGAGTTTCATTAAATTTCTTCCTGCCCAATCCTCCAGCCTGTCCAAGTCTCACTGAATGGCAGCACAGCCTTCTGGTGTGGCAGCCGCCCCACCCAGTTTGTTGTCATCAGCAAACTCACCAACAGCACACTCTGTGCCCCCATCCAGGTCGTTGATGAATACACTGAGCAGAACTGGTCCCAGTACTGACCCCCGTGGGACCCCACTAGTTACAGGCCTCCAATCAGACTCCATTCCACTGACTACAACTCTCTGGCTTCTTTCCTTAAACCAGGTCCCAATCCACCTCACGACCTGATCGTCCAGACCACACTGCCTTAGTTTAGCCAGAAGGATGCTGTGGGAAACAGCATCAAGTGCTTTACTGAAATCAAGATAAACCACATCCACTGCTCTACCATCATGAATCCAGCTGGTTAAGCCCTCATAAAAGGCTATCAGGTTGGCTAACTCAAACTCATGCTATTACATATATGATAAAAACAAATATACAGCCAGATATAAGTACCACTAGTATCTGCAAGATCAACAATATGTAAGAAAGAAACTATTTGGAAAGAATTTATGAACAAGACACAGATAACACATCACTGTATCACATCTGAGTAGATGACCTCTTCATTACATGTGGAAAAAATTAACAGTAAGTCACTGAAATGCAAACAAATTAGTATCTTTTTTTGTTTTTTTAAATAGACTTGGAGAAGAGCTTTCTAAAAGGGTGAAAAAAGTGAAGTTCTGCAACAAACAGCCCAAGGGGGTTTAAACAACTCTTAACTAGACTGTCCTTAGGGCAGGCTAGACAAAAAACTGCCAGTAATGTAACAGCTGTGTGATGTTTCTGTAAGGTAAGGAAATACACAAAATGCAAGAGATCTTCCAGTCTTTTTCCCAAGTTTAGAAGATGACTGCGGAATTAGATATTTTATAACTATTTAAATTAAGCTTTTTGTTTGAAGTTTTCTTTTTCAAGGAAGAAAAAACCAATAGCAAGACAAACAAAACTAAAGACATCCATAACACCCAAACCCCTACACTTTTGTGTTACTGATTTCCAAGATCTTCAAGCCAATGTAACGTCCAGTCAAACTCTCCACTCCCAGATTAACATTCAAATTTAACATCACTTGATCAACATAGTAATAGTCCAAAGCCAATATAAAATATTACTTGATATTTAGTCTGCACGTGCACTATTTCCATTTCGACTGTCATGCTTCTGCACCTTACCTGCATGAACAAGCACAAATCCCACTCGTTTCCCTCTTTGGGTTTGCTTTGTTTCGGGTTCTTGGACCACCACTTTTACGGCTGTAACCTGAGATGATTTGGAAGGTAATACTTCTACTGAACTTAACCCCTTCTCCATGATCATACATTAGGATCACCATCTTCTACTGGAAAAGAGCATCCTTCCATTCAAAAATAAACTCTGGAGAGGTATCATCCTAAAAGCAAATCACATGCATACATTAGATACTGATTTCAAAACATTGATTTCAAGGTCCTGCACTTGGGAAGGAGTAGTCCTTGATATCAATACAGGGCAAGGAATGCAGGGATTGAAAGCAGACCCGTGGAGAAGCACTTAGCAGTTTTGGTGAATGAAAAGCTGGACATGAACTGACGATGTGTGCTCACAGCCCAGAAGCCAACTGTATTCTGGGCCACATCAAAAGCAGCACTGGCCAGCAGCTCAAGGGAGGTGATTCTGTTGCTCTGCTCCAGTGAAACTTCACCTGGACCACTGTGTCCAGCTCTGGAGTTCCAATACAAGAAAGACCTGTTACAGTGGATCCAGAGGACCCCACGGAAAAGATTAAAGGGCTAGAGTATCTCTCTGAATTGGGGTTGTTCAACCAGAAGTCTCCAGGGAAACCTTATTACAACCTTCCAGTACTTAAAGGCCTCTAAGAAAACTGGGGACAGACATTTTTTTAGCAGGGCTTGTTGTGACAGGACAAGGGGTGATGGTTTTAAACAAAAAAGAAGGGGAAATCAGAATAGAAAAAAGGAAGTCTATTTTTACATTGAGAGGGAGGTGAAACACTGGCACAGGTTGCTCAGAGAGGTGGTAGAAGCTCATGCCTGGAAACATTCAAGATCAAGTTAGATGGAGGCTCTGAACCTAATCTAGTTGAGGATGTCCCTGCTCACTGCATGAGGAATTGGACTAGACGATCTTTAGAGGTCCCTTCCAACACAAAGTATTCTACAGATTTTATACAAATAAATTCAGAAAGAATTTTGGAAGAGAGGTTTGAAACAAGGAGAGTATGCCTCTTGAAAAATGGGCTCTTCCCTAGCTAACACCATTAATTAGACTTAGAATAATCAAAGTCCATGCTGAAGGTTCAAAGCAGCCTTTACAATTTAACTTGAATCTAATAATCTTTCCAGCCTCTGTGGGGAACTGTTGATATAAGGCTTGCCCACACCTGAGAGAAAGCTGCTTTCCATGGTCTCCTTTGATTCAACAGTAAAACATATTTCTTCAACCATTGTGCCTGAAGATGTGATGATGATGCTCCATAGTCCCAATCTTAACTTCCTAAGTGCCATTCCTGTGTGGAAAGTCCTAGTGTCACCGTGGCAATGCTGGCCAAACTGACAGACAGTACGTATGGCTACTGTATAGCAGACCTCCTACTCTCAGATCACATACTGGCATCCGCTCAAGTGACTTCATGTCCATATTTTAAGCAGGGGATGCAGAAACTGTGCATTAACATGCATTCCATAATTGTCTAAGAAGTGTTCCAGAGAATTGTAGCACAGGAATAACACTTTAAAATGCCATAAATTTTCCCTTCTTTCACAGGAAACAATTACTTAAGATCCTATAATGAATTCTTACTCTTTCACATTTCTTCACCCCTTGCCCTTAGTAATCCCCAGTAATTTGGGAAGAAAAAAAAAGCCACTTCTTTTTAAATGACAAAAGTATTTCAAATAAAATGCCACATAAGCTTAAAACAGTGAAAGAAATTTTGTCTAGATCAGCATAAGGATACCTACCACGATTATTAGCGAACCACAGCATGCTTGAGTTGATATCACACAATTTAGTACCATTATTTGGTTTTGATCTTAACCCTTAAGATGTTTATAAAATGTAATGTTTATAGAAAGCTAATGGAGAAATTGTCAGTAGTTTCTAGTAAACAAAACAAAAAAGCTCCCTAGTTAAAGTATTTTCAGGAAGTTGAAAATAAACTTCACCACTCCTTTTACCCACAATATATCCTGACACAAAACAGCCTCTCCAGTTCAGCAGATAAAATTAAAAGCAGAGACACTGAACATGCTGAATTAACTCAGAGTGACAAAGCACAGAGTATTAATGCATGAATGGAGAAACCCTCTATAATGATCCAATATGATGTCTATCACTCTTACCACCTTGAAAAGGATGACATGTAATTTATAAACACTAAAAAATGAATAAAAGTGAAGAAAAAAAGATATTTAATATATAGTATCTGAACCACAGATTTTGTAAGCGCTGCATGGCTTACTCCAGTAATCAAACAACACTCCATTCAAACAACAAAAATTAGTGCTAATTATGTTCAACAAAATTCAGCACTGGCACAGAATAGACAAACATGCTGGTTTACTTCAACTGTCTCTTCAATAATGAAAATTAGGACAGCTTTCTAGGAAGGTGTATATCTCTATTCACTTTTTCTTACATGCTAAACATATATAGGTATCTTCTTATATTTATAAATTTAGAATGTAAAATTAAATATGAATGTATAGTCATATTTATATGAAATAAAAGATCACTACATCACATACACTCTACAGAGCGGGGGTAGGAAAAAGGCATTTCATGGACTACATCTGATAGTAATGGTCTCCTAGATAAACTTCAAAGATAAAACTAAATTCCTATTACTGCATTTAAGTTATTTTCACCAATAATAGTGAAGAAAGCTCCAGCAGCCATTGGTACAGGCATCAAGATGAAAGACTGTCTTGTTTCCTAAAAACTCCTCTTTGATGCATTTCTCTGCACCACACAGAATGTCATGACAGCAACAGGCATATGGCAAATGCTTCAGGAGGAGCAAGCAAGCAACCTACATTCTTGCAGAAACGGAAATAGTGTGGTGGCAGGGAAAGTAATGATAGTGGTTAAATTGCTTTTGAAGTTACAGATGCCACTTAAGACTAGCTAACAGCATAACTCCACAATGAAAACCTTAATTAGGCCTTCGCATACACTTGGGTCTGAAGACAAGTTTATTTTTACCAGACAATATATAGTAGCCCAGCCCAGTAATTTTTTTCAGTTCATAACATTTCCTCCACATTAAGTCAATTTTGTCAAACCACTCCCACCTCAAATTGTTCTTCAAGTCCTTCCAATTTTCATTCACAAACCTACTTCTTCCACTTTGTAAGCTTTTGTTGGGCCCAACCTTTCCCTTTCAAGCTTGTTCTAGCGTTCATCTGTTCTCCTTCCTGGCTGTAATACATTAATCTGATCTCATCCCTTCCTGCTACACAGTTCACTGCTCTACAACTGCACAGCTACAAAAATGGTCCGGGATATACTCTAGTTTGAGAGAGAAGGAATAGAAGCAGTGTTTGTAACGAAGTCGCTAAATGCACTTACTACACTGAACAAGTAACAGTCGTACACAGGCACACGGAAAAATGTAAATAATTCCATGGTCACACCCACCACAGAAAGAGTGGCTCCGTCTTTCTGCGTTTTTACCAGACATAACGGCTATTCCAGCAGCCAAGAGGTGACCCTCACCACTCCTCACAGGATTCAAATCTCTACCTAATGCTCACAGAATCACAGAAAACATCCAGTTGGAAGAGACCTCAAAGATCATCCAGTTCAACCCCCGGCCCAGAACTGAAGGGGCAACACTGAACCGTGTTCTTAAGAGCCAAGTGCACATGCGTCTTAAAGACCTCTAGGGATGGTGACTTCACCACTGCCCTGGGCAGACCATTCCAATGTTTGATAACCCTCTCTGTGAAGAAATATTTCCTAATATCCAGCATAATACTCTCTCCTGGCATAGCTTGAAACCATTTCCTCTAGCCCTGTCACTTCCCACCGAGAAGAGATTGGGCCCCTCCTTGTTGTAACCTCCATTCGGGTAGTTGTAGAGAGCAATGAGGTCTCCCCTCAGCCTCCTCTTCTCCAGACTAAGCAGCTCCCTCAGACGCTCCTCCGTAGGCCATGTGCTCCAGGCCCTTCGCCAACCTCGTTGCCCTACTCCGAACACACTCCGGCATCTCAATATCCCTCTTATAATGAGGTCCCCAGAACTGAACACAGCACTCGACCTGCAGCCTCACCAGCTGAGTACAGGGGAATGATTACCTGCCGGTTCCTGCCGGTCACCGCGCTGTAATACAAGGCAAGCTACCACTGGCTTTCTTGACCACCTAAGCACACTGCTGACTCATATTTAGTCGACTGTCAACCAGCACCCGCAAGTCCCCCTGCAAGTTGCTGCTAGACAGAAAGCAGCCTCGTAAAGCAAACGCTTACACACGCGCCTAAGAGATGGAGGGAAGCACATGCCTATGTCTACCTCTCGACAGTAGCAACGTGAAAGAATTTAAAAGCCTTTGAGGTTTAAAGTGAAAGGCCTGAAGGGGAGCAAAGAGGAGCGCTAGGGCGAGAAGAAAGCACTTAACCCGCAAGCGAGTAGCTGAGCCCCAATTAGTGAACGCTTCCACAACGAACAGGGAACAGCAGCAACCGAGAAGCTAACGAGGATATGAGCAACCAGCAGCCGCAAAACAAGTCCAAGAGAAACTTTTATTTGGAGAAAAGACTCCTGGCGAGACCGGCTGCGGCTACCCCACGTCGAGGCAGGCACGCAGCACGCCTGTCCGGTGGAGGAAACCAGAGCGGCCACACGGCGGGAGGGAGGCACAACCTGGCATACTCTCAGCCCCTACACCACCTCAAAGAAACCACGGCCCCGGTCGCTGCCCAGGAGGCCAACCCCGGGCCCCGGCACAGCCCCGACGACGCGCGGGAGCAGCGCCTCGCTCCCGGCAAGCGGCGCCGCAGCGGCGGGGGTGACGTCACCCAGGGGAGCCCCCCACGGGCGGTGTGCGGACCGCCAGAGCCCGCGCGGCCGCCTCGCCGCGAGACCGCCACGGCAGCCCACGGAGCCCCGATGGGGAAACTAAGCAAGTGCGGGGAAATGGGAAAGGACGGGCCGGGGAGAGGCGGGGATCGGAGGGCTAAGGCGGGGCAGGGCGGAACTAGGCACGGAACACTCACCCTCCACCGCCGTCAGCCTCGCGCACACCCGGAAACGTGCAGCCGCGCGTTGCCTCGGTGAGGATGAGGCGTCCCGCCCAGCGCCTCCCTCCGATTGGGAGAAGCGAGCTAGGCGACCGGAAATGGCGTGGGCGCAAATTGGCGGCTCAGAAGACGAATGTGGGAGGGCCAATTGCGGCGGTGGGAGGGTGCTCAGCGCGGGGGAGGGCTTTGTGGCTGGGGCTGTAGCCGGATAGAGGGGCGGCAGGCGTTCGCGGCGAGGCTGGGAAGGCCTTATCGGGCCGATGCTGCTGGGTCAGGGGGTTGCCTATGCGATAACGGCCAGGGGTTTTCCTGTGGAGTCGGGGAAATGGCGGTCGCTGTCTCCGCAAGGGGAAAGCGCCGATGAAGGCGGCTCGCGGGCTAGGCGGCTCAGGCCTGTGACTGGGGAGTGGGGCTGGGAGATGGGCACTGCACACGTACCTGTCTGTGAAGCAGCTCTGGTCTGCCGGCGCTTTCCCAGACTGGTGGGCCTTTGGGCCGCCTCCCTTTCCCTTCTGTTCGAAAATACTGTTCACAAACGGCGGTTTTCACCGAGCAAAATCCTAATAAAAAACGGGTGCAGCCTCTGAGGTGCGTTTTGTGTGAGGAGTTGCATAGCAGAGTCTGGTTCTGTTACCTTGCTTCTGACAGAAAAATGGCTTCTGCTAAGCGCCCAGAACAGAACCGAATTTACTGATTACAAATATTTTTGGTAATAGTGCTGTCAGAAAAATTTAAAACCAGCCGTTTTGCATCATCCTGCTTCAATGGGTATTGAGAGACCTGTGTACCGTTAGAGAAATAGGAAGTTCCTATTAATTTCTACCTGTCTTGTCGGCAGTGCTTGATGTAATTTTCCAACCTTTCTGAGAATAGGTGCAGCCATATCTGAGTCCCATGCCCTTGATACCAGCTCAGATGATGATAACTCAGTGTGGGGAGTGAGCTGTGTACCACTTAGGTTATCTGAGCCTGCATTGTCTACCTTTTCTGAAGTGTCTTCACACTCAAAAGAGTCCCTGCTTCTCCGCTTTGTAGGACAAAAGAGACCAGATGTCATTATGTACTTCCTTACATTGTAGAGTACATTTCTCTTAGCTGATGCCTCAAATTTTAATTTGTAAAGGTCAGCTTTTTCAAGTTGAAACTGTAAACATTTTATAAGGTCAAGATGGTTGTTCTTTTTGTAGCATTCACTAAAGACCTGTCCCTGACCCCCCTTCTAGGACAAGATTGTCCTGACCCCTCTAGATTCTCTTCCCTATTTTTCTTTTTTCCAAAAGTGAGCAGTTGGTGAGAGTGTTCCTGTCCACAGTGGACAGTATCATTCTCTGCAGACCAGCTGCCAGGAAATCACCTGCTTCAGCCAAACCATAAAGCAAATTTTTACAAATCAAGTTTCTACAGTACTTTTCTCCGATTTCATTCACTAGCCAAAATACGTTTCAAAACAAGTAACTAGTAATAGAATTTTTTTTTTTTACGCTGCTTAGAATCATTACCATACAAGACAAATGTAATTTAGTCTCATTTGCATATGTAGTGAATAAATTTTATCCTGTGGGCACTGTGTTGTATATTAAACATTAACAGAAACTTGAGCACTGAACTGTCAAGAATCAAAAAGTCTGGAGACTAACCTTTTTACCTTCAGAATTTATTCCATCTCCACTGTCCTGATCTTCCCTGGGCATTTGAGGTTCCTTCCTGACCAACCTTATAATCACAGAACTCCCTTTTATGACTTTTTTTTTCTTTTTTTCCTCAATAAATAAAAATGCTTCCATTAATTTTCATATTCCTGACTTATTTCTTTCAAAGGCCAGCCTTATATTTTTTTTAATTATGCAAAAAAAGTCAAGAGCAAATGCAATTCACTTGTTTCAACACAGGTTTTTGGCACACAAAAATGTGGCTTATAAAGATCAGTTTTTGTCTTCCACGTTACCAGGTGCTTCCTCTTCTGTTGGATAAAACTACAAGGAAATAATGTGAAGTCCACAAACCCTTAGAAAGAATTTGGCATCCTTTCACAGATTTTAATGTGAGGTCCAAAACCCCTTTTGCAAGTTGCTCTGTTACCAATTTTTTTTTTTTAAGTCCTCATTACTCTTGATGATTCTGAAGTGAACCAAGGAGATTCCACAAAAATGCAGTGGGTTTGGTTTGTTGTTTGTTTTGTTTTGTTTTGTTTTTCCTTTTGGATGTCAAGAGTTACATTTGAGCTAGGAAAATCGGATTTTTGGGGAAAGAGAGGGTGTTGTGTTGAAGTGTTGCAACACACCACTTCTGGTTGCAGCCTTTCTTTGATACACCAGGTTGACCACTAGCAGAACAGCTTTGATTTGACTTACTGCATTCATCAGTGCATCTTCTATAAGTGCTCACACACTTTCTGCCCTCCCCCACAGCCCCATTTTCCCCTTTTCTGCCCACCTCTCATGTCTGTTGGCTAAGAAAGAGGCAGAACATGTGCCTGACCCTGAGCTACACATATTTTGACTCGACCCTTCTGTCAAATCTCCTTGAAGTTGGCCAGCAGGTTCAAATTATGAAGGCAGGTTGACAGACTGATGGATGAACAGTGATCACAGAGCCCTGCTTTCTTTAGCAGGGGAGACTTAAAACATTGTCAGTGTTTGGCCCTACATTATTCTCCAGGAGAACTAGATTTCAAATCCAAATGTCTGCTTTCACTTGATTTTTTGATGCTTTTACTTAACTTGTCCCTTGCTGCAGGTGACAGTTTCTAAACTTGTCAAATATTCCTTGGGCTTTCCTGTTTTCTAGTCCTTGCTCTTCTGTACATATGTGGTGCTACTCCAGTAAAAATGGTGATCTCATTCTGTAAATCATTCCTCAACATACAGGTATGAAGTGAAAGGCCTCCTTTATTTCTTCTACAAAGTTTCCAGATGTGTTTTAGTGCCTAGTTTGGATTTGCTCTATTTTCTGTTGATTATCATAGATTTCTTATTGCACTTTGTTTTGAAGCAGGCTCTAGTAGTTTTGCTTCCTGATTTAATAAAGAGCTTATCTGCTACCTTAACTTTTTTATGAATAAATGTAGCTCTTCAAGCCCAGAGGCTTCAAGTGAGGCTCCTTCTTGCTTGCTGTACTACAATGAAATCATTAATATCAGAGGTAAGAATGCAGATGGCTACACCACCACTTAATTACTTCTTAGAACTTGAAGTTTTGTTTTAATTCTGAGACTCCAAATTTCCTTAAAGAAAAGCTCAGAGAATGGATACTTTGCAGTTTCTGTGACCAAACATTGTGTGTTGCCATCCTATGCGCTCAGTAAGAAGAGTTTAAGTCTATTTTCAGCCAAGCAGACCCCCACACATTCACACAAGAACAAACACATCCCTGTAAGAAGCACTTTAACACAACACAGCTGGAAACTTCTTGACGAGGATTTTGTGAAGTGTTCTGCTCCAGAGGTGTAACCAATGCTCACTTAGGAGCTATGTGCAAGGGGTATGCTGTTGCTGTTAAACTCAGTGAGTTGCTTAATGCCAAGCAAAATCATTAGCCTCAGCACAGGAAAACAACAGTCCTACCTCTCTCTGCCGCCTCACAACTCCTGTTTCAGACTCAGCAGTATAAAACCCTTGTCGAACATGGTTCGACATGGTGGATGCTCTGTACATGTCCTATGGTTTCTCCACTGAGGAAATCTCTTGCAGACATAAATTTTGGAGCATCTCTGAGTAAGTCTAGGCACCACAGCATGCACCTATGAATTTTTGTCAAATCAGGCTCACCTATCTGACAACGCACATTCAGATATTGTACCATTTTGTTACAATGATGTGGACAAAGTACTAATGAAAGGGAGAAATCATTTGATACCTCTGCTCATTACAGCCCTCCAGAACTGCTGATTTATTAGTTTTTTTACAGATGTCTTCAAATTACAGCAAAGTAATGCAGCTACTTTAATACAGGGGAGATTAGAATTTGGATTTGCAGATGCTAAGCTGTAGCCTTCAGTGCAATGAAAGAGAATGTTTAATAGTAGGTGACAAGAACAACAGGCTTTTCATCACAGTTTTGATCTCCTTTCTAGTAATTCTTCAGCTTTTTGTGAGGCTACAAAGAGTAAAGAGATCCTGACCTCACAAAGCCACTTTATCCTGCTTTTCAAAGGAAGAAATTCAAGGCAACAAATAGCTGAACCTTTGGGTTGAGAGGTTTCAGTGCTTTTGGACACCTGTCAAAGGACAGAGGTACTGAGTAGAAGAGGAGAATATTCACTTCCTGTTCATATAACTTTTCACAGAATCGCACAGAATGACAGAAAGGGTCCCTGGAAATTGTCTAGTCCAAACACCCTGCTAAAGCGGATACGCCTACAGCAGATGGCACAGGAACACATCCAGGCATATTTTGGATATCTCTAGGGATGCAGGCTCTCCAGCCTCTCTCAGCAGCCTGTTCCAGTGCTCTCACTCTCAAAGTAAAGAAGTTTATCCTTACGCCTAGTTCCTGTTTGTGCCCACTGCCGTTTGTCCTGTCACTGGGCACCACTGAAAAGAGGCTGGCCCCATCCTCTTGACACCCACACTTAAGTATTGATACATAAGTGTTGTACATAAGTATTGATAAGATTCCATTTGAGTCATCTTTTCTCCAGGCTAAATAGCCCCAGGTCTCTCAGCCTCTCCTTGTAAAAGAGGTCCTCATGTCTTCTCAGCATCTTCGTAGCCCTCAGCTGATTCTCTAGTATTTTTGACCCAGACAAGAAGACAATCTTAAACAATGAATCCAAGATAACTTTAACACTTTGACAAACAATTGGTCTGGGAAGTGATCATATGAAAACAAACCCAAACCCAACAAAACCCAACAGGCAAACAAAATCACCCAGGCAAGCACACAGAAACACAGTGTTACATCAACCATTCCTGATTAGTTAGGAATTTTGCAGCTCACTTCTATAGTCAAAAAAAAGCTGAATGCACCAACAAATATGAATAGGAACTGTTATGTGAGTGATTGCAACACAAAAGGACAACAGCATCTGAAGGCTGTTTATGAAGGCTGGAATCAATCCTCTCAGATACCACGTTATTAATCTCCCTGAAAGACTGGCTGATCATTACAGGTAGCATAAATAAGTCTGCAGTCTTCTTTAGCATGGTTGTTTCCTCTGCATATGAAGAGGCCCCTTCTTGACTTCCAGCCAGTAAAATAATGTGTTTTCCAGATAGTGAGCCACTTTACATGAGGAAAATACTCCAGCATCCTGGACCTGTCTAAATAGCATTCCATGTACTCCCGGCTGCTCAACACCCACACACGATTATTTCCAACACTTGTTCCATTGCATCTCAAAAACCTCTAACTCAGTGTGATTGCAAACTTCTCTCAGCCAGCTTTCACAGTTGTAACCAGATGTGGGCCAAATCATAAGACACAGGACTTTCAAGAAACAAAAACTTCAAATGTGCGTTCATCAGCTATTTCCAAAATAACCTCTAGTACCTGCAAGGTTTTGTCTTTACTCTTACAGTGAGTTATATGCCTACTGAGTATATACTGGCCATTTCAGCAGCATAGTCATCTTGCCATCAACCACTGGGAAATCAGGAAGCCAGAACTCACAGAACAGTGGGGTTTGGAGTCAGAGATCATTTCTCTCCACACTCAAACATAGCATGGTGCAGATTTAAATATGACAACTAAAAGTACCTATTTTGGTAAAACAGGCCAAGTCGATGACTAAATAAACCCTGGACTAGGTTTTCTCCACAAGTTTTATCATCTCATTATTTTTATGGGTTTTGACCTGCATGGTTGCTTTCTGCAGCTCTCTGTGGGTAATCATTTAGTCCAAAGCCAGGCTGGTTTATTACACTGAAGGTGTGATACAATTTCAGTAGGGCAGTCTTCACAACATCCTCCTCTGTGATACCAATGCAGTTTCAATGGAAAGAGAGCAGGATACTCAAGTTCACTATGAAGCTTTAAGAATGATTAGTAGATCATTCCCATACTGGGGAAGTTCTGATCTTCAGGATGTAGAAGGAGAAGAAAATCCACTCTCATTCCTCAGACTAGCTCATGATCAGCACATCCACATTTTAGAAAGGTTGAGATTGGTACAAAAGAAAATGCAGGTTTGGTTTAGGACAGAATTTGCATTTTAAAACTACATCTCTTTTAATACATGCATCTAAGTTCATTATTGTTACCCTTCTTCTGTATATTGTACCTTTTGCTTTTCTGAAAATTTGACTTGCAGTAAAGCAAGGCAGCTATTCTGGGACAAAGGCACCTTACCTGAGCAAGGCAACTTGCTTTGCTCCCAAATACATATTTTGGGCCCCTTAAGAAAACTAGTTAGCTTTAGTGTTAGATTTATATTCCTTTCAAGCATCATTGGTCTGCTACACCTGTTTTGATGTTAATACAAGTGTGCTGCAACTAGTTTTGTAGCTACCACCTTTGACTTGGTAAGCTCCAGAGAAGGCCATGTGCAGCACACAGACGCTCATTGCTAACAATTAGGACGTTCACTGAAGTGGTCAGTCTGGTCTTCTGCATTGACAAGGTGATGATCCATCCATGAGACAGATGAGGCTTCCATGGAGCATAAGGGTTTTGTGGTTTTCGGTTAATTACAGCAAATTAAAATTAAACCCCTGCTGACAAAGCAGTTATTTTGCAAAGGCAAGCATTTGGACACCAAAATACAGAATAATGACACTTCGTGACATTTTCATGTCAGACTACAGATTAAAGCATCCATGTGTGTAACTGAAACAAATGCCAGAGCTGATTTCACGTGTACTGTGTTTTATTTTCTTTCTGACATGGTTTTGGTTCCTAGGCATTTGTATTTAGCTTCCTCATACATAGCTCTAAAATATACAAAATGAGAAACATGCAGAAAAAAAAAATAAGATAACTGGCAGTTGGTTTGTGAATTGCTGATTGTTCTTTTCCACTTCTGACTGCAAGGGCACTCAGCTCTTGGTCAACACCAGAGGTATCTTTCATCACCATGCATCTTCTCAGGCTGTCTCCCTGCTGAGGCTGCTTGGTCAGTACTTTTGCAGAACTCTTCAAAGAAAAGGACCAACAGCTCAGGTTGCCGTGCCCTGTTTCAGAATCCTCTGAAACCCCAAGGCATCCATACTTGGAGCAGCTCAGGCACCCACTGCCTCTTTGAGTTCCTGGGCACTAACTTAAGGAGGTTAGAGGAACAAGGAAGGGAAGCAGATTATGCTTAGGGGGTTTTTGCCCTCCACAGAAATGATTTTAACTCTTTAGCACCTGTACACAGCCATCCTAAGACAGTCATTTTGTTATTTTTACTCCTTTTGGTAACCACTTCTGTTCAGACTTATATTTTCCACAGACAAGATGCCCAGTCACGTGAGCAGAGGTTCAGCCACACGTGTTGCTCACTGCAACGGGCAGCTTTTCTTCTCAGACTTACAGTCTTTGACTCACGTTGTTGGAAGTCAGTACAAACCCTACATGCCTCAATTTTCCCTTCCCTCCTTCCTTGCCCCACAGATAAAGGTGTAAGTGCATTAGGCAGAATTTTGGTTTGAGTCCAAGGGATTTAGGCAGTGCCAAGGAGGGCATGTGGCAGTCCAAAAGCATTTGCCCATGAAAACGTGGCAACCTGCCTTTGGATCAGGAGCTGGGGTTGTTTAGCCTGGAGGAGGCTCAGGGGTGACCTCATTGCTGTCTACAGCTACCTGAAAGGAGGTGGTAGCCAGGTGGGGGTCAGTCTCTTCTCCCAGGCAACCAGCAACACAGCAAGGGGACACAGTCTCAAGTTGTGCCAGGGGAGGTCTAGGCTGGATATTAGGAGGAAGTTCTTCACAGAGAGAGTAGTTTGCCACTGGAATGGGCTGCCCAGGCAGGTGGTGGAGTCGCCATCCCTGGAGGTGTGCAAGAAAAGACTGGATGAGGCACTTAGTGCCATGGTCTACTTGAATGGATAGGGCTGGGTGATAGGTTGGACTGGATGATCTTGGAGGTCTCTTCCAACCTTGTTGATTCCATGATTCTATGGTTTCTTAAAATGGGATGGGAGCAGGGTTTGTCTGGGAGCTCACTGGAGGCTAGAAGCAATGTTATTTCACAGAATCATAGAATTATAGAATGGTAAGGTTGGAAGGGACCTCAAGGATCATCTAGTTCCAACCCCCTGCCATAGGCAGGGACACCTCCCACTAGTACAGGTTACTCAAGGCCTCATCCAGCCTGGCCTTGAACACCTCCAGGGAGGGAGCAGTCACAACCTCCCTGGGCAACCTTTTCGCAGTGCCTCACCACCCTCACTGTAATTTCAAACTTGCCTAGTCTTGTATGGCTGAAATACAGAGCTGGAACAGGACTGAGCAGGGATTTCTCATATGCTAGCGATGAGGAAGATATAAAATAATAACGACCTTAAGTGACATTAATCTAGATTGGATCCAGAACCCCAACAAAAACATTCTCATTTGTAACATCACATATCAAGCAGAGAATAAAACCAAAACAGACCTTTCTGCCACCTTGTCTGGCTGTTTACAGGAGTACAGTAACACTGCCCTGTGCATAAAAACACACATTTTTATATATGGAAGGTTGTGGGTTGGTGAAGTATTCTATGAAATCACAAAAATTAATGTGTCATCAGAACTAACTTCTGGTGTTCTTACCATAGCTACAAAATGGAGATCGAGGTATTTAACTCACAATTTAAGACAAGTGCAAAACCACCTAATGACTCCAGTTTTCATTATATAAAAGTTTGTAAGACTTTGGTTTTTTTCATAGTATTTGGGTTGGTTTTGTACGCTAAGAAAGTGGCGGCACAACTTACTGTTAGTTTTGGACGCTACTGGGAAACGAAAAGAACAAGAAGCCAACTTGTTATTAATTGGAAATAAGACATTTAATTTTCAGAAGGAAGGACTAAAAGAAACCATACGTGGCTCTTCATCTCTGTCTCATCTTTCTCAATTTTTAAATAAATCAATTCCTCCCGTGATTTCCATGTGTAATATTAGATCCTTAAATGCCTGGCTTACACTCTAGCATGAGCTCTGACAGCTGCCAACTTGGAGACTATCTATTTTATACCCAAACTCCATAAATTGCTAGAAAAATCATTTCTGTCTCACTTTTTACAGGTCTAATTTTTAATATATTGTTTTATACAATTGCCACAGCTTTTGCGGCTTAGATGACATTTAGTGAAAGGGAAAAACAAAATCACATTTTGAAGTTCAGACGTTTGAACTTCTAAATCTTATTCTCATATTTGAAAGGATGAGGTGGTCAAACATGTCCTTTTCTGTTTACACCAAAGGCAATGAATTGCAAGGAATGCTAGAGCACTTCTTATCAGACTTCCAAAATATGCTTCTGTTGGAAACACAGAAAGAAATCACTTCAGATTTTGTTAACATTGTTCTGAAGGTATGGAGATTAGAGGATGGGCTTTGAGCTATTAGAATTAGTAATTAACAACTTGATTTTTTTTTTTAAGGAAGGAAAGGGGAAAGAAAATAAAAGCGTTTAGATCTGATAATTTATAAATGAACCAAAAGCTTCCTGTCTAAGATGCATGCTGGGAGAGATCCTACACTTCTTCCCTATCAAAATGTCCCCTCAGGACTCAGCAACTTGAGAACAAGTCATCAACACTGAACAGAACATTATATATAATATCATGCATTAAGGATTTACATGATACCCAATACACATTACCACAAAGCAAATAATCTTTTCAGCCAAGAGTTGAAAGACCTGTCAAAGTCTGCCTTCCTATTTTTGTGTTTTGTCTTGCTGTGACTTCCACGTACAAGTTCACATTCTCTACCGCAGTTGGTCAGTTCAAACCACAAACATGGGTTTCTTGGGTCCTGCTATGTTGCTTCAAAGGCTAAGCCACAGAAGGTAGATCAGTTAGGTACAGAAGACTGTAGTGTCTCAAATTTCTCTGTTAGCTGCTTGGAAATTAACCTGATGTTCAAATGTTTATAAAGAGCAATTACTTACATTTAAAATGTTCAAAGTCTTTGAGTATTCCTCAGGCGCATGATTGCAGAGGCCTTGCAACACCCATCTCCGCCTCTATTGCTATATTGTGTCCCATAAGGACTGTATATTTTGGCTATTAGGTGAACATCCTCTCATGTGCTAACTCCATCTCAGTATCTCCTTTACATACTGAGATATATTTCACAAAACCACTAGTTTTGATTATCTCTAGTTTCTACAGTTGGGTTTAAACTGGCAGAGGGAAGATTTAGACTGGATGTTAGGAGGAAGTTCTTTACAGTGAGGGTGGTGAGGGACTGGAACAGGTTGCCCAGGGAGGTTGTGGATGCTCCCTCCCTGGAGGTGTTCAGTGCCAGGTTGGAGGAGGCCTTGAGTAACCTGTACTAGAGTGGGAGGTGTCTCTGTCTATGGCAGGAGGTTGAAACTAGATGATCCTTGAGGTCCCTTCTAACCTTACCATTCTATGATTCTAATTCTTATTTTTATAGAAATTTTTGCTTAAATTAGAATATCACAGAAATTAATACTTCTTTAAAACTGCACTTTACTTTATGTTCCATTTCTAAAGTCTTCATTCTTTTTTGATACAGCCTTGTATTTCCATAAGACCTGACAGAGCAAATGCATGGCTAGGCAGGAGGTGGCACCGGAAATTAGTGACAGATGGGATGGGCAGGTCTGGGCTCGGGATAAGGCTGGGAGTGGGACTGGGGCCCCAGCCCAAAACTTGAAGACAAATCAGTCCTCATGGTATAGAGTAGATCATTTTCTACCTAATATATTTTCCTTGCACCATTGATATTTTAATCACTGACACTAATGCCAGTTGAATTGTCTAGATATGCCTTTGAGTTCTTTCTCTCTTT
Organism: Ramphastos sulfuratus; assembly: GCA_013399055.1. Classification (NCBI taxonomy): domain Eukaryota; kingdom Metazoa; phylum Chordata; class Aves; order Piciformes; family Ramphastidae; genus Ramphastos; species Ramphastos sulfuratus. The sequence continues at coordinate 132,142 of WBNM01004676.1, forward strand.
CTGTATTTTTAGTTTGTTTGGGTTTTTTTTAATTTTACCACTTGCCCTGCTGAAAGACACTGTGTAAGTCTACCTATATTGATAAGAACACAGGATTAATAGTAAGAACTTTAAAATTTTGACATAAGTTAGACGCAGATCTCACTGACCCAAATCCCTTTAGGCAAATTGAAGCCATTTATTTTCTATGTGTATTAATGAAACACTTCTAAATGGCAGCATTTCCATTAATTAGCTCTACTATCCAGGAAGTCTTCAAGTATTTAGAGGACAAATTTATGTAACACATAGGTGATCTTTTAAAAATACAAAAAAGCCATGTTTACAAAACTGTGTTCCATTTTTAACTTTATTAATATCTTCTTTATTAACAGAGATGATTTTTTTGTGGAATTAAAAACATTAAAACCCCTCACAGTCTCAGCAGTAAACCTCTGCAGAAGTGTTTTTCTTATTTATAAATACAGCCATAATTCTGACTACTTTTAGTAGCCATCTTTAGCACTTCTGTGATATTTAACAGATGGCATGATACAAAACCAAATGCTCCCAAACCATCAGTTCCTTACCTACACGTTTTGAAGGTGTAGATTTTTAGTAATAGTACAAACCAGTACTTGTTGTAGCAGAAAGAAAGAGTGATTATTACCTCAGTTACTCCAAAAACTCATCACCATAATTAAGAGATTTTTGGAGTCATTTTAGATTGCTAGGAACTAAAGCAAGCTTTAGTAGCTTCAACAGATGTCAGCAATTGAAAGAATTGAGAGTTAATTAATATCTGAGTGAAAACAAAAGTTCAGTTATTTTAATTTCTGCTTTTTCCTTGCCTGAAATTCTTCAGTTTTATTTTTGACAGATTTTATTAGCATTGATAAAGCAGGATCTATGGCTTTCTTGGCAACCTCTCCTTTCTTTGCCTTGTTCTCTTGATCCTTGCTTGCCTTCTTAACATTTTGTTCCTTTTCTTCTCTTCGGCGAGCTTTTTCTTCCAATATCTTTTCTACTGCTTTTGTCTTCTTGAAATTTGGGTCTGAAGGATCCAGATTAAACAGGGGAGAAGTGAACATGGCTTGGAATCTTGTATCAGCGATGTTTATCTGAAGGCAGAAAAGGAATATTTATTTTAGGTAACCTTTTCCCACAACAGCAAAGCTTTTTTTGCACAATAAAATGTAAGCTGGTCATGAGATTGTTCACCCTTCTTGGAACCGCTCCAGCTACAAAATCCTGGTGAGCGTGAAGTAGAGAGCCAGAAGGTACACTACTTGAAAAACAGACAAAGGAATGCTTGTACAAATCCTGTATATGCCTCTGTCAGCAGAGTAAGGAAAGCCTTCTTGTTGAGAATGACCAGGATGAAACCAGTTGTGGATAACAATCAGAACAAACACACCCGTGTCTGCTTTAGGCAATGAGTTGCACAACGCCTCACCCATAGCACCTTGTTATCTTACACAGAGTTTGAGTCTGTTCCCTTCAACACTGCATCAAAATATTTCTTGTTTTTTGAACACAGCCTCTAGCTTCCTGAAAAGGTCAGTCTCTTAGTGCTGCAAAGATGCTGAGGGGACTGGAGCATCCCTCATGCAGGAAGGCTGAGAGACTGGGCTTGTTTAGACAAGACCGAGAGGGGATCTTATCAATACTTGAAAGGATGGGGCCAGACTCTTTCCAGTGGTGCCCAGTTACAGGACAAGGGGCAACAACCACAAACTAAAACATGGGAAGTTGCATGTAAACATAAGGAAAAACTTTTTTGAGGGTGATGGAGCACTGGAACAGGCTGCCCAGAGAGGTTGTCTCCTTATCTTGAGACTTTCAAAACTTGTCTGGAAGTGTTCCTGTGCAACCTGATCTAGATGAACCTGCTTTACTAGACGGGTTGGACTAGATTATCCCTAGAGGTCTCTTACAATGCCTACTATCTTGGGATCCTGTAAACTAGTTCTTCTTCAGACTAGCTAAGGGAGGGGAAGGATTTGAAACCACCAAAATGGTCTTGAAAACAATCAATATTAATAAAAGTTCTAGCAGAGACCAAAAATCAGGAGTACACCATTACCTGGAAATCATCTTCTAGTAATTCTTTCTTTTTCATTAGGAGTTTCTTTTTCTTCTTGCTCAAATTTTGCTGTTCTACAATCTTTTTATAATTGAAATGTTTTCTTGTATCATCCTCATCATCCATCATAAGCAGGGCCATTTCAGCCTGTTACAAAAGAAGAAAGTCCATATACACAATGAAATTAAGTTTTTAATGAAAAATATGGCATCTCATGGATAAAATCTGTGTAAGTCTACATACATCTGAGTTGAACTCGGGTTGTCAGGGTAGTATTTCATCCATAACAACATTCTTTAACATATTGAAATGTAACATAAAATATAATAGGACATTTCATACAATGCTGATGATCATGGTATATGCTCATCACTGCCCAACACACAAACATGTCAGGATAGTTTCAAACTAGAGGGACTACCAGCCCAACCAGTACGGTTTCTGTACCCTCACATTTCAGTGGTACTTAACTCTATTGAGCTGTGGTTAACTATAACGATAATGATATTGTGGCATAATCTTAAAATACCAAGGCAGGGACCATTTTCCATGCCTTCTGGGTAGTTTTTGCTCCCAAGTTCTCAAAATGGTACATTTTGATTTGACTGCCATCCTACGGAATTCAGCAGTTCCACTCACAAACACCTAACAAACGTTGCATTGCCTGATTTCTGCAGCTATCAGTAATTCTTAACATTTTGAACCACTTCACCTTCTGTTTTTCAACTTCATCTTCATCTTCTGAGGTACTTTCAACTGATTCTGGCTTCTTCTTTAAACCTAAGTGCAAATATAGGACATGTACACATTTATCCAAGCTTATGCAGGAGATCATAATTTAACTATGAGTAGAGACTCTTAAATGCATCTCATTTTCTTGTAATCAATACTCAAATGTCAGATGTGGAAAATGACTGGGAAGGTGTGAAAATCCAGCAGGCACAAAGCAAAAAAAAAGAAAAACAACCAACACCAAAAAACCCCCCAAAACAGCTGAATATTTGCTCAATTTAAGGAGGCAATAATATTCAGAGGGCATAAACAACTCATAAAAAAAAAAAAGACAGAAAAAACATGGGATTTTTTTTTGTAGAGCATTAGAGAGAAATATCACAACAATGCAGGCAACATATAATCCCAAGCACAAATCCAGGCTGGGTGGTGAATGGCTGGAGAGCAGCCCTGAGGAAAAGGACCTGGGGGTCTGGGTTGGTGAAAAGCTCAACATGAGCCTGCAGTGTGAGTGCAGCCCAGACAGCAACCGAGTCCTGGGCTGCATCAAGANACTCCATTCTCAAAGTGTTTTAAAGACGAATTAGTTTATATCCTTATAAATATAGCTGAAGTTCTCAAATTGTTCATTCTTTCTGCTGAAGTGAACAATACAGTGAATGCTTTTGAATAAATAGCCAATGTGCATCTCTTCTCTGTATCCAGAATACAAGTCTGCCCCCTGGAATAAGAGTTCATCAGTGGGAAAAAAAGCTGTGCTAGCACTAAAACCCCTCCAAAAAAAAAAAAACCTGAAGAGAATCATAAGAATGAAAATATGCTTGACTGTTCAGGGTGAATATTCTTCTGATGAAACTCTCTTACTCTCTTAGAAGTTACTTTAGCTAAACAGGCCTGATTAGACAGACATATTGCATAGTAACACTGTGAGACATTAGTCAAATGTAACTTGTAATGAAAACAGACAAAATGCATATTATTCTCTCTGGAATGCCTGTAGACCTTGATCAAGAAGGAGCAGGAAAAATAAAAGGTTCCTGACCTTAATCACATACTCTGACCTTTGAGCTTGGAATTACATTTCCAGGCAATTTACTACAGTCCACTGGGGTTACTCTTAAGGAATATACTTGGCTCCAATTTTTTAAACCAACTTTTTAGTCAGACTACAAACATGCCAGAAAAATGTCAAGTCGTATCACTAAGCACACTCTGGAACAGGACGCATGTCTTGAAGAACATTTTTTTCCTCCCTTGACTATTTTCTTGACTATTTCTAAAGAGATTCGAAGGCAGCAATGGATCTCTAGAAGAAACAAACCACCACCACCAAAAAATAAACTATCCAGATGCACAATGTCATCAGCTCAAGAACTGAACTGTTGATGTAGAAGTTCCAGAAAATCTGCAGGAAAATCAGATTCAGATGCAATACTGTTACCTATTATTACACAATTTATGTTAGTGTGTAGAAGAGAGAAATAAATGTCTTCTGTTAAACTCGAACAACTATGTTTTTTTTTTTCTGTCTTCCCAGAACTGGCTAAACTACAGAGAAGGAAACCAGAACACAGAGTTGGAGACAATTAATCTAGAAGTTGTATCAGCAAACCTCTTAGCCTTCCACCTATTCCCCAAAGAAAGGTCCTCAAGTGACCTTCCCTCCTCTTTCACTGTATGTACAATCACAGAAGTGAAAGTAGCTTATCTTTATGCCTTCAAAGATTTCTGTGACTGCAGGTGGGGATGAACCTGAAGCTAGTATCAAACTATGCTCTTTTCCATGAAAATAAATAAGCAAACCAAGCAAACCTTTTTTCCTTACTATGCAGCTAACACAGGCAGCTTGGGATCTAAGTCTCTCTTAGCACTAAAAATTTTGCATCCAATCAGCTTGGTTCCAGAATTCACAAATGCATCATTTGCTGTCTAACACACTCCTAACACAGCCCCTCTTCGTACATACATTCTGGAAGCCTCCTCTCCCTATTTTTTTTACATTTATGAGTGTAAATGGTTTGCGTCTTTTCTAAACTGATTACAAAATCTTGTATTTTTCCTAGCACCTAATCCCCCCCAGCCATTTTTTAATCAGGTTTGTTCCACCCTCCAGCAGCAGATACTTGTCTTCAAATGCTATGCAGAACTGAGATCTGCCACCAGTGAGAAAAGCTTCTAGCCTTTGCTGCAATCCCCCCTTGAGCTGCCATTCAGCTTTTTGTTTATTAGCTCAAGAACTCGCAACATTCATTTTCCCCATCAATTGAGACACAGACTTCAAATACAGAGGCTGACCCTATACCAAAAACTCCTCTCACAAGTCCTCTTATCTATCTTCCTCAGAAGCTTGAAGGTCAGTGTCAGAAGCCTGGCAGAGACACAGTACATCAATCAGTAACGTAGTTAAGGCCTTTATCTTCCAAGTGCAGGTTCTACAACTATACTCAGGTTTTACTGGTAACCTCTTATGTCCCTGCTACTTCCCTGAATTAAGAAGGTATCAATTCCATATATCATAAATTAGATCATAAGAAGGCATCAAATGGTTTGGAACTGATAGGAGTTGTAATAACGTGTAAAGCCATGTAGCTCTTCTTTTCAAATGAGAATCAACAGAAATTATGTTTAATAGTCTAAAGTGTAGAGAAACTATTCAGTGATCCCAAAAAGCAGGACACTGCTCACAGGTTAATAACCAATTACACTATTCAGTTACTGATCTTCCAGCAGACTAAAGTACGAAACTCATTCTTGTTTATGTGAACATTTTCAGAAACCTCACAGGAAAGATGCATGAAGAAAAACTGGCCAAGCCAAATCCAAGTTTTACACCAGTTCTTTAAACCATATGTACACCAAAGTAAAACAAAAGTGACCAATGGGTTTTTTTTTTCCTTTACTGGATGTAAAGAACTGCTCTGAAAAGCAACATCAAGGGTCATACATATGCAGCATTTGACATTTTAGCCCAATGTAGTGTTGCAAAGCCATATTAGGGATTGTGTCCACAGTAAAACCTTGGGCAAAGCAAGCACTGTCATGTGTTTCAGGAGCGCTGATTTGCAAGCACCTGCACCCTGCGCACTCTCTGAGCACAGCAAGGCACAGAGAATTTGCTTTACCCTGCCTCTCCCAAGATGTTGTAACTGCAGTGCAAGAATCACTGCCTGTTTTACAATCAGTTTTCAGGAACAAAGAGAAGCCTGATGAGCATACTCAAGCATAATGCCCATAATTTCCAGTTTTCCTTTCATAACACTCAAATTTGTTAGGGCCTTTGTCTAATAGCTCCTTACACTTTTGCTCCCTCCTCAGCTGCCTCACCTTGCCAAAAACTAACTTGCAGAAGATCCACACACATTGCAGTCAACAAGCACAGGAGCAAATACATCACTACAAAACCCAAACATCTTCACAGTTACTGCACCAGATCACCTGAACCTGCAAACATATCCTGTCTTGTGCTTTTTCAGCATAATCCAAGATCATCTGACAGTCAACTTAAGGGGAAATTTCAGCCTTTCAGGGGAATTGTGGAAGCCTTATGAAAAATTATGAGCATTCAAAGTTATTGCTGCCTGACCCTAAATATGAAAATGGCAGAGCTACAGTCTAGTTCAAAGAAGATTGTAACCCATTTTCTCCAACTGTCTAAGCTAGCTGTGCTTAAAAGCAACCCCAGCTATGACACAGAGATTATTCTGGGTAAACTTGCTGAAAGCCAGATGAAGCTGTGCTCTGCAATCATCATTAAAATGTCAGATGGCTCTCAGCCAGCTACTGCACTTTCCCTTTAAAACTTGCCCAGGGCTAACCACAGTTTGCTTTCTTCTGCTTTCTTAGTAGCTTATCAGTAACCTTGCAGACAAAACCTTCACTTTCTTAACCTTTAGGTCTATTTAACTTTCCCACAAAAACTACAAGCACACTAAAAGCCTATCCTCTCTACTACGGACAAGAAGATTTAAGGACCTGTAGGCACAATTGCTCTCTGCTGACATGCTCAACAACACAGGTTTGTTTACATAACACAGGAAAAATATTTTTTCACACATTTCACATAGAACATTAGTATATCTGTATCATCTTCCTAGTTAAACAACAAAAAAACCCAAACATAAAAAGTGGCAGAAGGGATGGCATCTTTACAGTGGATCCTGAAGTAACCTGTACACAACTCACTGGGAAAGCACTGCAGTGTAAAACAGCCTTGCAAGCCACCTTCAGGTGTGGTTATTTTCTGTAACACATGGTTAGGATTCACCCTGCTGTTCTTCAGACTATGAAGATATGCACATAAGCACATGAAGACATGCAGAAGTCCAAACAATCAGGACAGAAGCCTGTGCTGATTGGTATAAAATTGAATTATTTACTTTTTTTTTTTTTTTTAAATGGACCTGGAATCTGCACTCCTATCCTCAAAAAAACCCACGACCTAAACAAGAGTCATGATATTTCTAAATCTGCTACTATCTTCCTTTTGTTTATTTTCTTTTTTTCTACTAGTCATCCCCAGAAACTGGCTGAGTAATGGTTACTGATGAAAGCTAAGAGAACGACATTCCCCCTACCATTCCACATATTGCAGCATACATCCATTTTACAAGAAAAGCACCTGCAATTTCAAGCAAGTAACGTCCACTTTATTTAATTCTGAACATTCTACCTCTGCATTTAGTGCAGCCCAACTTGGTTTCTACAGCCCATTGTTTAAAGAAAGAGCAAGTTTACTATGTAAGTCAGCTGTCTCATCCTACCTGTTTTCTCCAGTTCTTCAGCAAAATAGGGGTCATTGAGATCAACATCGGATGGAAGTTCGTCTTCACTCTGTTCTCCCTCAGCAGCAGCCTGTAACAATGGACAAACATTTCAATCCATACATAAACTACTATTTAAGTTTTTCTGGAATAAAATGGTCCTTCTGTTCGCAACTATGAAGATAAAAAACTGAAACACTGTATGGTGAACATCATAAACCCACAGTATACTAAAAATTGCTAGTAAAGACAAATGATCAATTTAAAATCTGCCTCACAGATGGAAAGCTTTGTGTGAACCTGAAGAAAGGCTGTTTATACATCCCAAGGATCATTGTTAGATGCACCCACAAACTGTGATGCATTAGCTAACCATACCAACAAATTACAGGCTCACAGCATTGGTACGTTCTTACACTGTGTTCCATAAAAACTCTCTTTGGGGAAAAACTTGAGTAGTCAACTTTGGTTTGTGCTTTGCATTTCCAAAGGACTGAGTTTGGATTTAAAAGAAGAGATTTTATTGTTGGATGTATCCTGTCATACACCTTGCCCGTTGACCTCTCAGACTGAACAAGAGTCTTATGCTAGCAAAAGTTGCTCTACTACCTACCAGTGCGACCTGCTCTACTCAGAGTGTCTTTTTCTGCAACATTTAACAAGGTGGTCATCAAATGCCAATTAAAACCGTCTCTAGCTGTAGAGATTACTCCTAAAACATTATTCGGCAACATGAATTATATTCAGAGTAATTCAAGAATTTAGGGAAGCTGGATGTCACATGCTTTTTTTCCTAGCATATGCAAATATGTTTCAATTACATGCCCATTTCTGCACACAGCTACCACAACAGTCAAGTACTTCACAGTTACAGTCTGCATGTACAAAGCTGAAGCAATGGCAATTTTCACACTACTGGAGGACTTTTCCATACGCAGAACTATTTACCAAATTATTTCTTGCCATTTGAAAGCTGAACAGTTCTCCATGGCTATTAATTCTGTGCTGTTACAGCTTTGGGAAAAAAGCCAGTGTTATTTTAGGCCAAATATTTCCAAAACTACAACTATCATTATCATAACAACCTTGAACTAAGATGCATAAAGTAGCAAATAGAGCCTTCCTAATGCAAAGAAAAATTCATAGAATCATAGAATGGTAAGGTTGGAAGGAGACCTCAAGGATCGTCTAGTTCCAACCCCCTGCCATAGGCAGGGGCACCTCCCACTAACACAGGTTACTCAGGGCCTCGTCCAACCTGGCCTTGAACACCTCCAGGGAGGGAGCAGCCACAACCTCCCTGAGCAACCTGTTCCAGTGCCTCACCACTCTCACTGGAAAGAACTTCCTCTTAACATCTAGTCTAAATCTCCCCTCTGCCAGTTTAAACCCATTGCCCCTTGTCCTGTCATTGCAAGACCTTGTCAATAGTCCCTCCCCAGCCTTCCTGTAGGCCCCCTTCAGATACTGGAAGGCTACTATAAGGTCTTCTCAAAGCCTTCTCTTCTCCAGGCTGAAGAGCCCCAACTCTCTCAGCCTGTCCTCACAGCAGAGCTGCTCCAGCCCTCTGATCATCTTTGTGGCCCTCCTCTGGACCCGCTCCAACAATGTAAACAAACCCTCAACTTTTATATAACTCATTTATCTTTAAAGCAACAAAGGTAGGAAAGCAAACTTTTGCTTAAGAATATGTGTGATCAGTTCTACCTTGAATGTCCCTTTGCCCTGCAAGTTTGACAAAGGACTTCTCATGGGAGTTACCACTACATCTTCTAACCTTGAAATATATTAGAAGCTATACAATTTCTTCACTTAGTTTGTCCAAAATGAACAATAACAGTGACTTCAAAGAACAAACAAACACCAAATTCACCCAAAGTGGGCAATGCAAACATTACCTTTTTCTTTTTCTTGAGCATTCTTTTTTCCTTCCTCTTCTCTAGGTATTTTTGCCATGGAGTTAGGTTATCCTTTCCTTCCAACTTGTTTTTGACCATTTCTTCAGCAGTTTCTTTGAGGCCTAGGATATAAAATAGCTAGTTAAAGGATTGGGATGAACCTGATTTTTTTGGTTGTTTTTGAACCAGCTGCTCTCTCCTTTGTAAAAGAATAGTCTATTTTTTTTGGTCAACAAGTCCTGAAAACAACATAAATATTGCTTAAAATGCCATCTTTATAAATAATATCATTTTTCTGGATGTGTTTTTTTACAAATGAAGTATTTATTCACTAATAAACTGAACACGAGCCAGAAGAAGATCTTGCTTATGTGATATCCCATTCCAGATGCTCTCGCTATTCCTCGTAAAGGTCTCCAGACCTTTAGGTAGACTGTGCAGTCTGGAGATGCCACTTTTTGAGGATGAGAATAACACAATAAAAATGACAAAACATATATAAAGAGCCCTTTTATTTAATGCACTCTTACTATAACTAAGATTCACAAAACCACACTGAAGGCAGTCCAGTCATTCACATTTTTTGAGTCTGGCAAAACAAAGTATGAAAACTGAAGTGACTTGACAACAATTCTGGAATGTTAAATTGCTATCAGAATACAGGGTCACCTCACAGCTGGCTAGGACCTCTATAACTGGTGCTCTCCATTTCACACAGGGATAGTATCTGGCTGCATACTTGTGCCTTGCTCACAGGATAAAGTTGCTATGTACACCATCTCCGTGGCTGAAGCTTTGCCTCTGTTATAATACTATGACAATGCTGCAGTATCTCCAATGACCAATGTATTTTTCATTCATCATCACACAAGAGGATAATCATCTTATTTGAATAAAGTAAAAATAACTCTGCAGCTAGAAAAGCACAGAAATAATGATTTTTTTGTATTATGTAACTGATGTCATTAACATGACACACATTAAGTTGAACAAGTTATGTTCATGTCATCTAGCCTTTTACAGCTACTTAGTACCAGGCTGCTTTAACACAAAAAACTATCTAAAAATAAACAGCAGCACACTCCCAGTATGACAGTAAAACTAGATTTGGAATCAGTGCTCAAAGTTAATAGCTTGGATTTGGGGTTTGTTTGTTGTTAGTAGTTTGTTTTCAATTAAGCATTTGTTATCAAATAACGGAGTTTAAAAGGGCATAAACCACTTGAAACATACCAGCCTCTCAAAGGAAAACAAAATATTTGAAAGAATATTTTCTGTTGTCACTGATAAGCAGTTCAAGTTGCAATAACACAAAGAACAAAAAATAAGAAAAAAAAAAAAAAGCCAGTAAGAGAAATAAGCCATTCTCTTATTTGGTTAGCACACAAAGTTAACAAAAGTTGTTTTTGTACTTAACAGCTATGGGAACTGAAAGACTGCAAAAGAAAAGCATGCTTCTCTCACCACATTCAGTGAGGAACTGTGGCTATCAGACCACTAACTGAGATCTGCACCTCACCACTATCCTTTTGTTAGGGATATGGTGTAAGAGAAGCCTCCGGGTTTGTTTCCTGACCTGTCAACAGCTGGTTATATACTTTGCTGAAGGAAGTTTCCCCTTCCATTTCAGAGCATGATGGTCTTCCTGGGGTCCTAGAACATCAAGCCCCATAGGAGTGCACTAATAATTCTATTCTATTCTCACATTAGAGGATCAGACTGTTAAGTTCAGATGTCTTTATTAGGTTTACACCAAATTCTGTAATTGTTTCCATGTATAGCACTTTAGGCTCCATGCGCAAGTACATCCTGACCTTTAATTTAGCACTTGAAGTGTGCATTCTGCTCAGTTCTCACCACATCATCACATTTTACCTCTTCCAGTGGATCTTAACTATTTGATCTATAAATCTTGAAGATCTAACTGCTTTTTTTGTTACTCTTCAATCTGTAGCTAAGTTACTGAACATAATAACGTACAGCAAAATGACCACGCATAACTGAACCCTGTCCTAGAAAGAAAGTGGAGATTTCCATCATGTGCATCATTACATTATTCAGTGGTTCAATACTGCCTTAAAGTAGAATCCCCATCTGACATCTAGAATGTTTAAATCCAGAAAAAAACACTTCAGTTAAAAGCAGGCTTCATTTTTTGGTGAAAACTCCCATATGCTTCAGGAATGCTTTTCCAAAAGCCTTTACATCACGCAGCGCTTACATGTTAGGAGAACAGACAGTGATTTCAGATGCAGCCTATGCTCTTCTAACCCCTTCTTCACAATATAGGAACTTTCAAAAAAAAAAAAAAACAAAATCATGATATAAAGAAATTAACTGACTTGCTTTGCAACATACTGGAGCAAACTGAGTGTCAGAAAGAAGAATCCACTTCCCTGTGAGGAGATAACAGCCTGAGCAATGAATTGTTTTTCCCCTACCTGCAATTTCTTGTTTCATTCACAGAATGCTAGAGATTGAAAAGGACCACTAGAGACCATCTAGTACAACCCTACTGGCTAAAGCACATTCACCTAGAGCAGGTTGCACAGAATCACATCCAGACAGGCTTTGAATATCTCCACAGAAGGGGACACTGCACACTTTTTTAAACTTCTGTAACAATGAGTCAGATATTCTGAACATCCTCTTTTGCAACACGACTGATAAATATTGGGAGCTTTCTGCTTTCCCCTCCAAGTCTGACACTTGCCATCTATTCCCACAGCCAACCGAGTCCTGGGCTGCATCAAGAGCAGCGTGGCCAGCAGGGCAAGGGAGGGGATTCTGCCCCTTTACTCTGCTCTCGTCAGACCCCTTCTGGAGTACTGTGTGCAGTTCTGGAGCCCCCAGCACAGGAAGGACATGGAAGTGTTGGAGCGGGTCCAGAGGAGGGCCACAAAGGTGATCAGAGGGCTGCAGCAGCTCTCCTATGAGGACAGGCTGAGAGAGTTGGGGCTCCGCAGCCTGGAGAAGAGAAGGCTTCGAGGAGACCTTATAGTAGCCTTCCAATATCTGAAGGGGGCCTACAGGAAGGCTGGGGAGGGACTATTGACAAGGTCTTGCAATGACAGGACAAGGGGCAATGGGTTTGAACTGGCAGAGGAGAGATTTAGACTAGATATTAGGAGGAAGTTCTTTGCAGTGAGGGTGGTGAGGCACTGGCACAGGTTGCCCAGGGAGGTTGTGGCTGCTCCCTCCCTGGAGGTGTTCAAGGCCAGGTTGGACGAGGCCTGGAGTAACCTGTGCTAGTGGGAGGTATCCCTGCCTATGGCAGAGGGTAGGAACTAGATGATCCTTGAGGTCTCCTTCCAACCTTACCATTCTATGATTCTATTTCTTCTACTCTTCTCTCTTCAGCATCCCTTCTTGGCATTGCAGTCCAGCCCTCACCCAACCAAATTTTACTCTCCTGCCTCTCACATCAGTTTTACGGCACAGAAATCATACTTGGACCTCTCCAGATTTCTTCTGCCTAACACCCAGGTTTCTTAGTTGGCCTGTTCTTGCTCCTCATAATTTCTTACAGCTCACTCAGTAACAAGAAACTGAAAATAGAATTCATAATGGAAAAAACGGGCAGCATTCACAGATAGTTCTACCTGTCCTCAGAAAAGCAGGCAGAATATTTTTTTGTGAAAAACTGCAAGCACCAATTCCTGTTCTTGCAATTGTCAACACTCCAAAAATACTTAAAAGGCTGAAGAGTCAGTTACAATAGGTCTGAAACACAAAGTGTGGACAAGATGTAAAATCATGCCTTATAGAAAAGCATGGACCAAAAAACTGATAAAGCACCCTTCAAATATCCAGAATTAACACTAAGTGGAAAACCAGCCACAAAAATTGGGTACTAAAGCAGCAAACAAACACAGAGCCATGATAAAAAAAACCATCTAAGCCACTAAGAAGCCCTCTCTAATTGCTAACTGTACACCTCTTAATCTTCAAAGTCAATGAAAGCAGAGCCCCCAGCACCCCAGAAGTACTGCTACTAATATGGGTACTGTTTTGCAGTACTTTTGTCAGAGGAAAAACAAAACAAAACAAAACAAACCAAACAAACAAACAAAAACCCAAAACAAACCACCACCACAAACCCCAAAAAACCCCACTGATCAGGTAGCAACCTTTCATGTTCTCTCTGAAGAGTAAATACTGGATTAAAAAAAAATTAAAATGTCACTTCTCCAGAAAGAGAGAGACCCAAAATCTCCAAGGAAGTTACAAGATTTCTGATTTATTTGCCTGGAAAAAGGAATCATTTGATCCATCTGGCACAGAAGAACTTGGAGGAAAATATAGCCCTTTCTTGTGGTATTTGGCAGTCTCTTGAAAGGCATTAGAGTTTCTCCACAGATTAGAATGGCTTAGAAACTACTGTCCAGACCACTTCCCGAGAATAAGAGTGTATTTAAGTGGTCAAAGGCTTTTGATTGCAGAAGGGGAAAGGAATTGTCTACTTCAAGTGGAATTATTAACTGGCCATAGAAAAGTCAAATTTATACTCTTACTGATATACGTTTTTTTCCAGTTTTATTTAATCTTCACAAATAACAGCCAAGAAAAGAGGGGGGAAATGGTCACCTGTATTAGCATACAACTAAGTTCTATCTGAGCTAAAGGATTAGAAACATGATAAATGCTAGAACAAATCTAAATATGGAAAGAGAGGGAGGGAGGGTGGCCAGAATTTGTCCTTCTCTAAACATTTAATTTCGGTAATTTTTAGAAGTTTAACAGCATGCAAGTGTCACAGTATTTGGAAGCTGAGAGGACACTTTTCTAATCACAGGAAATCTAAATGTGCAAATTCATCTTTCACATAATGTCTTGCCAGAAGAAACAGAACAAAACGAAACAGCATACCTGGTTGCAGATAGCTAAAAGGAATAGCAGACAAAAATATTCTGGTAACATTAGATTTTGTCACCCCTGAAGATAAGACATCTCAAATCAGGACAAGTTTCCTATCTTATGTAACTGCCTGAAAAAAAAACACCCAACAAAACACTCACTTGGCAGCTAAGATGTCAGGTGTGAAGAACTGCAGTACTGAGCCAGCAGTGTCAGAGGACCCAGTAAGCCATGATATAGACTGAGATATATATTCCATATGGGCATTTTTGTGCTCCATATAGTCTGTAACAAGACAGCTGAGGTTTACTACATACTTTACAGAGACACAATTACCTGCTTTTCTACTTCTGATGGAAACAGAAGTTAAAACTTCCTTTAAGCCTGGCTGAATGTTTACATCTCACTGTCAGCGAAGGAATAGTTTTTAAGCCAAATTAAAACAAAACAAACAAACAAACAAACTAACTAACTAACAAAAAAACCCAAACCAAACCATGAAAACCCTATATGAAAAGCTGGCTAAATATCTCCCTCTTCTTCTGAAGGGAGCTTTGGGAGCTGGATGGATGCATAGTCATCGTTGTTCAAATCAGATATGATTAAGAAAACAGATGGATGCTTAAATATATTTAATACTGATTTTGTGCCTAAAAGAAACAGACCAAAGAGCTGGAGCTACATCTAATTTATTTTTGCTGGCACTGTAGTTTATTTAAAACTATTTTGATTCAAGAATAACTGAATCATTCACAAAGTATGCTTTCCATAACCATGTGTAAATATTTGTGCCAAAACTCCAATTTTCAAATTAATTCAAAACTCTGCCTTGCAATTGAAAAGCTTCCTAGATTTAACTGTTCTAACTCCCTGTATATGAAACACTTGGGCAGGAAAAAGATTTTGCAATAAGTCAATTAAGAAAGAAAAGACATAAACTAGTTCTGAAAAAAGTAAGGAGTCTGAAGAGATTATAACAAAAACTATTTTTGAATTCCCAGAATGCTCCAACTGAACATAATTAAATTGTTTTGGAACTTAAATAAGCATATTTGTTCAAGAAAAATAGTAACATAGTAATTAATGTATTTCTGTCCTGTAAGAAAGCACTGCCTCAACCACTGCCAGAGCTATAAACTACTGGTCAGTGTGTGCTGATTAGGATCCACCATAAAAATAAATCAGTCTCCCTTTCAGGTGTGCAGGACCTGCTCTCCAAATCAGTAACAGCTGAAGTATTCCTGAACATTAGACTTAAAAGCTAAGTTAACCACAGAATGTTAAGGATTGGAAGGGGCCTCTAGAAATCATCAAGTCCCACTCCCCCACCGAAGCAGGATCACCTAGGGCGGGCCACACAGGAATGCAACCAGGTGGGTTTTAAAAGTCTCCACAGAAGGAGACTCCACAATCTGGTCCAGTCTGTTCCAGTGCTCCATCACCCTCACCATAATGAAGCTTCTCCTCATGCTGAGGTGGAACTTCTTGTGTTCCAGCTTATACCAGTTGTTCCTTGTCCAATCACTGGGCACCATAGAATATCACCTTCATCTTGACACCCATCCCTCAGATATTTATAGACATTAATAAGATCCTCTCTTATCCTTTTCTTATCAAGACTAAACAGCTGCAGGTCTCTCGGTGTTTTTTCATAGAGAAGATGTTCAAGTCCCATAATCATCCTCATAGCTCTCCACTGGACTCTCTCCAGCAGATCCCTGTCTTCCTTCAACTGGCAAGCCCACATCTGGATACAGTATTCCAGGCATGGTCTAACCAGGGCAGAGGGGAAGAAGAACCTCCCTAGACTTGCTGGACACACTTTTCTTCATGTACCCCAGGATACCATTAGACACTCATCTTCACTTTTGGAACTTGTGTTTTGGACCAAACCATACTCAAGGTGCCAATATCTAGTAGTGGCATTGAGTGACCTCATGGAAACGAGCATTTTAACTAGCAAAGGCTAGTGATTTTCAGAACCTCTTTTTGAAAACAGCAACTTTTTTAGGGAAAGAAACAAGGAAACACTAACATATACTGCAAAATCATAGTTTGTAGTATCTGATGAGAGCTTAGCAACTACCAGTGTGTATGCATGCACATTCCACCCATCACTACACGAACAAACCTGATGCAGTGCACAGACTCTAGACAAAATCCATCACACTGATCAGGATATGGGTTTTTTGTTTGCTCTGTGGGTCTTTTTTTTTTTTCCACCTCATCCTCAAAAAAAAATGAGGATATAACAAAAGTCCCAGGAACACCACAAGAAGCTGCAGTAAGGAAAGGCTGAGCTAGATTTAATATGTAGCAAATGCAATTTTGTGTAGTAGCAAACTAACATGGAATCCATGTATTGGGAAACTGACACCCATCTCTGCTATATTTTCCAAATGTTAATATTATTATTTGTATGTATACTACTTTTTTCCTTGTAACATGCAAGGCACATTTTTAAGAGGCAGAGCTGTTCAGAGAACTCTTTGCTGGGACTGAAAAGAGTTCTCTTTTATCTCTCTTAAAAGCAACTTCCCCCTTCCTCCAATGAATGGTTCGCCCTAGAATCCTACCCACATCACTACATTACATTGCTTAACACTTTTTAATTTACAGAACTTCCATGCAATTAGCAAGATTATTTGGAAGACAGGCTGTCTAACAAACAAAAAAAACTCCTAAATGTGTTTTTCAAACCAACACCAAAAATGGTTGCTGCTCTAACAGTTTAAGCAAAGCATAGTCTATATAAATACAGAAAATTCCTTGCTGCAACTGATTCAGCTGTGGTTTCCACCTTCAGCCTCAATGGTGGCAACAACGAATATTTGTAAAAATCATATGTAAAAACTGCCTATGTATGAAAGCCCATTTGCCTTGAATGCTCAGTGACACCACGAATTAAAGCTACTGAACAACATCAATAATGCTAATACTGACACACTGTGGGCAGTCGAAGTAAAACATAATGATACAGCTGCCATCAGCAAACACTTCTCCTGTTACGCATGATACAGCCTTACTCTAAAATGTTTAGGGATTCTGGTATGTCTCTGGTCTCAGTACTTAAAGTAAGAGTCAGGCTGTATCCCTACATAGCCTGCAGTCCTATACCTACTAAGCGAATACAGCAACTTGCTGCCTGTTCTGGAGCACTCCAAATTCCTTCCTTCCTTCTCCCCTCTCCCCCGCCCAGGTTTGAATGGGAAGGAAAAGGCAGCACGAAAACTGCTTTCTTCCCACTGTGGCCTTTAAGAGGAAACAGCAGCAGACACCTTTTCCACAGGTGTACTGACCCATGTGGAAGCCTGTGCTGGGAATCAGGCTGGCTGTTGGCTGGGTTTTCACACCCAGTATAAAATGGCAAATGGACACTTGGTCTAGAAAAGCATAAATAGATCAAGGGGAAAAGGCACGAGGTTCCTGCCTTGAAAGAGTTTCTGCCTTGACAGAGCTGCTGACAGGACAGGTCCCCGTCTTGACAAAGCTGCTGTGACTGAGTTGCCATTTTGGACAGCTCCTGNAATATCCTTTGAAGAACTCCCGATCGAATTACAACCTGTAAATAAACCTAAACTAGTTTTGTATATAGTTTTGGGGTGGAGTTTTCAGGAAAACAAGATCATTCTATTTTTATAATTCCTGACTCGACCACGTTAATTCCCTGCCTCCACGACACTGCCACTGAAAATGTAATGTCACACTTCCCTGGTCTCTGGAATGGATAATTTAACCCTCTGAGCATTCATCAAATGCTCTCATTTGCCTATCTGACTCACCCACTGACTGGAAAAGATACAGAGTTTTAATTCTTTTCCAAAGTAGTTCTGTCGTAACACTGAATAAGCTTGCAAAGATACCTAACAAGTGACTGGGCTGGTACGTACAGAGTGAGCTCCAGGCCACAATCAAGGAGGAGAGGCCACAGCGAAAACCTTTCCCTTTGTGGATATAGCAAGCTCTAAACTGGCTCATTACATCCACAAAAGGAAATCACAGACTCATAAACAAAATACAAAAATCAATCTGAGTGTCTTCTTATCATGAAAGAAAAAAAAAAAAAAAAAGAGAAGTCTTCAGATCTTAGGATGGGGTCTGCTGGGATGCAGATAAAGATCTAGATGTCACTATCCCCCAGCTTTTCTTCTGAGCAGCTTTTTTCCCCACAGAGCAGTCACACTGGAAGGTCAGACCTCTCCCTTCTCTGTTCCCCCAAATCGTCAGTATTCTGCATGCAAGATTTTCAAACCATTCTGCTCTGATTTTCTGCTATGTATCCAAGTCATACTGGTTTTCATTTTTTAGAAGTGTAGGTATGTTTTGTGACTCTATGGCAAACATGTGATTTCTATTCAAGAAAATCTATAAAATAATGTATGAAAAAGCAAGCAGAACACACACACAAAAACTTCAGTAACAACAAATCTATAAAGAGAAGCTTATGACTGAGGAACTGAATTCAGTTATATTATTTCCCCTGTTTCCCTCATTGTAATCCATCTGTATTTCAACTTACAGAAAAAAAGGTCAGTTTCTACTACCATAAATCCAATATTTTACACTATACACCTGTTAACAAGCCAATACTGCATATCCTTCAAGTTAGGAAAAGCAAAAAAAAAAAAAGCTTACCTGGAACCCATTTAACCTCCATTCCTATGTCCTTCTCTTCCTGTTTTTTCTCTTTTTCTTGGATACTTTGCAGAAGTTCTCTGTACTTGGCAATTTGCTCTTCATCATCTTTTTGGCTTTTCCTGGGTTTGTCATCTTCCATTTTATGAGCTACATCATCATCATCTAGAAAGAGAGAGTAAAGCTATCAGACAGTCTCAAGACAGCCATCAAGTTAATGTTTAGGAAACACACCTAAGGCACATAGATTGTTGCTAAAAAAACAATCTAAAATACTTTCACCTATTATTCTAAAAAAAAAAAATTACCAGTTTTAGAATTCCCCTACTTAGATTGAATAAAAACAGGACCTGAAAAGACAAAAGAAAAATTGTCAACTAAAGGCAATCACAGATAGACACAGCATCCTTTACTGCATTTTAGAATTATTAGCTTCAAAGTATCTCACATCATAGTACCACCTAAATATCAAAAAGTAGTTGTGTAAATTATCTTCAAAATAAACACTGCAAGATTCTGTAACAGTGATAACTGTTCCAATGACTTAATCTTCAGTGACTTGCTGAATTAACAAATTAAACAAAGTCAAAAGAGGAGCTTTTTGTTCCTTTTTGGGTTTTCTGTTTCTTTGTTTTGTTGGGGTGGTCATGTGGGGTTTTTTGTTTTGTTTCTTTTTGAATACAATTACAATGTGACCTACAATAAACTCTTAACCAAACCTTGCAGAGATAACCAGCTTTAGGGCTTTAAAGATGTTGCAGCTCCTTGAACTGCAGAAAAGTAGGTTTGGGGCAGGCTTCCTTTTCATTTTTCTCTGCAGTAAAGCTGTGTTTCCTACAGTACCAAGTTGCATGGACAGTGTTAAGTGGTACCTAAAAAGGTAGATCATCATTGCAAGTTAACAGTGTGACCTCTGATCTACAGCTAAAACTTGGGTGTGACCCTTTTCTACATCCCATCACTGACAAGAAGCTAGTTGTTGGTTGACAACATAATTCTTCACTGTTCATAGAATCACAGAATCATTTTGATTGGAAAAGACCTTTAAGATCATTAAGTCCAACTGCTAAATTAGCACTGCCAACTCCACTACTAGACCATGTCACTAAGCACACCACCACAAATCTTTCAAATACCTCCAAGGACGGTGATTCCACTGCTTCCCTGGGCAGCCTGCTCCTGTGCTTGACAACTCTTTTGGTAAAGAGCATTCTCCTGATGTCCAGCCTAAACATCCTCTGGTGCTACCTGAGGCCATTTCCTCTTCTCTTGTTACTTGGGAAGAGAGACTGGCACTCACCTCACTATAACCTCTTTTCTGGCAGATGTAGAGACCAATACAGTCTCCTCTTGAGCTTCCTTCTCTCCAGCCTAAACAACCCCAGTTCCCTTAGTCACTCATTCACCAGCTTCGTTGCCCTTCTGTGGAGACACTCCAGCACCTCAATGCCATTTTTGGAGTGAGTGGCCCAAAACAGAACCCAGTAATCAAGGTGTGGCCTCACCAGTGCTAAGTACAGTGAGAGGGAAAATCACTTCCCTAGTTCTGCAGACCACAGTTTCTGATACAGGCCAAGATGCTGCTGGCCACCTTGACTACCTGAGCACACTGCTGCTCATTTTAAGCCAGCTACTGATCAGTATCCCCAGGTCTTTCTCTGATAAGTAGCTTTCCAGCCATTCTGCCCCAAGTCTGGGACATTCATGGGGTTGCTGTGACCCAAGTGCAGGATCCAGGGAGGTTGTGGATGCTCCCTACCTGGAGGTGTTCAAGGTCAGGTTGGATGAGGCCTTGGGTGACCTGTTCTAGTGGGAGGTTACCCTGCCTATTGCAGAGGGTTGGAACTAGAAGCTGATGAGAAGCTGAGATCTAAGAGGAAAGCATCTCATCACAGAAAAAGCAAAAGGCATTGCATTTTGAAGATGAAGAAGAAAATCAAGCCATTTTGGTTTTCATTCTCGTTTTACATGGCACCAAGAAGTAGTGATGCCATACTGAAAGTGAACTGAAGAATCACTCAGCTAAAATAGGCTCCCTGGGATAAGAAAGTTTGTATTTATGATGGGCTTTGCTAGTTTCGATGAGAGAAATTTAAGTGGCAATGCATACTGCCATACTTTCATTTACATAAAATGTGCATCTCTCTTGTCTAAACTAACGGTTTAAAAACAGTCTTTCAGCACTGCCTTAAAAAAAAACTTTCAGAGCCTTTTCATTCTGTATGCAAATAAAGAACACTTGACAATAGCTGCAGGAGAGGGAAGAGAGCTGAGTGTGTTCTCAAAGTTAGTTCAGAGTTCAAATAACTTTGTCACCAGCCTTCAAGTATCACGCTGTATTGCACAACGTGAGGAACCACCTTCTGATGGATATTAAGGCAGAAGATGCCTTCTGCCAAGAGCTTGTTCAAAGGCTTTTTGAAGAAAACAGAAACAAACCTAAAAGTTCTGGTGCACTTCAAGAGAAATACAATTAACCTGTGAAGGAAATAAAAGCAAAACTGGATGAAATGTAAAGTGCAACATACAAGTATATTTTTATTGTTTTCAAGGGAGAGTACTAAGAGAAGTGTTAGAAGAATTAAAAAAGCAAGTTAAAATCCTGAGGCAGGTCATTAACTTTCCAATACAATAGTTTGTAGAGGGTTTCGTTTATCTTCAAAAGCTCTAATTATAAAAAAAAAATAAACAAATTCAGAGTCTCAATATATTAAATTGCTGATTAGCATCTGCATTAACTGAGATCACATTCTTGTAATCATCGGGTTTTACACAGATTGTATTCTTAGTTTAAGAAGATTATCTTGCAGGGCCAAGTAGATGTCTTTTTATTTTTTAGCTCAGCCATACAAACTAGACTGTAGAAAATTTACAGCAGACACAACAACTGACAAAGGGTCTGGTGCAAAGCTGAGTTTCTTCTACAGATGCACTGTACTACAGCAGGGTATGAAAAACTAATTGCATTGACTTCAGTCTTGAAAGAGAAAATGGTGACGATGAGAACTTTGAGTTTTAGCCCCTCTTTCGAGTGTTCTTGGCACTCTTTGAACAAGAGGTTCTGCAAATCTCTTTAGTTCATCCAATTAATAAAAAAGGAAAAATCTGTAATTCCAATATCTGAAGGGGACCTCCAGGAAGACTGGAGAAGAACTGTTTAGAAGGGCTTGTAGCAAACAGGATGAGTGGCAATAGTTTGAAACTGGAGCATGGTAGATTTCAGTTGGACATAGGGGAAGTTCTTTATAATCAGAGTGGTAGAATACTAGAACAGATTGCCCAGGGATGTGACTGAGGCTTCATTCCTCGGGAAATTCAAGATCGGACTCAATGTAGCCCTGAGCTGCCTGATCTAGTTGGAGCTTATGGCAGGGAAGTTGGACAAGATGACCTGTGTGGGTCCCTTCCAACCCAATGCAATCTGTGAATCTGGAACCAAAATGTTTATTCAAAGCTTATCACAGGAGACATCTTTTTGTAAAGTATTTTTCAGGGAGAAGACAAATAGTGGAAGAAGTTGAGGCGAACAGACAGATAACAGTAAACAATCAGTAAAAACCAGTAAGTGATCAGACACTGCCACAGGTTGCCCAGGGAAGTGCTGGAGTCACTGTCCCTGGAGGTGTTCAAGAAACATGTGGACTTGGCACTTCAGAACATGGTTTAATGGCCATGGTGGTCTTAGGGTAACGGTTGGACTCAATGATCTTAGAGGTCTTTTCCAACTAAAACAATTCTGTGATTCTGTATTCTGTCTTTCTTATGTTTTTGTGTTGTTTTTCAAGTCAGTCCAACCACTTCAGTGGTGTGCACTGGATACTCACTTGGTAAACCAGGTGACTGTAGCTGCTGCAGCTTTAAAGCACCTGGCTGCACCTGACAGGTGACTGGGCATTTCCAGAGGCAGGTCTCTGAGCCAGTCAAGATTAACATGCTTGCAGTCAGAGATGGTTCCTCTCCAGTAATTCCTAAGTTGGAAATTTCACTGGCTTGCAAAAGCACACAAAGATGTGTTCTTCAGTTCTAAGCTACTGGACACCTCCAACAGCTTGTAAGAACTTCTTAGATGGGAAGCTGAGATGACTGTTGTTCCTGGCCTTCCAAGCACCTTTTCTTTAGACATACCTAACACAAAAGCTCCTGCAAACATACTTTGGGAAAGCATCCAACAGTTGCATCAACTATATCAAACTTCTGGTGCTTCATAGAAAGAAAATAACCAGGTTGTGTTATTTCTGTTCTGTCCCATGAAATTCCACCTTAGCACGGCTAACTCAAACTGCTAACTCACACTGATAGCTTGTTTCCTTAGGAAGTATTTTAGTAATATACCAAAAATAACCAAATACAAATATTCTAAGAAGTCAGATTCTTGCACTTTTGAAGCAGCAGTAATGCCTGAGAGTGTCCAAGTCAGCAACAAAGGAATAAGGAACAGAAGCTAACCGAAACAGTATCTCGTTCAATGCATTTTATAAACACTCATTGGATTCAGAGGCAATATTAAACAATTGCATGTTCTATTTCTGTCATCTACCAATTCTTGGCCTTCTGTAAGAGTTATAGCAAATAAAAACACATATGAGCATTGTTCATTAAGACATCAATGAGGGCTGTGGTGTCATGATAAAATGTTAAAAGATGCATGTGAATTTATATAGTCAGTTAATGAACCAAATTGTAAAAAGAGTTAGTAATTAGTCTGTTTTTATTTAACATTATCACAAAAAACAGTATTAACAGCATTATTTAAAAAAAAATAAAACTCCACCCAGCAACT
This sequence comes from Ramphastos sulfuratus, assembly GCA_013399055.1. Classification (NCBI taxonomy): domain Eukaryota; kingdom Metazoa; phylum Chordata; class Aves; order Piciformes; family Ramphastidae; genus Ramphastos; species Ramphastos sulfuratus. The sequence continues at coordinate 155,869 of WBNM01004676.1, forward strand.
TCTCAACATTTCCTTTCTCTGCACTTGTGCACCTCTAGCACTGGCACAGCCACACAAAACAACAGTCTACAGCCTTAGCAGCGTCTTTAATTGGAAACCCAATACCAAAAGAGACTGTGCTCCCTGCTCAGACTTCTACTGAGGAGAGCAGGGCTCTACACAGTTCCCTACAAGTTCATGATGCTTTTGGACAACACAGTTTAACATTTAGGTTATCCTGTGTGGGATCTGTGTTTGGGGTCAGTGATCCCTGTGGGCTCTTCCAGCTCAGGATATTCTATGATTCTATCACTAGGAACAGCTATTTAAAAATACCATGGTGGCAGTATTTTGTCACATGTTCTATCCAGGTGTTTCATGGGGCTGTGCAAAGCTGAACAGCAGAAAAGCTGCTGCTCTTAGGAGGATTAAACAAGAGAACAAAACAAAATTAATGGATGTTTATTTTTCAAAATGTCTGAAGTGCTGCTCACTTACAGATCATAGAATGGTTTGGATTGGAAGGGACCTTACAGACCACTGTGGGCCAGGACACCTTCCACTACACCAGGTTGCTCAAGGCCCTGTCCAACCTGATCTTTAACACCTCCAGGGAGGGGGCATTAACAACCTCCCTGGGCAACCTGTTCCATCCCATGTAAAATCTACCCTCTTACGTCTTAAAGCCATTCTGCCTATCACTACAAGCCCTTGCAAAAAGTCCCTTTCCCAGCTTCAGGTCCTGGAAGGCCACTTATAAGGTCTCCTTGGAGCTTTCTCTTCTCCAGGCTGAACAGCCCCAGCTCTCTCAGCCTGTCCCCATATGGGAGATGTTCCAGCCCTTTGATCATCTTCTCTGGACCCACTCCAACAGTTCAATGTCCCTCTTGTGTTGGGGGCAGCCCAACAACATGTTCACAACAGAAGATGTTCACCAGCCTATTACAGACGCTATCCTGTAACGGAATGGCATCCTAAGAAGATGCTCTTCTCTGCACCTACTGCTCCCACTTAGACACTCTACTAAGCATTACTGGAGAAACTAAAGCTCAAAGGAGTAGTTAAGATGTTTGCTTTTATGCAGGATGAGAAACAAATGGACATTAGCCCTGCCAATATATTGCCAAGCTGAGTTCACTGCCAGATTTCCCAACTCTGTAACCAGAAAAATCTGTAATATTTTTTTTGCACGCTCCAAACCCATCTCTGATTGCAACAACCTGCAGTATAAATCAATTTTAATGTCTGTTTCAAAAACCCCATTAAGGCTTTATGAAATTTCCTTTACCTTGTAATTTAGGCTACATATGTTATTAAGAGGAGATGGAACCTTAGAGTGAAAACAAGCAAGGTAATTCAGGAATTTACATGTTGCTGTACCATACACAGAAGGTTTACACACCTTACAAAGCTAGATGACATTCTTTATATATTCTAAAATACATGCCCAAAAGGCATTTGAAAGATGTTACTAGTACAGGCTAAAGATTCCCTAAACATATTCCTGCTGCTTACCTTTCCCCTCACTGTGTAATACCTATAACTAAGGATTACCAGAAGGCCCACAGCACAGCTTCCCTCCACTCCTAACACATTCCCCTGGTTACCCAAGAAGAGTTACTGCTGGAGTAGAGAAGTTCTGTACAATCTACATCTCCATTGGGACCTTTTAAGGTCTGGAATACATTCAACACCCTAAGCCACCCCAACAGGCACATTTTTAAGGCATAGTCTTCAGTATTTGCTTGTCCTGTACAGACTTCAGTAAGTGTATAGAGCACCATGAAGGGAACAAAACACCTATACCTAATTCATTTAGTCATTAACCACGTCACATTTCAAACTTTCCTCTAAAAATAAAATTATTTTCAACAGAGCTGGGAGTGTTTCATCTCAGAAATTAAGGTCTTAAAGTAGGTATTTTCAGACTTGACAAAGAAATGTTAAAGTGCTGTGAAAAGAAGAGTGTAGGGGAAAAGTGCAAGCTCCTATTCAGGGATTCAGTCATTAGGATCACTCCTGATCATCTACCATTTGCTAATACACCAACTCTACTCACGACTTCACAGAAGGCAGCAGATCTTCATTCACCACTGAATGAACATAATAGCTACCACACACTATACATAAATCATTCAAATGTACAATGAAAAGCATCTTTTCCTGAGCAGATTTATCACATCAGCAATAAAGAAAATGCGATGATTTAGATCCCCTGTGATCTCACTACTTGAAATCACTCAAATTATAACCATTATACTTGCCTTTATCAAACATTAACTGCATCTGATAAGATTTTGCAGGATAGAAATGAAAAATCAAAAAGCTGGTTTAAAGCTAGGGTGGTAATACTTCAGTCAGACTGTCACTAAGGAATTTTCTAAGTCAATTCTAACACCAAATTCAGCTAACAAACTCTGTCTTCAGAAAGAATGTAGTCATTTTGGGATCATCCTACTGATATGCCACTTTTGAAGATGTTTAGCTCTGGAGGAAAAGTAGGTTATTTTCATAGCAGAATCTGACCACAGCTTTTATGCAACAAGCATGACGTTGCCCCTGAAGGCAACATTCAAATCACTTTTGAAAGATACAAAATGTACATATTTAAATAGCCTGTGTTAAAAACATTGCAGCTAATGACTTCATGGACAATGTTTACTAATATAAGTACCTTGCTCCTGTTCTTCCTCTTCTTCACTAGATGAAGCCAAATAAGCTTGAAAATCCATGTCAAGAAGTTCCTCTTTGTTAAAAGTTCTGTTAAGCGACGTTACTCGTTCATGATCTGTCTCATCCCATGTGATATCTACCTTAAAAATAAGAATGCCATTTGTTGAAGCTGAAACACTAAAATTACACATTCTAAGTCTGTCTTTTTAGAGAAAATTGACACCTTGCATTTGAGAAGCAATGTAAACCTGTTACTAAAGTTCTCCACAATAATTGACTATAATAATCATTTACTAAAATCAATTTAATGGCAAGGTTTTCGAATTTGTTCTACAGTTGAGTTTCAAGGATTTTTAACTACACAAAAGAATGCAGAGGTCTCCTCATCTGCTGAAGGGTTCTGTTAACAGGGGAACAAACAAACAACAGAAAAACCTCTGTAAGGCAAATTTCCTTTATGGCAGCAGATGCTGGTGTTGAAGCTGCCACCAATTCCTGCCCTTTCCTCTTCCAGCAGCAATTCATTCCTGGAGTCACAATGCACTGGATTGTGCAACTGCACCCTTGAGTGGAAGGTGAAATTCAAAATCTGACTGAAAAGTGATCCAGCAGAACTTATTTATTCCTCAGCTAAGAACTTCTCCAGTCTGGTTCACTTCATGGTTAGATGGAAGTTTTGGCTGTCACGTAAGACAGGGTAAAGAGGGAAACAACTTTTAAGCCTAGCACTACTACCGAAAAAGACTCTTGTTGAGCTACACAAAAAATACCCATTTTAGGCAAGAAGATTTAACTGTGAATAACAAAGTAATTCCATGTGCAACTTGTAATAGAGGTATACTGAGGTTGAAATGTACTATTTAATTCATAACAAGCCAAACTTCTTAAAATCCAAAATTCAAGCTTATTTAGGGAGTTGCAACTTGTGGCTCCATCAACATACTATCATCTTCTAATGTTTGATGTCTCTATTTCGAAATGGTGAAGATAATCAGGAATCATTTCCCACTACTTAGACAATTTATAAGCTGACAATAAAACAAATTAGAAAAGCATTTCAAAAACATTGTAAAGATACCTTTGATGTTCCCATAGCAGCAGATGTGAAGTACTTTGGCTTATATGCAGCTATGTTCACTTCTGACGCTTCGTCTTTTGGCTTATCATCAAATGTAACATTATCTGGAATAAATCTTCAAGGCAAATACAACATGTTATTGTTCAAATGCACTGGGAAATTTCATAATATAAACAATCTGAGCTTTTCATGAGTATGGTACATCAGCTCAAAAGAATTTCCTAGAATAAAAAGATGGTAAGGCTGAAAAGGAAACAGAAGAAATGGACGAGTACTCAACACACGTAAGATTAACTGTCTGACTTCTGTAGAGCTGTTCCACAGGTTTTCGATGTGTAACACTGTGTAACACCACCACACTGAGGAAGTAAACTTAACTTTTCATCTGATATTAGCAAGGTCAGGGCATTTCCTGTGTTCTTTTTTTTTTTTTTGGAGGGGGAAGGAAGGTTTTGGTTGCGTTTTTTGTGTTTGTTTGTTGAGGATTTTTTTGTTTGTTTTGTTTGGTTTGGTTTTGTTTAAGAATCATCTTTTCAGAAAGCGTAACATTAAATAAACAGGGGAAAAAAAAAAGTGAGTAAAATAGAATTTGGAAATAGATAAAGAAATTTAAAACTGTTCAGGAAATCCTGGTATATCTTTAACACTACAAGTCATAGAAAAAAAAAAGTTGATATAAAGATTGAAGTAATTTGTAATAATGGAATTCAGATAAGAACTCAAGCCTTTGTAGAGCACATGAGAAGTTACTTGGATTTGCGTTTTTTAAATCATGGCAAATGTAATCTCATCAATACTATTCAACATCAGTATTTAACAAAATATAAGAATAGGAAAAGCATTGGATGATTTTAAACAGCTGTCTGTTGTAAAACATTACTTCTCATGTTTAAAAGCATGAAAAGTTACAAGTTTGTAGGGCAGAGACTAGCTTCTCCAAAATGGTTCAAAATATATAAATGAAGTTTCTCTAGAGAACAATTCAAAGAAAAAAAAATTATCTCACGACGACTTGTAAGAGTGCCTGCAACACAGGCCCCACCAAACAAAGCCAGCCTCTATTAAAACATTATGGTTTAATAATTTATCTTCTGCTCAGTCTAGAAAGCTTTATTTTTTTTTTCTAACACAAGGTGTAGTGGGTTTGGAGATTTCCCCTCCTACTAGATTAACCAGACTAAC
>WBNM01004677.1:0-40228 GCA_013399055.1 Ramphastos sulfuratus
TCCAGCACCTCAACATCTCTGTTTTTTTTGAAGAAGTCTGCAATTCTAAAGGCTAAATTTTAAAGTTTTCTAAGCTGTACAGCTCACACAACTGCAGCTTTAAGAAAAGCTTTTTGATAAGAGAGAGAAATTGCTGCTCATAGGCACTGAGAGCTCTTAAACAGTAATTAAGTGCTCTGAATATAACTTATGAAAGCACAGGCATATTACTTTAAAAAATACACGTGGATATAGATGGTGCAGAGCTACTTTTGTTGAAGTCAAGTCCATTAGCTTGGCAGCACAAAACCTTGGAAGCGAGGCTGGACTTTAATATGCAGAGAACAATTTATTGTCTCAAACAGCCACTGATACTATATGGCTCTGTAGGACTGGACCTGTAAAGGAACACACTGCAGACAGAAAGATTAAATTGGAAATTAATTCTTTCCTGAACAACAGACAGCCTAAAATAGAAAGATTCAGAACATATGGAGCTAACAAATACTAATCAAGCCTAACAAAAATTTGCATGCTTCGGGGGATTCAACAATAGCTCTAAATCATTTGTGTTACTAAATATGCACACACTGCTTTACAGAAATCAAACCTTCCACTTAACTTCATTTGTGCTAATAAAAGTCACTAGAGCTATGCCTGACCTGCTTCACTGGCAGAAAGCAACACCAGAGTTAGGAGGCAGCTGCACAAAGCCCCAGCTCACCTTCATCCTTCCCAGTGCTGGAGTGAAAAGAGTTTTTACACAGGTTTCTGCCACCTTTAAGAGGAACTCATCAAATTAGCAAACCAATCCACATTTCTTCCACTGCTTTAAGAGTCCACCTTTAGCTTCTGCATTTCTAGTTGAGCATTTTTAGTTTGACTTAGGCCCATGTTGTAGATGATAATGTTCAGTAATTGTTAAATTTAATGTATGTACATACAAACACAGCATCTGTCTTGAGCTTTCCCTGAAGCTATGTTGACCCCAACTGCTCCTTATCTACTACCTTTGTCAGCTTGGAGAGCTTAAATGGTTACATAGCAGGAAAAGATAAATCAAGCCCATTTAGGGGGCATAACTGCCTTTATCTCCTCCTCTTCCACAATAAATTTTATTCAGCCTGTTCCAGCATCTGTATCACAGACATAACCCTGAAACAGATTAACCTGAAATATTTTACTGTTTGCTCTTACAGATCTCTGCAAGCTCTCAAAGCTGCAGCCCATGCTCCAACAAAATGGTTTTGGCTTTGCCTCACACCTGATGTAACTCTCTGCTTCTGAAAGGAGTTCAGAACAGATCATAAGGAAGCCATCTTGACTGATTTTTGCACCAGCTGAATGGATTTATCACATCAGAGATTCAACTACAATGTGCCCTGTGAAAGGAAACTCAGGTTCTGGGGCCAAAGGAAGCTGCTACTGCAGGAGTGCTTTTGTAACTGGGGACTGGAGAGGGCTTTTGTTTTAAGAAGTCCAGCACAATGCCCAGTGGAGAAGGTAAGATCTGGTGTAGTTTTAAATCTGTCAGACAAAGCAAATGATGACTATTTCTTTCTTCTAAAAACCACTACATGTTGAGCACACCTAGAGCACTGCTAAGAGTCTACTGCTAAATATTGCTCAGCTGCCTTTTCAGGCAGGACATCTACAAGTCTGTCTTCTCAAAGTCATTCCTGCCCAGATGAAAACAAGGCAGTTGGGAGCAGCAAGAAGGAGGTCTGGAGCAAGCCTTGGAAATCAGAGCCCATCCCACCAGCCACATCAATCAGAGCTGTGTTTCAGACACCAAGAGCAGGACCTCAATGGCTTGTTCCCAGCAGGAAGATCCACAGCTCCCATAGGGAGCCTCTTCTGCTACTCAGCCAGTCCTTGCTCTAAGTATTTATTGCAGCATTTAGTAAGCCCTAAAGATTCACCTTTTCACAATATGCACATATTTATTCCTTTTTTTGAGGTAGATCCTAATTTATTCAACCACTTCTGTCAACACTGGGATTAAAAAAAACCCCAAAACATTAAAATATATATATGCATATGTATGAATGCACGAGCACAAATGTTCACACACATTTATACTTAGAGAAGGAAAAGACATGAAGACACCTGAGCAATCAGGTGGAAATAAAAGATGCAGCCAAACCCCCTGAAGCTTGTTTTGACTTAGGAACATGTTAAAACTTGTTTGAAAGTGAGGGCTTTTCTAAATTAAAAATTCATTTGCAGTATTTAGCTTGCTGCTGCCACTTCTGATTCGGGTCTTTGTTTTGACCAGGAAGTGAAGAGCTGAAGCATTGCTGGAGTCAGCAAAAGACTGCAGAAGCAGCAATCAAGTGACTCAGCATCTAATAGCAGATGATTGCCAAGATGCTGCTTATCTGAATCAGAAGATAAGTTATAGTTGCTGCAGATGAGAAACAGAAATTATTCCTCTGGTAGTGGCCAAAAGTATTGTGTTTGCCACAGTACAGTGTGCAATTAGCTAACAAGGGGAGACATCACAGTGAGACCAGTGTGATTTTTTTCAGCATGAAAAGGAAATAAATGCTATTTACTTTTTCCCTTTGCAATATACAAATAAAAAGGTGACTGTCTCTGAAAGCCCATAATTACACCAGCAAAAGAATCTAATTTAGCCATAATATCGGGGTAGCACATGCAATGACACTAAAAGTTTCCCTACAATACTGGCATTTTGCTTTCATTATTTCCCATGGGCATGAATCAGGACCTTGGGTCACAGGTCCCAATGCTTTTTTTCCCCAGTCTCTAGCTTCTTTGCAGCTGCACTAATAATTCCTTCACTGCTAATTGCTGTGTGGACACCTGTGCACTTGGAACTCTATTAAGAATATTGGGTTCATGTCTCATAAGCAAGTTCATCACATATTAATGAGTCTGGCTACTGTCAACTTGGGTGGCTTCAAACCAACAACCAAAATAAAGTGAAAGCCTTGACCTCCTTCCATTATGTAGGGCCACTAAATGGAACTAAATCTCTTATCTGTGGAGCTACATGGCAGCTGCTGGGAGAACATCCAAGTTATACAAGCCTTGGGAGTACAACAGCATCCATCAGATAACAGCAAGAAGCAGCCTTCTACACTCCTAACTCACATCCTGGCTCTGGTGTGCTGGTTCAAAGCTAATTGGCATATTTTAATGAAAAAAAATTACATTATAGGCTGTGAAAAGCAAACACTAGTGATGTCTGCTGCACTCATAGGCTTGCTGAGATGTATAAGAACAAGGACACAAACATAGATAACACACAGTCTCTGTCTCTCTAGCTGTGGGTTTTGTCTGCTGGCCTCTCTGCTAACCTAACTAATCACTCTGTTTCTAACCTCCCTGGCTCATCCTCCTAACTCACCTTGCAAGTAAGGCAAGCCCTGGGGTAAGGTAGAGGGGTGGGAAGGAGGTGGAGGAGAGCCCCTCCTGGGGACTCTGATTGCTGGAAGGGGTGTTGTGTTTCTGTATTACCTTTAACTTGTGTATGTCTGTAACTATTCCTGTCTATTGTGTACATCTCTGCTTGTACATTGTGCTAAGCTGTAAATAGAGCTTCAGTCCTTAACTTCCAGCTGGCTGAGTCTAGTCTGGGTGATTTCATAAAGTGAGGGGGGGCAGGTAACTCCCAAACCATCACACTCTGGCATATTTAGTGCTGATAAGGGAGAATCTCCTTAATTTTTCCCATCCTCAAAAAAGAGGCAAGTTGTGGAGTGGGGAAAAGGAAGGAAGGAAGAAAGCAGCAGAGAGTGTTATTGGTGTATTTCTTTTATGACATTCCAACTGTTCCAACTCCATGGCAGACAGCTGCCCTGCAGAGAAGGATACAGAAGGGTCAATTCTCATTGTGGTGCACAGGGATGTAGTTATGCCACTGCCATAAATGTTAATGGGAATCACATGATCCTTGTAGAGTGCAATTAAAATCCACCCAAGAGCATCAATCATTTCTCAGGCCAGAAAAGGCACTTGAGTTTAACACAGCTAAATGCTGAGATTAGATTAAGGTGTGCAGAGCAGAGAGAAGCATGGGATGTGAAGGGTTGTTTGAGGACGTGCCCAGGGGAATATAGAGAAAACTCAAACCCTGTCAGATCCTCTAAGGGGCTGAGATGAAGAAAAAAAAAAAACCTTAAAGAGAGACAACATATTGTTTACAGACAAGAAATCCTGGTGCAAACAGTTTCCATAGATACAAATTCAATTTGGTTTAGGAATACTATAGCCAGGAGAATAGTTAGGGTGCAAATAGCACAGGGCATCCCTAAGCCTGTACTATGGACATTTCCTGCTTTATCCAGTGTAAATGCATAAAAACCATCTTAAACTGTGAACATCAACAGGCAGCTGACAACTGAGTGTGTGGGGGAGTAGGATGAATGTCCAAAACTGAACTTCTGAGTTCTCGAGCTGGAGCCTGCTACTTGCTAGCTGCAACTGGTACAAGCTATAAAATCTCACTATCATCTGGGCTGAACGAAAGTGTCATGTCCTGAATCCTGTTAGTAAGGAGACTTGCAGCCTTCCAGTATCTGAAGGGGGCTACAGGAAGGCTGGGGAGGGACTACTGACAAGGTCTTGCAATGACAGGACAAGGGGCAGTGGGTTTGAAGTGGCAGAGGGGAGATTGAAAGTGGATGTTAGGAGGAAGTTATTTGCAGTGAGCTTGGTGATACACTGGCACAGGTTGCCCAGGGAGGTTGTGGCTGCTCCCTCCCTGGAGGTGTTCAAGGCCAGGTTGGAGGAGGCCTTGAGTGACCTGTGCTAGTGGGAGGTGTCCCTGCCTATGGCAGGGGGTTGGAACTAGATGATCTTTGAGGTCCCTTCCAACCTTACCATTCTATGATTCTATGAGACAGTCAGCAGTTAGGAGGCTGATCACATGTGATCCCTTCTGTACAGGGCCTATTTTAGACTGGGAAATTTGGGATTTGGGTTGGGGAGAAAACTGCTTCTCCCAGAAAGGAGGACTGCAGAACAAAAGGAGAAAGAAGGGGACCTGAAAATTAGAAAGCGAAGGTCTTGGCTGGAGGAGAAATCCTGAAGTCAAGTAAGATGCTGGAGATCAGGCTGTTCAAGGAGATGGATGTGGGGGGGATGCTCAGGGATGCTGGCTGAGGACAGTTGAAATGGGTGACCACAAGCTGCAACACAACATCAACCAACTGACCTACTGTAGGGAAGTCAAGACCCAGGCAGAGCAGCCAAGGTGTGCATGACCTCATCAGGTAGAGCAAGAGATCTGCTCTTGTGGACTCTTAAACAAGCCCCACTATGGATTGCTGTTTGCTCTTTGTTCCCCCAGCATGCAGCTCCACTCTGGACTGCTGCTTTATCCTGCCTTCTCCACAAGAACAAGCTATGGAGTATTTTGATTCCTATGTCACTAAGATTTCAGAGTTTGCTTCAGCTATGCTGCCCTCTAGTCTCCAGCCTCAAAGAAAACTTTTATTACACGTTAATGGAAATTCTATTTGATTTCAAGAGATAAGTGCCTGTGGTTTCTGGTAAAAAGGATCTTGAATTTTATTCCAGCTTATGACCCTAAAGTCCAAGATCCTGCTGTGTAGTGCCTGGAAGAAACAAATCAGTGGAACCAAACTACTGTGAAATCAAACAGAGTGGAGAATTTGAGGAGGAGACACTTTTTTTTCCCCTTTCTTCTCAGCTTTCCAGTGGAAAAAGAATCTACACAAGAAAATATTTGTTATTACTTACCTCAGAGGGATAAGGCAAAATTTTTACTCTCTGTGAATTAGATAAAGACCTTAGAGACAGCAGGTGTCATAGAAGTATAAAGCACTGTGCTAGAATCACTCATAAAATGGGTCTTAGAAGTAAGCTTTAGCAAAACCAGCTTAGATGTTAAAAGGGGTGAACTCTGAAATAGGCTTAGGACTATTTTTATTGTGATTCCATAAATATATGCAATAATACATGCATGTTTTCACTGTCACCTTCAAATCTAAGCCAAGGTGGTAAACCAAAAGTCCTTGAAAATGCAAAGTACAGAAATGGTTATTTACTCCACAACTCCACACAATCAAAGTTTGCTGAATGAAAGCTGTGCAAAGGCAGGAAGGCAAGGAGAGAAGGCACATAAGATAATTCAGTGGCTAGGGATCTCCCTGGAGCCTGCCTTGATATCAAATAAGCCTCTCCTACTCACTTCTTGTTGGAACCATTTGATTTCATACTACTCAATAAGCATTTCAGTGAGCCAAGAATAAGCATGTAGGATCTGCCCACCTGATCTTGAATCAGCCTCCCTTTACCCAGCATCATGAGCATGTAGCTATGCAAAGCAAGAGAGCTCCAACTGAGGGAGAAAGCACCAACAGAGATTTACTCAAAGCATTCTCTAACCAAGTCTGGTCCTAAACTATGTCCTTCAGCACCACATCTCCCCACATTTTAAACACCTCTGGGGTGGGGGATTCAACCACCTCTGGGCTGAGCAGCTGACAGAGCTCTGCAAATACAGGAAATAAGAAGTTTATTTTGACCCCTATTTAGTCCAAACTGTTATGTATTCACTATTTCCTGTGTAGAAAAAAAAAAAAAAATGAGAAAAATATTTTTAGAAGCACTAAGCAAGCAAAAAGAAAAAAAAAATAGGCAGAGTATTTACTGATACAGATATTGCATATTTTTCATGAAGGTCATGAGATAAAATTGGAATCATTCTAAAATAGCTCTTGCTTTGATTAGCCATTTCCCAGCCCCATCTTCCTGCACACAGAGTCATTAATACACCCCTAGAACTGTCATTATCCCAATATTCAGAAGGCTTTTTTTTTAATAATTAGGATTCAAATTCCAAATTAAATGCATTCAGCATGGCTGCTCCTTCAGCTGAGCAGGGGCTGCAGGAGAACACCTATTAGTTCTTCCATAAATACTTTGATCTGGTAGCTGTCCCAAAGATGTTTTCCTTGTCCTGTTTACCAGGACACTCTCATCTCACAGCAGAACTGTGAGGATCTTACAAAAAGATCTAACACCTCAACTACATTCCCCACTTGAATGGGCTGCCCAGGGAGGTGGTGGAGTCACCATCCCTGGAGGTGTTCAAGGCATGTTTGCACGTGGCACTTGGTGCCATGGTCTAGTCTTGAGGTCTGTGGTAATGGGTTGGACTTGATCTTTGAGGTCTCTTCCAACCTTGCTTGTACTGTGATACTTCTAGCTCCTGTGCCCCTGCCCTATTGCAAAGCAACACCACTATGAAGGAGATATACCAGACAAGGAGACTCCCTCTGCTCAGTGGTTCCTCCTTCTCCATTTTATTTCCATTATTTCCTAATATTCATTCCAATTTAAAGATCTCTTGGCCCACTCAGAACAAGTGGTTACTTTTTCCCTTAGAATAACCACTTAGAAGACAGTTACTGCTCTCCTCTTCCCTTTACCTTGATAGGAGCCCTGAGTACTCCTGTGAAATAAGTACTGAAATGACATCTTAAACAAGGCAAGAGTAGCATGTCTAATAAATGACAATATAGGCAAATTTCATTATTTCAGGGTTGTTTAGCCTGGAGAAAAGGAGACTCAAGGGAAACTTTATTACGCTCTACAACTACCTGAAGGGAGGTTGAAGCCAGGGGGAGGTGAGAGTCTCTGCTCCCTAGAAACAAGAGGAAACTGACTCAAGTTGTGCCAGGGGAGGTTTAGGTTGGGTATTAGGAAAAGTTTCTTCCCTAAAAGGGTTGTTAAGCCTTGGAACAGGCTACCCAGGGCAGTGATGGACTCCCCATCCCTGCAGGGATCTAAATGCCACGTAGATGTGGTGCTGAGGGGCACGGTCTAGAGGTGACCTGGCGGTGCTGGGTTAATGGTTAGACTTGATGATCCTGAAAGTCTCCTTCAACAAAAATGCTTCTATGATAATAACCTCATCTTTACAAGGTACAATTTTGCATTACATCAACCTTCAGCTTGTCTCCTGTGCCCTTACAGAGCCTTGAAAACACCAAGGTGATGGAAGCTTTTCTTTCAAAGGTTTAAATACAAGCACGAGCCCAAGAGAGGCTTCCAAAGGTCAGGAATTCTACTCTTGCAGCACCATTAATATTTTCACTGAGTGGACTGGGAATTCAGCTCAAAGATGAGTCTTGGAGATCTCATCCTGGTTTATCATCTTCTGAACTACAGACTATTAATTAAACAAATCCTCACTTGCCCTCTCAGGAAAGCTTTCTGAATGTGGACAGGAGCTCAGTGTAAAACCTGGCGTACTATTAACTCAAGTCAGCAAATTCAAATTTGAGCTAAGAGAGTAAATGCCACCAGAATTTGGCTGTTTTACTCAGTCCAAATCTTGGGCAATCAATCCCTACCATCAATAAATCACAGCACATCCTGAAACCACCAAAAACCTTCAGGCTGTCAATTGACACATTAAACGAACATGCCAAATGAGTTTTAGCTCATTACTCATGAGTAATGCATTGCGCTGCTATTTTGAGAGGTACCAATGTCATCTTTAAAAAGATTGCTAGAAAGGCTTCTGAGAAAAGTGGTAATGTGTCAAATATTAAATATTCCAAGAGGCATTAACCTGTGGGCTTCCTTTTGTCTGCTCTATCTCTCATCACTTCTCATTACAACCACAATAGAGAACGGAAAATAGTGTCAAGTAATTCTCCAGGAGCTTTTACACAAATGTAAGACACTTAGAGGGTCAGCAGTCATTATTACTGCCAGGGAAGGGGTTTCTCAAGCTAGCCCCCAGAGAACAGAGAATCCACACAGCAGATTAGTCACCTCAGTGCCGTGATAGTAGATACACCAGGCCGTACCATGTGGCTGTCTCGGTGTTGCCAACTCAAGCAAATCACACAATAATTGGGATGTTTCCCTAAGGCTGGTATATAATGAGATTACATAAAAATAATACATCTTTAAAAACTAATGCAATTTTGAGCCATATGCTTGAGGGGGGGGGGGGGGGGAATAAAGGAAAAAAAAAAAATCTTCAAGTAATTGTTCTCCTTTGTCTTAAAAAGCCAACAAACAGAAGGAAGCAAATTCTGAAATTCATTACAGTTAAAATTTCACCTTTTTTTAAGCCAATGGAGATCACCTAAAGATGAAGTTGGTAATGTTGCAGGCATCTCAGCAGAGTTTGTGATCCCATTTCCAAGCCACAACTGCTGTGTATATTTTCTGCTCGCTCCTCCATCGTATCAGAGGGCTGGAGCAGCTCTGCTCTGAGGACAGGCTGAGAGAGTTGGGGCTCTGCAGCCTGCAGAGGAGAAGGCTTCCAGGAGACCTTGGAGTAGCCTTCCAGGATCTGAAGGGGGCTCCAGGAAGGCTGGGGATAGACTATTGAGAAAGTCTTGCAATGCCAGGACAAGGGGCAATGGGTTTGAAGTGGCAGAGGGGAGATTGAAACTGAGTGTTAGGAGGAAGTTCTTTAGAGGGAGGGTGGTGAGACACTGGCACAGGTTGCCCAGGGAGGTTGTGGCTGCTCCCTCCCTGGAGATGGTCAAGGCCAGGTTGGAGGAGGCCTTGAGTGACCTGTGCTAGTGGGAGGGGTCCCTGCCTATGGCAGGGGGTTGGAACTGGATAATCTTTGAGGTCCCTCCCAACCTTACCATTCTATGATGCTATATATTATCTGGATTAGCTCTGGATTAGAGTTTAGTTAATCCTAGGTGCAGAAGCCACGTCTTTTAGGGAAAAAATTGCTATAATTTAGTTGGATTTATTTGGTTTTAGCATTAACTGGACACTGTCTGCTGCTGCCTAAGCAGTGAAGGACTCCAGGGTCATGTAGACTCTCCCTCTGTGGTGAAACATCATGCGAAGGCAGGGAAAGGTCCATGTCAGCAAAGGACTGACAGTGTGAGAAAGGGCAGGCAGGGATTCACCCTGTGAGGGGTCTGGGAGAAGCATCATTGACTCAAATCTCAATTCTCAAAGGAGAATTGCATGGCATGAGCTAGGGCACAGCAGTGCTGACAGCAGATAGCAACTACTGAGAGTGTTTTGCAGTTTCAGCCCATCAAGCATTGCTAGTGGCAGTTTCTGCTTGTGTGCTGTGCATTTACTACACAAGCTTCCTCCCTTCTCCCCAAACTGTACACAGAAGGCATAACCATGTGCACATCACTGCCCTCATCCTCTACACAACTGCACTGTTCTCTTACTCTGCTTGTTGTAAGATGCTGTTCATTTCCTACAAGTCTTTTAAAATGACTGCTCATTTAATTTAAAAAGGCAGCAAGTAACTTATTTTAACTCTTCATACCATGACTCTGCAAACTGAACCTGTGAAGCCTTTTGGAAACACAAGCTGCTGAGGCATGGCCTTGCCTATATCATGCACCTTACACAGACACCCTCATGTGTGGCTGGAGACCAGTAAGGGGCCAGTACAATGTGGAATGGGAATTTTGTACCAGAGCATACACAGAGAATCATTGCATTGGTTTGGCTGGAAGAGTCTTGTAGGATTATCAAGTCCAAACACTAACCCAGCACTGCCAGGTCTGCCACTAAGCCATGTCCCTCAGCACCATATCTACATGGCTTTTAGATCTCTCATGGGATGGGGACCCCACCACTGCCCTGAGCAGCCTGTTCCAGGCCTTGACAATGTTTTCAGGGAAGAAATTTTTCCTGAAGTCCAAGCCAAACCTCCCCTGGAACAACTCTGAGATCATTTTCTCTTGCTTTATCACTTGTTACTTAGGAGAGGAGACTGACCCCACCTCACTCCAACCTTCTTTCAGGTAGTTGTAGAGAGCCAGAAGGCCTCCCCTGAGCCTCCTTTTCTCCAGACTCAACAATCCCAGTTCCCTCGGCCACTTCTCACCAGCTCTGCTCTCCAGACCCTTCAGCAGCTTCATTGTGCTTCTGTGGACACACTGCAGCACCTTAATGTCTTTGTTGTAGTGAGTGCCCCCAAAACAAGCCCAGTATTCAAGGTGTGGCCTCAGCACTGCTGAGTACAGAGGCAGCATCACTTTCCTACTCCTGCTGGCCACACCACTGCTGATCCAGGCCAGGATGCTGTTTGCCTTCTTGGCCTCCCAGGCACTGGGTCATATTCAACTGTCTGCTGCCCAGCAGCCCCAGGTCATTTTCTGCCAGGTAGCTCTCCAGCCACTCTGCCCCAAGCCTGTAGCACTGCATGGGGTTGTTGTGGCCCAAGTGCAGGACCTGGCAAGTAGCTGTAGTGACCCAAGTGCAGGACCTTGTCTCACCAACCCAGCTTGTCCAGATTTTTCTGCAGAGCCTTCCTACCCTCAGACAGACCAACTCCCACCCAACTTTGTGTCACCTGAAAACTTAAACGAATACTCAATCCTCTCATCCAGATCATTGGTAAAAAGATACTGAACAGAACGGTCCCCAGAACTGAGCCCTGGGGACCACCACTCGTGACCAGCCACCAACTGGGTTTAACTCTGTTCACCACTGCTCTTTGGGCTCAGCCATCCAGACAGTTTTTCACCCAGAATATGCCCATCCAAGCAAATTGTAAGACAGAAAAATTGATAGAGAACTGTTTTGTCCCTAAACAACCAGAGAATTGACTTCTCCAAATGACTGTCAGCTGGAAGCAGCCGACAGGCATAAGTTGAAAGCATCCTACTTCCATAAGCCATGCCTTCAGGATTTTCTTCCTGTGTGATCCTGGCTTTCACTCTCTCAGGTCAACAGATCCAGTTCTGCCAAACCTAAGGCATGCTGCAGGCTACAGCATCTCTTTTCCAAGCCAGCTGGGGTGAGAGCTTAGAATTGATTGTTTATAGGCTTTGATCGTGCTTGCCTTTCTTTCTGCAGACATTGCAGTATGCTTTGGTGTACTACTGTCAGTCTGTGTTTAATAAATAAGCTCTAACTATTTAAATTTGTCAACAATGTTCATTAAAAACCAGAAATGAATATTCCACTGGTTTTCTCTATTTTTTTTTTTTTTTAAATAGGTGGATCACAAGACCTGGAGGCACAGAGAGGTTTTATTGGCCATTTCCCAGCGCTCACCAAGGAGCAGGGCAGAAACAGGCATTCAGAACCTGAACTGTTTAAATCAATAATAGATTATTTCTGGTTTTAAGACTTTTCATGGCATTCATGCAGTTTCCTAAAGTGAGTTCAGGGAGATGCCTTGAAAAATTGATCCTGCTGATTAATGCCAGACATTTCCTTGGTTTCCCTGTTTGTTTTTCATGCTATTATTTTTCTACTGATGCAAATGCATGAAGCTGGTCAGGCTTCTGCCCTACCTCCTCCATACATTCATCTGCCTAGGTAATTCTTTTAAGAAAAAACAAAGAAGTGTACATTTACTCTTCTGAATAATGTTTGGCATCAACAGCAAAGCAGCTCACACTCATTTTTCATTGCATTTCATTACTTTGAAATTTCAAATTGAGTTTCCATCAGAAAACTTAATCTGCTTCACAGGATGTCAGGGGTTGGAAGGGACTCAAAGAGATCGAGTCCAACCCCCCCCCGCCAGAGCAGGACCAGACAATCCAGCTCAGGGCACACAGGAACACATCCAGACAGGCCTGGAAAGGCTCCACAGAAGGAGACTCCACAACCTCTCTGGGCAGCCTGTGCCAGGGCTCTGGGACCCTTCCTGGCAAGAAGTTGCCCCTTGTGTTGAGCTGGAACCTCCTGTGCTGCAGCTTCCATCCATTGCTCCTTGTCCTATCCCAGGCAGCAGTGAGCAGAGCCTGTCCTCCCCTCCTGACCCTCAGCCCTCAGATATTTAGAAACATTTCTTAAATCCCCTCTCAGTCTTCTCTTCTCCAGCCTAAGCAGCCCTAGGTTGCTCAGCCTCTCCTCATCAGACACTGCTCCAGTCCCCTCATCATCCTTGTAGTCCATCCTTTGGACACTCTCCAGCAGATCCCTGTCCCTCTGAAACTGGGGAGCCCAAAACTGAAGGCACTACTCAAGATGAGGTCTTGCCAGGACAGAGTACAGGCAGAGGAGAACCTCTTTTGATCTGCTGGACAGACTCCTCTTAATGCACCCCAGGATCCCATTGGCCCTCTTGGCCAGAAGGGCACATTGCTGTCTCATGGACAACTTGTTACCCATCAGGATGGGTTATGTTATTTAGGTTCCAGAGTAAATCCAGTCATTAAAAAAAAAAGGAGAGACTTTAACTACCTTTTACCAAGTAGAATCACAGAATAGTTTAGGTTGGAAGGGACCTCAAAGATCATCTAGTTCCAATCCCCTGCCATAGGCAGGGACACCTCCCACTAGCAGTGGTAGCCATTAAACATTTTGCAAACAAAGACTATTCTGCCATGTTGGAAATCCTCCCTCTTCTAAACCTTTCCCCAGTCACACACTACCCTTTGCCATGACTGACATGTTCTTGGCAGATCTACAGCAGAGAGGCTGTGCATTTGTGACTTTAGAGATTACCCTCCCAGGGCAACCCTCTCAGACAGAGTTTACCTTCTCCTGCCTTGCAGAAGGAAGAATAATCCTCAGCTGAGAACTCAGCTAAAGCAGTGGTCCCCAAACTTGTTTGTTTGGGGTTTCTTTTTGCATCATGAGCATCTACCTGGAAAAACCTCTGCAGCAAAATAAATGTTTAGTGATGAATACTACTGTAGTATGCATATGCTATGCATTTTTTAAAGCACATCAACAAAAAAAAAATGCTGAGACAAAGATAAAATAAACACTATTTTAACAACATTATTTATTAATGGGGCACAAAATAGATTTTCTTTCCATACCCCAATGGATAGCCTCATGGCTGCACCCTATTTTGGAGACCACTGAGGTGGAGCACCAAATTCTTTCTAATGCACATGACATTCACTGAAGTTCTCTCATCAAATGATCTGCTGCTGTGTACCCCCAGATCTGTTTTTACTCTCACAACCAGGTTTATTTTCAGAGGCAGCAGGGTTATACACCTGGGTCTCATCACCAAGTAATACTAGGAAGTGTTCAAGGGTGTGCACCTAAGCAGGAAAACACTCCTGTGTTCATCAATCAGATGTCTTCACCATACACCAGCCTCGTTTTTCAGCAGGTCCTAATGAGTTTGACATCTGCAAGGGACACCTTTCTGAAGAGACATGACTGGATGATAAATACAGTAACTCAGCATAGCTTCTTTAGAAACCATAGGGGGGAAAAAAATTCAACTGGAGAAAACACTGCCACAAAAGCCAGGTTACATCTTATCTTCTCTAAGTTCAGTGTTCTCCCTGAGGCTCCTCCTGTCTGGCCCTTCTGAGTCTGGCCAGTTTTGCTCATCTTCCTCCCCCAGGGAGAGTCATAATCATCTGCAGAATTAGCTAGCTCCCTACTTTTGCCTCTTAAATGACAGCAGAAGGGTTGTCTAAGGCCACGGCCACATTCCTCTATGTGCCAGCTGTCTCTGGCCAAAGTTAACTCTTTAAAATCAGATATAGCTCCAGAATCAACTCAGCCAAGACACATGAAAACTCAGAAGACCTTCACAGTTCATTAACAATTTCTACTGTCCCTTGGCTGTGACTGGAAGTGTGAACACAGGATCCTCAGAGGCTGCAATTCACTCTTCTATAAAATATAAGAATTCTGGTTTTCTGCTAAGTCCTTTAAGCTGATTCACATTTTACTTGAGGTATCCCTACCAAATATCAGCTAATCTTTCAAATGAGTACATTACAGACTTACAACTGGAAAAAGATTAGGCAGAAGTTGCTATTTCTAAGTATTAAAGGGAGATTATGGACTCCTAACAACTCAGATACGGTGCATTTGCTCAAAATCCATCTCATTAGAAATGCTGTGTAAAACCCCTCATTCCTGGGATGCCTCATGGCATATAGAACACTTTATAAGCAAAGATTATAATCAAGCAGCTTTGATTAAAGAGAAAATTCTGGAGAACTCCCTTCAAAACCACAGCATCCTGAGGTCAGGATTTCATAGGTTACCTCTGCCTACAAGTGCCTGAAGGAAAGTGGTAGCCAGGTGGGGTTGGGCCTTGCTGCCAGTCACCCAGCAACAGAACCAGGGGACACAGTCTCAAGTTGTGCCAAGGGAGGTCCAGGCTGGATGTTGGGAGGAAGTTCTTGCCAGAGAGCGTGATTGGCATTGGAATAGGCTGCCCAGGGAGGTGGTGGAGTGCCCATCCCTGGAGGTGTTGAAGCAAAGCCTGGATGGGGCACTTAGTGCCATGGTCTGGTTGATTGGCTAGGGCTGGGTGCTAGGTTGGGCTGGATGTCCTTGGAGGTCTCTTCCAACCTGGCTGATTCTATGAAAAACAATCTTTTAAAGGGTGTGGAAGAGAGCCAAAGATTAAACCTAGCTATTTGGATTCCATCCAGGTGCTTTCAGTCTTTCAGTACTTTCAGTATCTTAAGGGAGCTACAAGAAAGCTGGGGAGGGACTTTCTAGGATGTCAGGTAGTGATAGGACTGGGGGGAATGGAACAAAGCTGGAAATGTGGAGATTCAGACTAGGAAGAAGTTGTTCAGCATGAGGGTAGTGAGAGCCTGGAAGGGGTTGCCCAGGGAGGTGGTGGAAGCCTCATCCCTGGAGGTGTTTAAGGCCAGGCTGGGTGAGGCTGTGGCCAGCCTGATCTAGTGTGAGGTGTCCCTGCCCATGGCAGGGGGGTTGGAACTGGGTGATCCTTGTGGTCCCTTCCAACCCTGCCTGATTCTATGATTCTTCCAAAGCAGAGATATCTAAAGGATAAAAGCTCAGATTCACCCCACAACGCAGGAAGAGCCATCTGTAAAACTGCCAACGTAACTGCTCACAGAGCTCCCCAAAGAGCCAGATGCCACCACTTGAACACATTCCCAACTTAGCCATCTGAGTACTGAAGACAGGAGGGAACAAGCAGGAAGTTGAAGGGTCAATGGTTTGCCATTTATAGTCTGAAAAGATGAAACAGATTTAGGGGTGGGGGGGGAGAGAAAATTAAACCAAAAGGACGTCATGCCAAACAGAATGTGCTTCAGCAGCACAATTTAATACTGGAAATAAATGTGTGTGTCATTCTGGAGTTTTTAGAATATGAAAGGCATGAAAATTGTGCTCTGATAATAACACAGAATGAAAATGTGGCAAAATTTCCTCATAATGAAAAGATGTAGTGAAGACACTCGTGCAACTTGTTTCTGATTCTCTGCACTTTCCCAATCAGGGCTTTGTATCCAGAGATTATTCTTGCAGTGAAATTAAAACAAGCATTTGAAAATCTCATTTTCCTATGCACCTGTTTCTCCATTTCACTAGCAGTAGCTGCTGCAATTTCTCCAAGTGCTGGGAGGTTGATATTTGTTCTTACAGGCTCTGGTAATGGACAGGGTGTAACAAAAGGGGCTAAATATAATGACAGATTTTCAAAGGACAATTGAAACATGCATTTGACATTGTCTTGGCTCTGTAGCTTCTCTGTGGCACATCATCATGGCATAGCACATTACCATGACATAGCACAGAGTCCTGAAGCCTTAAGAGACCACAAATCATTACCACAAAAATTACCATAAAATATCAATTAAGTGAAAAAAGTTGACCAAGAAAAATGCCTCAGTCCATGTGTCAGCAGAGGAAGAACTATTTCTGCAAGGCATCAGCTGAGTCTCTGTCCCTCTTTGATATTTTTCCTATCTCTTCCCAATGGGGCAGATGCTCTTCTGCTCTTTGCTTGGTAGTACTTTGGTCTTGTACAGCACCAGACTGGCTCCTCCATGTATATTGTTCTTTATAATAAGCTGGAGGAAGATTAAATGTGTCCTTGTGCTGGTTTGAGGCTAATTGGAACAGTTTAATTTAAAAAAATAAATATATATATATTATAGGTTGTGAAAAGCAAACGCTGCTGATATCTACTTCACTCATAGGCTTGCTGAGATGTGTAAGAACAAGAACACAAATATAGATAAGACACACAGAGTCTCAGGCTCTCTAGCAATTTTGGTGTTGGCCTCTCTGCTAACCTAACTAACCACTTTCCTTCTAACCCCCCTGGCCAATCCTCTAAACTCACCTTGTGTGTAAGGCAAACCCTGGGGTAAGGCAGAGGGGTGGGAAGAAGGTGGAAGGGTGGTTGGGAGCCCCTCCTGGGCTCTCCGATTTCTGGGAGGGGGATTGTGTTTCTGTATTCCCTTTAACTTGTCTATGTCTGTAACTATTCCTGTCTGTTGTGTCTATCTCTGCTTGTACATTGTGCTAAGCTGTAAATAGAGCTTCAGTCCTTAACTTCCAGCTGGCTGAGTCTAGTCTGGGGGATTTTACAAAGTGAGAGGGGGCAGGTAACTCCCAAACCATCACAGTCCCTCTCCGTGCCTTCAGCTGAGACAGAGTCAACAAGTCCAAAACATCACACCAGAACCAGGAAGCTTGGGATAGATTAACAAAATGACTCAGGGAACACCTTATGGGCTAAGTTTGTCATTCCTCATCTCTTTCACCCCATATTTGGCCCTCTCAGTTCCAGTTAATGCCTCATAGCCCATTCAGAAGACTAAGGTGGGACAGTGTCCACAGTCTTTTCACAGGAATCCTCCCCACGGAGATATTTGTGCTTGTCCATTTGCCTCTTCCTTGCCACTCCCTTCTCCATCGCTCTGCCGTGCGCCTTCACCTCCCCTTCTCCATCGCTCTGCTGTGCACATTCACCTCCCCTTCTCCATCCCAGCTGTAACCATTCTTACCTCACATTATTTCATCATTAACTGATTAGTTTCCTCTTTCCTCACAGTAGAGGCACTCCTGCCTTCACATTCTCATCACGTCCTCAGCAATGATTCCCTTCCAGCTTATAATCAGGAGTGGAAGAGGCTGTGGTGGGCCAGGATTTTTAAAAAAAAAAAGTTAATTGTACTTCTCTCTCCAATCCTCACCATTTGAGAAGTGCTGTTATGTTCTGCTCTCCTAATATTAAAACCACTTGGGATCTCCCTGCTCTGACATACAAAAATTGTACCACCCACAGCAACCTCCCGTGGGAACTCCAACTGCACCATCACGTGCAGCTCACTTTTGAGGCTGCTTAACTGTTCTTCCTTACTTTGACAGAACACATTTTTTGAAGTTATGAAGAAAAAAAGGACAAAAAAAAAAAATCTGCTCCAAGCACTAAAGCTGCTTCTTGATTGTACAAAACAAAGACATCCAAAAACCAAACCTGAGCCACTCATCACCATTACAGCACTGCCCACATCAGCTGTTTAGAGCTACCAAGGGTTTGGCAGGACAAGGGTCACTCAAGAAAGTTAATCTGAATTAATTTTTAAAGTGGATTAGTCAAGACATATTAAACCTCTGTGTAGACACTTTCATTCAAAATTACAGCACACTTAATTAACTAATTTGCTCTGGAAATGAAGTTAAATTGAATCAAGACACTTTTAATTCTGATTCAGAGTATCCACATGAGAGTTTAATGTCATTTAATTAATCCACTGTGTATTCACACTTCTATTTAATTTGGATTAACTTTTTGGAGGGTTCCAGTACACAATAGCTCTCGAGCTGGATTTGGGCCAGAATTTTCAGAAGATGAGAATTTATTTTTTTTATTTAAAAAAACAAAATCTGGGCCAGATAGACAATTAAAAATCATGATGGAAAGTTACCTCCATTTGATTTCATGCCTCTCATTTGTGAAGTGTTGATGAGTTGTAACAGAAGTAGTCATAGAATGGTAAGGTTGGAAGGGACCTCAAGGATCATCTAGTTCCAACCCCCTGCCACAGGCAGGGACACCTCCCACTGGTACAGGTCATTTGATAAACATTTGCATTGAAATGTTCTATTTAAAACATGGAAATAAATTCAAGTGGTGATTTTCTGGTTTTACCATTGGCATCTACAGAAGAGATTTCACTGATTTTTTTTTTTTTCCCCTCATCTCCATTCCTGAATCTTTACTTCATTTGACACAATTTTACTCTAGAGGTTTTTCATTGCACTGTTGGAGATTCAGGCTCCCATCTGCTTCCACAAAGGTCCAGCAAGAGCTCAACAGTAACAGCACTGATGCCATCAGAGCCTTAAAGAAGTGATCTCATTGACTGGAATTAAACAGTCTGAAAAGTTGTAGTGATGAAACCATTCAGACAGCCCGAAGAACATGCAGGTCCCAGAGAGCTCTCCAGCAAATGCCACCAAAGAATTTATTTCTCATTTAAGGTAGGTCACAAAGAGGGTTAGTACCAAACAGCTTGAAGACAAAGGTTATCCATGGGAGGTGTTGCTCAGTTTGGTGGTCCTAGATGCTATGGTGCACAGCATCCATCCCCATGTACCACTGGACAGGATTAATAAGGTTTATACTGAGACTTCTCAATTTTCACTTAAATTATATAGAGCAATTAAGCAATTCATAGAATCAAACAGGTTGGANTCCTGACTTCAGCATACAAAGGAAAAGCTCTTTTAGGACAAATCTATGACACCTGCTCTTCTAATACTGGCATCACAGATGAACCATTTATTCTCTTCTCAACCAAGACTGCCACTTGGCTGCAGTTTTGCAAACTCATGTGGGAAAAAAAAAAAAAAAAAAAGGAGGAAAAAAAAAAAAAAAAAAAAAAAAAAAAAAAAAAAAAAAAAAAAAAANCCATCCCCATGTACCACTGGACAGGATTAATAAGGTTTATACTGAGACTTCTCAATTTTCACTTAAATTATATAGAGCAATTAAGCAATTCATAGAATCAAACAGGTTGGAAGAGACCTCCAAGCTCATCCAGCCCAACCTAGCACCCAGCCCCAGCCAACCAACCAGACCATGGCACTAAGTTAGCAGCTTTACAAGTATATGTTGTGGTTAAATATTTTTTGCTGTACTGCTGTTTACTGGCAGCTGTCAATAATAAAACTACTTATTTTTAATTGACATGAGCAGTTCTGGAGCCCCCAGCACAGGAAGGACATGGAACTGTTGGAGCCAGTCCANTTTCCTTCTCCCTTATGAATGAAGCAGTGTGCACTCAGAAAGGCATATCTGTCAGCCAGAATTACTATAGCCTCCCTTCAGGAGCTGCACAGGGAGGAGTGCTGCATGGATCATATCTTAACCCATTTACCATTCACCTCTGCCCACCTCTGGTACCTTCAACCCTGGGCTGTGTTACAGGTCACAGTCAGTTCATGGCTGTTAACTCACTCCCAAGCACCCATCACAAATCTCCCTCAGACTGTAATTTGGTAGTGCTGTTTTAGGCATGATGGCTTTAGGAGAAAAAGGAGGAAGGCTTGGAGGAAGGAGAAATAGCTATTATTAGCCCTGCTGATACAGCTGGGGAAAGCAGCCAGTCACTGGGATGTGCTGCCCCACACACATCAGGGCTGAGATGGCCTACTTGGGCATCCTAATTTCCTGAAATCCCCTCATTAGCTACTGCTATTTTCCAATCCCAGGCATATCCATAGCCATCTTTGCCAAGACAAGAATTTCAGAAGCACTTCACTTATGGTCTCTGCCTGAGAAGGTTTACAGGTTAAAGGTCCCTCCCTGCTCAAGCAGGCTTTCAAATTGGGGGTACTTAGTGTAATTGTCCACAGAAATATATTCCAAAGGAAAGACCTGGAAGGTAAATGAGACATACATCAGGGAACAAAATCTGCTGCGAAGGGATGACTTTCAAATGCAGTGGGAGCTGACAGCACATTATTCTGCCTTGCATACAACTATCTGGAGTAGAAAAACATCAGGATTGTTTGTGTAGCAAGCCTCACTTTGCACCAGGAAATCACAACCCAGCTGAACAACAATACAGAAAGAAATCTCAAACATTTTAGCATGAATTAGCTTCATAATTCGTTTGCAGACAGTAAGCAGCAGCCACCACAACTCATCACTCGCCTGTGAGAATTCAATCATCTAATATTTTGTTTACAAACCCTGTTCTATCAAAATCTCCAACTGTTTAAGGAAGAAACACAAGCAGGAGTTGAAAACAGTTTTGCTTAACAAAGCACAGACAATGTCCATGTCCTGCAGACTGACAGTTTTCATCTTTGGCTACCTATTATTAGTATTTATCCCTTAAAACCACTAAATTATCTCTGATATTTTAAAAAACTCCTGAGATCCTAGAAGGAAAAGCCTTTCACAGACACTGTAGTTTGTATTTATGAAGCCTACCAATTAATTGGCATCATCATCTATATTCATTCATATATATAAAGCATTTAGCTTTGTACTGCTTAACAGACTAATGAGATGTGTCACTTCTTTTTGACTTTACTGGAAGAGAACAATGGCTTTTGAAAAAAGAAAAAGAAGAGAAAAGCTTAAATAGCTTTTAGTAGAAGTGGAAATTGAAATCTGGTTAAAAAAAAACCAAAACACACACACACAAATCCTCTTCACAACCTGCAAAAGCAAGGAGAGGCACTTACGGTGCAGAACTGCTGTCCACAACACAAATTATGTGACAAATCTCATGGTAGTCACAGACATGATCACCAGAGCTGAGGCAATCACAGGACCACAGGATGTTAGGGGTTGGAAAGGACCCATCCAGTTCAACTCCCCTGCCAGAGCAGGACCAGACAATCCAGCTCAGGGCACACAGGAACACATCCAGACAGGCCTGCAAAGGCTCCACAGAAGGAGACTCCACAACCTCTCTGGGCAGCCTGTGCCAGTGCTCTGGGACCCTTCCAGTCAAGAAGTTGCCCCTTGTGTTGAGCTGGAACCTCCTGTGCTGCAGCTTCCATCCATTGCTCCTGGTCCTATTCCAGGGAGCAAGTGAGCAGAGCCTGTTCCCCATCCCCCCCACCCTACCCCCAGCCCTCAGATATTTATAAACATTTCTTAAATCCCCTCTAAGTCTTCTCCAGACTGAGCAGCCCCAGGTCCCTCAGCCTCTCCTCACCAGGCAGTGCTCCAGTCCCCTCATCATCCTCATATTCCTCTGCTGGACCCTCTCCAGCAGATCCCTGTCCCTCTTCAACTGGGGAGCCCAAAACTGAAGGCAGCACTCAAGATGAAGTCTCACTAGGGCAGAGTAGAGGGGGAGGAGAACCTCCTTTGATCTGCTGGACACACTCTTCTTGATGCACCCCAGTACCCTATTTGCCCTCTTGGCCACCAGGGCACATTGCTGTGCCATGGGCAATGCCATCGGGGAGGCGTTTGTGGTGAGGGAAGGTAGTGCTGCAACCTGAAACCTGCTAGCGGTAAGGAGGAACGGTACGAGCAGGTGGGGGGATGTCAGAGGATGTAAGAAAGGGGCAGCAACAACAGCCCAGGGCTAGAAAGATAAAAGCAAGGAGGACAGGAGGGAAAGCCACTTGGGGAGGTATTTACAGTGGCTGACTTCTTCCCAGGCTCTCTGGGTTCCTCCTGCAAGCAGCACAGGAGATGAGCTCTTCCAGGACGATAATTCAAAGCACCAAGCAGCTATAACCAGTCTTCTGCTGTCAACTCCCCTCCTGGGGGAGTCTCCCTCCTTTAAACTGAATGCAAGATGAGGTTTTCTAGGATAAATTCCATCTTTGTGAATTCCCACAGCACAGATTTTAAGGGATGTCAATCTCCTAACTCTTTTTTTAAAGGCTCTGGTAAAAATTTTCATGGACTGGAGTGGCAATATACTTCAGCCAACCCTGAGAACCAAGGAGTGCCCTGTCCTAAACCCTGCTGTGAACAGAGAGTAGAGAACCACAGAGTGATTGGTAGCAGGTTCTGCACCTGCACCAAGCCAAGTGCATGTGCTAGCACAGGACCCCAAATAGCACACCACCCAAGCTAATAATTTAACATATTTTGAGCCCAGAAATACTCAGTGGCAACCTTGGGGACTGTCTCAGAGCATCTTGACAACAGATGTGTGGAACACTTCTTCATTTTCAGATGCCAGAGTCAAGGCTGCCACAGACAATGACTTGACCAACTATATTAATGCTGAGATCACAGAATCAACCAGTTCCTACACATCAGAAGTCCTTTATTCACCCACACAAATGCACATTCTAAAATATGATGCCCACACAGGCTGAACATTTTCAGGCTGAGGGAGTGGCTGAGCTGAAATTCAGATTGAATTTTGGGTGCTGATACTCAATGAGCTGCCCAGGGAGGTGGTGGAGTCACCCACCCTGGATGTGTTTAAGGATGGTTTGCATGTGGTGCTTGGGGATATGTTTTAAGGTAAATCTTGTAGAGGAGGGTTCTAGGTTGGACTTGGTGATCCTGAGGGGCTTTGCCAACCTGCATGTTTCTGTTGTTCCATGATTCTGTAATTTCCATCACACATATAATTTATATTGGGGGGGGGAGGAGCAGCTTTTTCAGCATCTCAATTTTTCTTCCAGCAAACCAAGAGTTACCTATTGATAGTTCAGGTCCTCCAGAGCAGCACTGTAACTAATCAATCACTCTTTCTTGTTTGGGAGATGAGAGAATATATTGCATGAATAATGTACTAATAACTGCAGTACTACTGGAATCCTTAATAACTTTTCAGTTATTTCTATTGTTAATGCACAGAACCATAACCAGCTCAGATGGTCCTGGTGACATCAATGGTCCTGTGCTCTACAGAGTGGGCACAACTGTGTGCAATTCTGAAGCCCCCAGCACAGGAAGGACATGGAACTGTTGGAGACAGTCCAGAGGAGGCCACAAAGATGATCAGAGGGCTGCAGCAGCTCTGCTATGAGGACAGGCTGAGAGAGTTGGGGCTCTGCAGCCTGGAGAAGAGAAGGCTTCCAGGAGACCTTAGAGTAGCCTTCCAGGATCTGAAGGGGGCTGCAGGAAGGCTGGGGAGGGACTATTGACAAGGTCTTGCAATGACAGGACAAGGGGCAATGAACTGGAACTGGATGATCTTTGAGGTCCCTTCCAACCTTACCATTCTATGATTCTATGAACAATTCCATAGCCTCCAATCTAAAAATGCACAGCTAGACAGTATGGCCTTGCTCATACATCACATTAGCTCTGAACCTGAGGAAGAATTTTCCCTGTGAGGGTGACAGAGCACTGGAACAGGCTGCCCAGTAAGGCTGTGGAGTCTCCCTCTCTGGAGATGAATTCAAGAACCATCTGGATGCATTCCACTGATCTGCTCTACATGATGCTGCTCTGGCAGGGGGGTTGGACTGGATGAGCTTTCAAGGTCCCTTGATCCCCTGACATTCTATGATTAGCTGTTTATTCCATCTACTACCATCTCTTGCTCTTCAGACGAAGCAGATCTGCTGTTATTTTTCTATCAGAATCCACTGCCATTATGTTTTATTGGAAAATAATTTTCCCCCCAATTTTATTTTTCCTGTTTACACTTTCTATCCTGGAGCTGCAGATGTGCAGCTAGTCTGATGTAACAAGTCCTGCTAAAGATAAAGAAGTGAAAGAGCATTCTTGGAGATCTTCTTGCCCTCTAATGTCTGTAAACACTGTTGTCTTTCCTGCTTTCCCAGACAACCTGTAACTGGGGAGAATATAGCTCTATTAACCTTGCTATATCAGCCAGAATGTCAAAATCTGTGTTATAAATCTTCATCTTAATCATTTATGATTAAATATTCAGATGAGATTATGTGCAAGCTAACTCTACACATCCATCTCCCCTTCCCTAATTAATGACAGACAGCAACAGAAGGGGGGGGGGGGGGGGGAAGGGATACACCTTTCTGAAGTAACTAGGCAAAACTGAGCTTCTGTCAACAACTTTCATTTCTAAGTGTGTTTTTTAATTGCTATTTAAGAAAGAAACATGATTAATGAAGTGATGTATACTGAATTAGAAATCTGCTGCTTTACCATGGATTTATGAATATTGTGGAATAAGGGAGCTCTGGAGATTGTCCAGTCCAACTCCTCTGCTAAAGCAGGCTCACCCAGAGCAGGCTGCCCAGGATCACAGTGTCCAGGCAGGTTTGGAATCTCTCCAGAAAAGGAGACTCCACAACCTCTCTGTGCAGCCTGTTTCAGGACTCTGGCACCCTCACAGGAAAGTTTTTCCCTATGTTTAGGTGGAATTTCCTGATTTAGTTTGTACCCACTGCCCCTTTTTTTATCTCTGGAGAGCACTGACAGGTCTGGCCCCATGCTCTTGACCCCTGTCTTTTGGCTATTGGTCAGCCTGGGTAAGATCTCCTCTCAGTCTGCTCTTCCCCAGGTCTCTCAGTATTTCCTTCAGCATCTTCATGACTCTCCACTGGACTCTCTCCTGGCCCTCTTGAACTGGGAAGCCACCCAGAACTAGATACAATGCTCCAGATAAGACAATACTCACTAGGACGGATCAGAGGAGGTGGAAAACCTTCCTCAGTGTGCTTCTTTGAGGCTAATTGGAATATTTTACAGAGAGAAATTAAATCCTTAGCTGTGAGAAGAAAGAACAAACCACCACAGTGACCTACATCACTCATTCTTCTGCTGAGAAGCACAGCCAGTCAGAATATAGCTCAGGCACTCACTGCTCAGTTAGCTCTCAGCAGTTGTGCTTCTGCTCCTTCTCACTCTGGTGCTCTGTGGTGCCTTTCTGCCTTAACTCTAATCCAACCCAACCCTTTATTTCCTCTAACCTCCTTGTGTTGTCTCTTTTGCCAGCTCACCTCAGATCTCTCCAGATTTAGCACACGATATATACAAGTTTGATCTGGTTATTGCTGAAGGGAGGGAAAGAGGGGAGAAAAGAGGGGGAGATTTGGGTTGGGAGCCTCCTGGCAGTCTGATGGTTTTGGAGGGATTTTGTGTTTCTGCATTACTTTTAACTTGTATGTAACTGTATATTGTATTATTGTATATATCTCTCCTTGTAAATTGTGCTAAGCTGTAACTACAGCCTCATCTCTTAACTTTCAGCTGGCTGAGTCTAGTCTGGGTGATTTCACTGTGTGTGTGGGGGTAGGTAACTCCCAAACCATCACACTCAGCCTCCTGCTTTCACTCTTCTTAATGCATCTCAGAGTACTGTTGGCCCTCTAGGTCCTGAGGGCACATTTCTGGCTCATCATGAACTTCCTGTCCACAAGGACATGCAGGTCCTTGTCCAAGGAGCTGCTTTCCAGGTCAACTCCTCACCTGTACTGGTGCAGGGGGTTAGTCCTCCCCAGGTGCAAGACTCAATACTTGCCCTTGCTGAACTTCATAAGGTTCCCCTGTGGTGAACTCCCCAGCCTGTCTAGGTCTAAATATTGCCAGTGTTAATCTCAGCAGCCCCAGAGCTCTCATTTTTATGAAGCCTCACTGGTTTCAATTCTTCTCCATGTGTCAAAGACTTTGACATGCACACAATGGAAGGTACATAAGAGGCCACCTTACAAGGCTCAGTGGGTGAAATTCACCTTTGTTCAGGAAAGCAATCTAAGATTTATGAACCACTAAAGACTCTCTTAGCCTATACTTCCATTCAGAGCTGCTTCAGCTTTTAAGCACCACATTTGAGCTACTTAGACCCTAATTTTGAGAGGGGCTGCAAAACTGTACCTCATACTGAAACTGAAGTCATTGATGCATATCACCAGGTTTTTGGAAATAAAACGTAAAATTAAAGAAATTCTTTTTAAAAAAGAAGAAAACAACAACAAACAAACAAAAAAAAAAAATCAAGCCTAAACACTACTGAAGGCATCACTTAAACTATCAGAGCCAACTACCTCAGCCTGTGAATCTCAGACTCTAAATGAAAGAGACCTTTCACAGGAGATGACAGGATGACAGGCAGTGATAGGACTGGGGGGAATGGAACAAAGCTAGAAATGGGTAGGTTCAGACTGGATGTTAGGAAGAAGTTGCTCACCATGAGGCTGGTCAGACCCTGGAAGGGGTTGCCCAGAGAGGTGGTGGAAGCCTCATGCCTGGAGGTGTTTAAGGCCAGGCTGGATGAGGCTGTGGCCAGCCTGATCTAGTGTGAGGTGTCCCTGCCCGTGGCAGGGGCAGTTGGAACTGGCTGATCCTTGTGGTCCCTTCCAACCCTGACTGATCCTATGATTCTATGAAGTCCATCCTTCTATTAGCCTGAAATGGACTTATGAATATATTTTCTAGAACTGTGCAACTGAGATTCTTCAGTTCAACAAGAAGAAAAAAAGTTTAACTCAGTTAAATTCTGATCCTGGGAAAAGAGAGAGATGCAAGGTGGGGGGAAAAAAAAAAAGGGAGGTAATGACATATTTTTGCATTAACCTGGAGCAAGCCTGAGCCAATTCATAAATGAAATTCCACAAGTCACATTCTTAGCATGAAATTTCCCTCCCCAACATGCAGCTCTGTCACAAAGAGCACTGCAATAAGCCACCTTCAAATCTGCCTCTTTGCAGGCAAAACCACTTGCTAAATGCAACCTGACTCTAGTTTTATTTCCCCAAATGACATTTTTCCAACTTATTTGGGGAGAAAGCAAAGCAGGGTGTGTGGGGGGGCGGAAATTGCCTGGCTCCATCCTCTGCTGCTTTTTCTAATTGCATTTAAATGATCCGTGCAACTGGTCTCCTACAACTTCCCTGAGGGGTAATATTTCACAGTCTGGCTAATCTCACTACTGAAATGTGTCCTGTTTTCCAGGGTGGGGGGGGGAGAAATAAATAAATAATAGGGAAAAAAAAAAAATCACTAGCATAAAGTGGAACCAGAATCATTTTTTGCTGACTTCTGGGGAAAAATAAAATAAAATTAACTTAGTTTTAAGATCAAGAAGTATGCAAATACAGCCAATCAGCAGAATATGCAGCTCTGGATAACTCTGGATGCTTCAGCAGTGCAAATTAAATCTGCCACTCAAGGTGCCTCATGTCTACTCACCAGTCCAAACCTGCAGCTAAAATTGAACAATCCTTTGGCCCAAGACTATTTTGTTGCATCTAAATGCATGGCAGTTACCTCTTTTTTTTTTTTTAGTAAAACAGAGAAATATAAGCCCAAAGAGACTTTTCTTTGACACACACTCAATATTCATTTCATCATTTATTTCTCTGCCTCACTCATGTTACACTGTGTTTGAGCTTAGTAAGATCAAATCCTGACTTTTCAGCTGTCCTTCTGGGGGGTGCTGTGGTGTTTGCAGAAGCAGAGCTCTGTACTCCTTCCCCCACTGGGAGGGCTGCTGAAGCACCACAGACAAAAATCTCAACCCCTTTAAAGACAATTAAAAATACACTGAAAAAAAAAAAAAGTCCCAAACCACATCACCACTACTAAAACCAAAACATAGAAACAAGCAACCAAAAACCAGTGCCACTGCTCAGAGAGACTGAGTAATCCCTTTTGCAATGACTATTAGCAAACTGACAACACAGCCTAATGGTCTGGTTCTGTTGTCTTTTTCTGGCCAGGCTGAATAAGATACTACTTTGTGGATTTCTGAGTGGAGTCTGCAGGCTGATGAAAGGAGTCAGACACATTATTAGGCCTGTGGGGACTTCATGTGGATGCTGAGGCAGGGATGCCTCTGCTGCACCCTGCACACAGGGTAATGTGCCCAGTTGCCTTTTGTACTTTAAACTGATTCAACACCAAGTTCACTACCACTGCACCAGTCAGGGCTGTGGCAAACTGACCTAGTGTGAGGTCTCCCTACCCATGGTAGGGGGGTTGGAACCAGATGATCCTTGAGGTCCCCTCCAGCCCTGACAATTCTATGAGACAGGGAACACATTCCAGGCTCAGTCTGAAACATTTCTATTTCATTCATACTAACTCAATTTCTGGAGCACCTGGATTTATGTAACAGCAGGGAGACAGGACACATCCATGCCTGAGGTTAGAAAAACCTCTAGTAGGAGTCAACCAACAAACACTACTGAGCACACCCTAATAGAAAGCCCTTCAACACTACTTGACATATACTTGTGTCCTTATGGTTTTGGACAAGGAATGTATCATCTGGCTCAGGGAAGCAATGCTCTTCTCCTCCTCAATTAGTCTCATTGTGCTCATTTTGCAGCAGGAAGTGACCAAAAAAAAAAAAAAAGTTTGAAGGTACAAAAATTAAAGCCATTTCCACAGCAACATTTCTGCATTGTGATTGAAGGAGCCTACAAACTACTCCACACAAAGGCCACCGCCACAATTTGCAGGGCTGATAAAAAGTCCTTTTACTGTTACCCTAAAAAACTGAGCAGGTGGTCTTAAAGTAAAGCTTCTCAAGATTTACACGCCCTAGTAAAACACCCAGTCCAGCTTTTGTTTTTTTCTACACTTTGGATATAAATAAAAAGCTAATCACAACTTTCAGCTACAACAGTTTGCAGAACCCCAACTGAACACCTGAATGCTCATTGGTGCTCCCTAACCTCTCGCAGAGGCTACGTATCCAAACCGAGGGCTGCACCTTTGGAAAACTCCTGGTCCCACAGATGTATTATTGTCATAGCACAGTTCAAGCAAAATTTTCTGGCATGTGTCCTGGTTTCAACATATGGAGAGCTCTAATTTAACTGTGGTCTCAGGGTATGCCAGAGATATACGAGCTTGAATCCTATTTGAGAAGATATTTAGCGGAAGCTTAAATCATTGACTCTGAAGTTTTTAAACCCTCTGATTTCATAGCATGTGACAATACATCCCTGTGGAGCAAAATCAAAATACAGGAAGCCTCAATTTGTTTTGACTGTATTTCTACCAGCAGTTTTTTTCTTTTTTTTTTTTTTTCATCTGTTCAGATCATGCCTGGAGAATAAACAACCTCCCAATACACTCAGACCAGGCTGTGAAGTGCAAGCTTCTCTCTGATGTAAAATTCAGACTTTTGAAAACAAAAGGACCTATAGGTTGGGAATTCTGTCAAAATGTCAACATAGTGATGTAAATATAACTCTCCTGGATGGGAGGAGGAGAAGAATGAGGCTAAGAGGAATGCATCCCTCCCTCAGTGTGCCACAAGCTTTGAGTCCCTCGCTGAAGCCACACAGTGCCCCTCTTGTAATCCAGCTGTGTGGGTTGTACTCAAATATGCCTGCTAGCAGGTTAGTGCCTTTCCTACTCTACAGCCCTTTGGGAATCCCCTTCTTGTCCAGCTCTGCTGAAAGTTTCCAGCGTGCATGAAAAGTTTTCCTCTGCCAGACAGAGTGTGCACAGCACATTGCCTTCATCTATGGGATCTAATATAGTGCTGAGAAAGTTGCCAGGTCTGCACGGCAGCGCCGACCTTCAGCAAATCCTGTTACACTTTATTCCATTCCCTCCTTTAACTGCACATCCTTAGAAAAGTTTTCAAAGGAAAGGACACTTCTAGCTTCACTCACAGATCTAGAACTGCTGAATAATTTTGCTTCTGTTTCCTCAACATGCTGCTGTTCTCATAGAATGGTAAGGTTGGAAAGGACCTCAAAGATCATCCAGTTCCAACCCCCTGCCAGAGGCAGGGACACCTCCCACTAGCACAGGTCACTCAAGACTTCATCCAACCTGGCCTTGAACACCTCCAGGCAGGGAGCAGCCACAACCTCCCTGGGCAACCTGTGCCAGTGTCTCACCACCCTCACTGCAAACACCTTCCTCCTAATATTCAGTTTCAATCTCCCCTCTGCCAGTTTAAACCCACTGCCTGTTGCACCTGTTCTCTGGTACTGTATCTCAACAGATTCAAAACACAGATGTAATTCACCAGTTCTTTCATATTTTGGAACAGAAATCATTAATTCTCTTTGATTTTACACAGATAAATTCATTCACTGTTGCCTTCACTGCAGTGATGGTTATTTCTATTTGAATACCATCACGTACATGATGTGTCTTCCCTTTGCCACCAAGCTAACATCATCACCTTTACTGAAAAATGATGGAAAGCACTGATCCATATCTAGATTATCTTTAATATCCACCTTCACAAGATAGCAGCTCTCTTTCTTCATCTTTCTGTCCCTATTACATCCATGAAGAGTGTTTCACTATTTTTTAAATTACTTCTGTAAAACCCAGCTCAGCTTGGCTTTGGAAATTCTCATCTTACCTCCAAACATCCTGACCTCCAAGACTTAGCACAGGTCAGCCAACTGGGAAGTAAAAGGTGCAAGGCTGGAAGGCATCTCTCACCTGTTTCTAATGGTGCTGCTCTCACACACATACACTTTCTTTTAGAGCCTACCCTACAATTTTTCAAGTTCAGATCCTGGCAGTGCTATAGCATTACTAATTTCAAGGACACTTAGAATTTCTTTATACCTCCAAGTTTCTCCTACTAACCATTTGCCTCAGGAAATTTTGCTCTTAATATACAAACCCCCACCACTTAGCAACTACTTCCTCAAGAAACATAACAGCAAGATACCTGTGATCCCTCTGCTGAGGATTATTTGGTGTTATCAATCTTCCACAGTGACCTCATCACACACTGAGAAACCATAATCATTCCAGAACATCCCCCAAAACCACAGAACACTGTTACACATCTTACTGAGACTTGAAGACGACTGTCAGCTGCCACATGAAAACACCTGTGATGATTGCTGAGAGGCTGTGCTCATCAATATCAATTGAAGCAGTTAAAATCCATCACAGTGATCACATTCCCATAGATTTCTGGAAGGTCTACCCTTCCTTCTTACAACAGGGCTCCAAAAATCATTACAGAAGCCCAATGCTGGCCCAAGGAAGCCACTTCTGCACATCTTCAACAAAGAGCAGTGCTATTTTGTTTGGGTTATTTATTTATTCTTACTGTTGGATTTTTTTTTTTTTTTGGTGGGGTTTTGGTTGGTTTGTTTGTTCTGTTGGCTTTGTTTTTTTTAAAGGCACAACCCACACTCTAAAGTTCATAGAATGGTAAGGTTGGAAAGGACCTCAAGGATCATCTAGTTCCAACCCCCTGCCATAGGCAGGGACACCTCCCACTAGCACAGGTCAATCGAGGACTCATCTAACCTGGCCTTGAACACCTCCAGGGAGGGAGCAGCCACAACCTCCCTGGGCAACCTGTGCCAGTGTCTCACCACCCTCACTGTAAAGAACTTCCTCCTAACATCCAGTTTAAAATCTCCCCTGTGCCAGTTCAAACCCATTGCCCCTTGTCCTGTCATTCCAAGCCCTTGTCAATAGTCCCTCCCCAGCCTTCCTGTAGCCCTCCTCAGATCCTGGAAGGCTACTCTAAGGTCTCCTGGAAGCCTTCTCTTCTCCAGGCTGCAGAGCCCCAACTCTTGTAGCCTGTCCTCATTGGAGAGCTGCTCCAGCCCTATGATCATCTTCATGGCCCATGGCATTCCTGTGTGACCTGCTCTAGGTCATCCTGCTCTGGCAGGGAATTTGGACTAGATAACCTTTCATTCCACCAGTTCTACCATTAATGTTCAGGAGTGTACCAACAGGTCTCCATTTGAGTTCTTTCCCTCAGCAGCATACAACACTCAAGCTCCTATTTCCAGTCATGAATTCACCTGATCCAAGTTCTGCATGGATGCTCCTACTTCTTTCCTTCTCTTGCACAATTATTGACAGGTCTGCATCCATATTTCAGCTTTACCTTACAGACAACACTCAGTCACTGAACACATCAAACACAATCCCAGCTGCAATCTGTCACTGACACCTCAATTTCTCAGGAGCTTTGAGATTTGCTAAGCAAATCACTAGTAACACTCCCATAGCCACTGGTCTATCCTCATTTCCCCCCTTTCACTTCATTTACACTATTTTATATGTACATAAAAGGTATAAAGGAAAGGTTTCCCCAGTCTTCTCTCATTCCTCAGTTTGAAGTCCTCCCTTCAGATGTGCCAGCACTAGCTGGAAGCCAGTTTCTCACTTGGACAAGAAGTGTGCATCTTCAGACCTAGTAGCTTCATAACACATCCCCTGTAGCATTATGTGTTGATCACCACTGCTCCATCATGCATCCACTCTGTTTCCCACTGGAATATTGAGGTTATTTCCAGACATCCTAAAGACATTTAAGTCAAAGCAGAAGCACATCTACCACTGACCTAATGCTCCTAGCTTCTGCAGGCATCCATATGGTCAGCAAGGCTGTTTCCAAAATGAAAGCCTTTGGCATGGTCCTGCTGGAACACCAAGCTAGCCAGGAAGTTAAACACCAAGGCCAGCATTACATTCACAGTAGTGAGCCAAATCTTGTGGCATTACATTTCCTCAGGTAAGCATTGATTTATATGGAAAATGATGACTCCCCTGGAATCCTTCCTAGATCTATGCAGATCACAGTGGAAGTGCAGAGAAAGGATTACTCAGCTACAGCCTTCTCTGTGGGCAGAGAAGCCCTGAGAGGAGCCCTGGCTATCCTCCCTCCTTATCCAGATGAACTAGAGAACATTCTAGAAGTAGGGAGGGAAGGAAATAATTGCCTAAGAACACAGAAACCACACTGCTCCTCAATCTCAATCTGCTCATTTCCTGGAGAAGTACAGCCCTGGGCTATATTTTATCACCAAGATAATTACATGCCCCTATGTATGATTTCATTACATATCTTTGCTATAGACACTGCTCTGGTCAGAAAGCTTCCCAACAATTGCCTTGCCAGAAGATACAGACCCTGAAGGAGGCAAAGGACAGCAGCACAAAGTTACACACTACACTGAGCATCTCTTGATTGTCAGGCAACCCTTGTTTTCAATGCAAACCCACTTCCTTGGATGCAAATCAAGGATAAATTGCTGTAGTTCAGTTGATTATAGCCCTAATCCTTCATGGGAGTGCTTAGTCTCATTCAGTGTTTGAGCTAATTGTTTGTGCAGAGCCAAGACAGAAGGAGGTTTTTGCCATGTTTGTGATGCACCCAGCACAGACCAGCCCCAATGCAGCCGAGCCACTCCTCACAGAAGTGATGCAGAACAAGAGATGTCCTACCTCAAGTTCAGGCAGGACAGGTGTCTAGCCTTGCTCTATCAGCACACCAGATGTGAACTCCCAGCTCTCCTCCATTTTCCCACTACTGGGATGAGAGCATTGCAGTGCAGAAATTTGTCTATTTTTAACCTCAACTGCTTCAGGCAGGAAAGAAACACAAAACCTTCCCAGCACAACCAGTAGCTGCCACTTTGGTGTGGGGTGTTGGCCTACTAGTGGCAAAGAAAAAAAGAGAGAGGGTAAGGCACAGCCTTCATCCACAGGATAAAGGAGCCCTGCAACTGTGCTTCAAAAGAACAGTTCAAGCAGCTCAGAGGCACAACTGTGAGATGCTGCTCAGCAAAGACAGAAAACATTCACATGCTCTAAAAGCTGGTCCTAGGCAACGATTTGGATTCAGAACACAAGCAAGGCAAACTCTGATTTAGCATGTAATTAAGAAATCCTCTCTGAATTATGCAACTCCCATTCACTTCTGAAGAAGATAGGAGAGCACTGCAATCCCTCGCCAAGTCTGATCCCAACATGCCATGGGGCAAACGGAGACCCTAAACTGTCATACTCTATTTAAATCACATGTGGGCTAAAGTGAGTGTGAGTCCTCAGTATATTAAATTACTACCAGTGTGTTGATATTTCCTCATGAACAATCTATGGCTCTGAATTATTTATTGGGGAGGAAGTGGCTTTTGAAGTGAACGTTATTTCTCTCTCAGCCCTAATGCTTGGATACAATAAAAATAGTTGCCAAGAGAACCAACAACAAAACTTCCATGACTGACAGCTCCCAGATTTTACCTGACTCCTCCATGCATTTCTTCCCTTTGTGAAGTTTATGTGCTAAAGTTATGCTCACCTGAAAAATAAGGCAGCGTGGGACAGGCTGTGTCAGGAACAGCGTGCAACAAATCACAGCTACACAGACACTCACTGATGGCAATCAGTCGAGTCCCAGACTGTTCCCATGGCTTTGTGCTTCCCTGCCTCTAGAATCCAATACTGCTGAGAGAAGCACAGCTTCAAGGGAGCTGCAGAGCAGATTTCCTCTGGTGTCATGGAATCAGAGAGCTTTGGGATGTAGTGGAGATGAAGGACACTAAACTGAGTGTGGAGTGGCAGTAGAAAGAGGGAAAAGGACCCAATTCAACTCCTCCAGCTTCTCAGACACAGCTTTCAAACCTTTGCTCTCTCAACAGGTATCTTCACAGGTGTTTTTAGGATGGAGAATTAAAAACAAATGAAGCAGCAGCAGACTCCCATACAATAAGATCCATCCAGTGTGACACACTCTCCATGATGACCAGATTGGAATTTGCTCAAAGAGGCACTCACAATAAAGTGCACTCTTGAGCGACAGCTGCAATATTTGAACCCAAAACAATTACTTGAAATGAACATAAATAATCCTTCTGCCTTCCTTTCTCCTTCCCCACAACTACTAAAGGTTGCTGTTCATGAAGAATGCTCCAAAAAAACTGATTTCTGCCTTGCCATTAGCAGATAAATTTCCATCACACTACACTATTTGCAAACAGTTTATATACACTAGACACGGATCAAATCTTGCTGTACATTTTCTGAGGACAGATTTGAATGCTGATTTTATTCTTCTTTCAAGGTTATTCTTCAGTGTTCAAGGTGCCCAAGTTAATTTCTTTAATAACCAATCCTTTGTGTCTACTAATTAGAAACATCCAAAACAATTTGCTATTTAAATCATATGTCACTGCTTCTGATCCTTGATTGGGTGAGTAATGAAATTAAGTAAGACCCATATGAATTGTGAATATTGCTCCTGAATAGGTAATTAAGGCTTTGATTAATATTCTGGCACTCAGGCTTAAAATACACCTTCCATAAGTATTTGCACTAATAAAGCTCAAGCTCAAAATAAAAAAAAAAAATAATAAAAAAAAAATAAGTACAAATCATTAACACAGTCAAACTGAATCTGTAAGTGGGCTTCAAGGAATGCTTGTAAGGATTTTTTTTATGATGATGGTTATGCAGAGTGCCCTTTTAAGTTGGGCTCACAGATTAGTGCTAGCTGTTAAATAAAGCTACTGGCCATGTGCCCTCTTTAGCACATTAAAAATTAGAGATAGAGGCATTGAAAAAAAATAGAGATATAGGTATTGAAAACATTGTTGATAATTTTAACTCAAATCCTTTCAAAGCTTCATGAATTATTTTACAGACGTTTAACACCCTTTAAGACACAGCATCATATTAAATATATACATATTTTCTCCTAAGACACTTCTATTTCTTACTTAGAGTAGCCACTAGGAACATTTTTTATCAATGTCATCACTGAAATACACTTAATTCAGCCAACAGTCAACACCTTTCAGTGTTTCTGCCACGCAGTAACTTCTCTACTAAAAGAGAGCACTAAAAGAGAGCCAACCTGAGTACTCAGGATTTAATAAACAGACAGGTCTGGAGATATCATTGCAGCTTCAGTTATAGAAATCTCACCTTTTGTAAATAACGTTGCAGACTCTACAGCTCAGCTTCTTCAGAGAGGCAGACACAGCCTGGTGCTGGGCTGGCTTGTTTTGAATCCTTGGCTACTTTCCTCAGCCACCCTCTTGATTGACTCCAGCCATGCAGGGACCGCACCCAACAATTAATTAACTCTCTAAGTCAGCTGGATCATTAGTGAGGCAGCTCTGCTAGAGAAATTAGGAGCAGGTGTGGATCTGTTGGAGGGTAGGAGTGCCCTGCAGAGGCTGGATGGGTGGGCAGAGGCCAATGGGATGAGACTGAACAAGGCGAAGTGCAGAGTTCTACACTTTGGCCACAACAACCCCAAGCAGTGCTACAGGCTGGGGACAGAGTGGCTGGAGAGCAGCCAGGCAGAGAGGGACCTGGGGGTGCTGGGAGAGAGTAGCTGAGCATGAGGCAGCAGTGTGCCCAGGTGGGCAGCAGAGCCAATGGCATCCTGGGCTGGATCAGGAGCAGTGTGGCCAGCAGGAGCAGGGAGGTTCTTCTGCCCCTGTGCTCAGCACTGCTCAGGCCACACCTTGAGTGCTGTGTCCAGTTCTGGGCCCCTCCATTCAAGAGAGATGTTGAGGTGCTGGAAGGTGCCCAGAGAAGGGCAGCAAGGCTGGGGAGGGGCCTGGAGCACAGCCCTGTGAGGAGAGGCTGAGGGAGCTGGGGGTGTGCAGCCTGCAGAAGAGGAGGCTCAGGGCAGACCTCATTGCTCTCTGCAGCTACCTGAAGGGAGGTTGTAGCCAGCTGGGGTTGGGCTCTGCTGCCAGGCACCCAGCAACAGAAGGAGGGGACACAGCCTCAAGTTGTGCCAGGGAAGGTCTAGGCTGGGTGTTAGAAGCTCTTGCCAGAGAGAGTGATTGGCATTGGAATGGGCTGCCCAGGGAGGTGTTGAAGCAAAGCCTGAATGGGGCACTTAGTGCCATGGTCTGGTTGATTGGCTAGGGCTGGGTGCTAGGTTGGACTGGATGAGCTTGGAGGTCTCTTCCAACCTGGCTGATTCTATGATCGTATGAAATGACACCATGAGAATGAAGGCAGGTCACAGATGAACATAAATCTCCAAAAGTTTTATTTTCTGGGTGCCGAAAAGATAATGAATGGCACACTTAGGGACCAGACACAGCCCTTAGTTCAGTAAGGTAATTTTCATGCTCTGTTATCACCAGTTGTTAATTAACCTGTGTGGTAAAATATCCTACTGGCTGGTTGTTGACTGTAACTGCAATCCCTCCTTGTGACATGTGCATTAATGCACCATTGTGAGAGTTCAAAGCTGTTATTATTGAGTCGTCTCAGCCATATTAATTATCCTCTGCTCTGAGTTTGGCTTCACTTGGGTAAATCTTCTTTAATTGCCCAGTCTTTACTTACAGAACATCTTCATTTTATATACTATGAAGTCTGTTTACATTTATGCTTTTTCCAATAATCCTGTGGTGAATGTAGTTTCCACCATCACTGCTGGGAATGTTCCACCCTTGGCTCATTTGCCTGCTGTCACCCGTACGTGGGCCCTGAAGCTCAAACATCCACTGCTTGCAAGCTTTGGGATGGAGTGGATTCCTGCACCATCACTGTTCCAAAAAATATTCCTGTTATACCCAGAGCAATTTTTCTTCGTGGCATGTTGGATGCAGTTCATAAAGCAGGCTAACAGATAAGGGAAACAGCACAAGAGAGGGGGTGATGAGCTAACTTAAAGCAGCAGAAGTGGGTAGGTGAAGGACAGAACTTTGAAAGCTGAATATTGAATTATAGGCATAATAAGCGTAAGCCCTTAAGGACAGAAATCCTTCAAATATTAAAATCTTGCCTTAATATCCCAATTATGTCCATTATGGAGAGAGATGTTCATGTTTCCAACATGTTTAACTTGAAACATGTTTTGACAGGCACACTGAAATGATAATTGGTTTTGAATTGTTTCCACCTAGATAATTTTCCATCTGAGTATGTCAAAGTATGTTACAAAAAATGGGCTTGATAATATCCCTGCATCAACTAGACTGCAGATACATGCTAAATAACTGAAGGATAACCTTCTCACAAGCATGCAAGTATGCCCAAATGGAGCTATTTTAAATCTCCTTCCTCTTTTAAGAGAAAGAAAATGGTACTAAGATCCACTGCAGTGCAAATGAAGGGGAGATGTAGTTCTTCAGTTCTGAAACACAACCAAAATCAGGAATACCAAAAACCTGAGTTCCACTTGCTGTGGAGCATGTGGTGAGCTGAGAAACAAGAAGCTTGGACCTGAAGACAGGGTTTTATTTCAGCCACAAACCTATGCTGCTTACAGTGATA
Source organism: Ramphastos sulfuratus (assembly GCA_013399055.1). NCBI lineage: Eukaryota > Metazoa > Chordata > Aves > Piciformes > Ramphastidae > Ramphastos > Ramphastos sulfuratus. The sequence goes on from WBNM01004677.1 coordinate 38,501, forward strand.
AAAATCAGCTACAAAAACCTTATCAGGAAATTAACTCAGAGGAAGAGCTGGGAACTCAAAGTGATTTTTAATGCACTTCTGCAAGAGGCAGCAGAGGAAAAGGGTGAAACAACTAAAGGGTGAAACAGCTGCTGAGTGACACATCAAAAGCATCTTTCCTCTTTGTCTTTTACTAAGGTTGACTAAATATGACAGGGAAAGGTTGATGATAAAATGAATAAACCAATCCTGCAACTAATTCAGGTCATCTAGAGCTGCTTCCCATAAGCTCAGCAGGCATTCCCATGTAGATCTGGCTTATGGTGCTGTTTGAGGCTATGGTGTGTATGCAGGATGAATGATTGTAAACAGGAACACCAACAGCATACTTTTAGGGCAAGAGAGAAAGCAGGTTAAAAGAGCAGGAAACCCAAGTTAGTTAAGCAGCAAAGAAGGAGAGGGAAATCTGTATCTGGTCCTGTTTGAGGGCCATAAGTATTAGGTCTTTTTCCAATCTCACAAACACGACACAGTGTCAGCAGGAAGGATGCTAAATGTCCCCATCCAGTCTGACAGAAAGCACTCAGGGACTCAGGATCTGAGCCCTCACAGCAGGAAGGTGACATGGACTCAGCTCTCCTAAAACCTGAGCAAATACTCTAATCACAAGGAATGTTTCTCCAGGACTGCAAACCAAGGCAGAGTCAGGAATACTTGTTGGGATCTAAGCTTAGCATTGCTCATAAGGCAGGTTTCAAATGCTTGCCACCTGGATCCTGTAAAGGATTCCAGTGCCAGTCCAGCCTAGCTTCTGGTTTGCCATGGGCTTAAATGAGAAATATAAACCTTGGCTGTGTGTGCTGTGGAGGTACTGGGCACAGCCAATACACAGAAATACATAGAATCATAGAATGGTAAGGTTGGAAGGGACCTCAANCCAAGCTTCTTGAGTCCAGCTTTCTAGATCTATATGCTTGAAGAACATCTAAATTCTGCTCTGTGGACCTAAGCCCTATTTCAGAAAGATTTCCATATAAAGTGAGCACATAAATAGCATATAAAGATTCAGGCTGAATAAAAATAAGAACAGCCACAACTCCACTCATATCCCTCTGTAGGATAAAAAAGACCACACATTTATGATGACAAAGCTTATTGTTCCACACTAACCACTATGAAACCACAGAGGTGCCAGATTGTTTTTCTATGCATGTATAGACCCTTTGTAGAGAACAGAAGTTTAGTGTTTGGTAGCTTATTGTTCCACACTAACCACTATGAAACCACAGAGGTGCCAGATTGTTTTTCTATGCATGTATAGACCCCTTGGTAGAGAGCTGAAGTTTAGTGTTTGGTTGCAATGTGCTTTGCATGGACCTTCTGGAGTGAATGAGCTGATTCAATGCACCCCCCATGGGAAAACGCCACTTAAAGAAGTTGGCAGGATCCTAGAACAGATCAAATGTCTACAGGAAAGCAACCCCTTGAGGTGAGTAAGGATGAAAAGTGTGGCACTGCTAACCTTCATTCTTAAGGGCAGAAATCAATCTGATATATGGGAGCTGACAGAGAGAAGGGAAAGTGTCCTTCCATCTGTAGGTTAATTCACTTTGTATTCATGCTAAAACACCTGCCTATTTCTCTGAAGCAGCTGGTACTGGTCCCTGGTACGTTAGCCTTGCCTAAGTCAGACCCTATCTGCAGTCCTGTGTGCAGTTCTGGAGCCCCCAGCACAGGAAGGACATGGAA
>WBNM01004679.1:0-11357 GCA_013399055.1 Ramphastos sulfuratus
GGTGTTGCAGTAGGGCTGGGACTGTGCCAGGCCACATAGCCCTGCCAAGCTCGGCCCACGCCGAGAGCCGATTGAGCGACTCCAATTCCCGGCGCCCAAGATGGCTGCCGTCGCCCACGTGACCCGGGTGGCGCGGAGCGTGCTGGGAGATGGAGTCCCCAGCCATGTGCTGGCCCACGTGGTTGGGCCGTGCCGCGGCTGGGCATGGCGGGGCCTCGGAATGTATTAATCGTTTGTGAGGAGATTTTTTTGGGTGCCTTTCGGTTTTTTGAAAGTTTCTGGTAATAGGCGATGTGAGGAAACGCTGAAATACTGAGTTTTTGTGTATGTTGTTTTTTTTTTTTTCCTTCAGACAAGATGTCCAAGGGACCAGCTGTCGGAATTGATCTTGGCACCACCTATTCCTGTGTTGGTGTGTTCCAGCATGGGAAGGTGGAAATCATTGCCAATGACCAGGGCAACCGGACCACGCCAAGCTACGTCGCCTTCACAGATACAGAGAGGTTGATCGGCGATGCTGCGAAGAACCAAGTTGCAATGAATCCAACCAACACAGTTTTTGGTAAGGCTGCGGGGTTCTGGTAGCTTTGTGCACAGTCTTTAGTGTGGTGGTAGATGCTCCTTTGTATACAGATTAGTGGTTGGTAGCAGAGGTCAAGCTTTCTCTTGGAAATTAAAGCTGTTCATGTCATAGCATCGTAGACTAGTTCTGATTGGAAGGGACTTACATGGTCATCTGGTTCCAACCCCCCGTAGGCTGGGACACCTCCCACTAGCCCAGGTTGCTCGAGGCTTCTCCAAACTTGTCTTAAAACACCTTCAGGGAGGGGGCAGCCACAACCTCCCTAGACAACCTGTGTCAGTGTCTCCCCACTCTTAATTGGGAAGATTTTCTTCCTCATTTGCATTGCAAGTCTCCCTTTTGCTATTAAAAGCCGTTGTTCCTATGTGCTGTTGTTGCAATTCTTGCGTCTTAATTTAGTTTTAGTAGTGTAATTATATTAATGATGGCTAATTAGGTGCTGGAAAGCTTGTACCTTGCAGTTAAATATTTGTTCTGTTGTAGGCTGTTGTTGGCAGTTGACTAAGAGGCCTTGACCAACTGCCATATGCTGCTGAGGTGATTTTGAGATGATGCCTATGAGTTTGTGGTATCTAAGAGGTGAAAGAGGGGTATGCTTAAAGCTGTGTCCAGGGAAGACACTGACACTTACAGATTAACTGCAGCATTTCAGGGCTTAGTGCTTCAAATTCTAGAAAGAGTTAAGTGCTTAAGGAATGGTTTGGATTGGAAGGAATCTCTGAGATCATCTAGTTCAGAGACACCTCCCTCTAGACCAGGCTGCTCAGGGCCTCTGAGGACATTATAATTTGGCCAATTGTTTGCTTTTTTGCAGATGCCAAACGGTTGATTGGGCGTCGGTTTGATGATTCTGTTGTCCAGTCTGACATGAAGCACTGGCCCTTCACTGTGGTCAATGATGCTGGCAGACCAAAAGTGCAGGTGGAATACAAAGGCGAGACCAAGAGCTTCTACCCAGAGGAAATCTCTTCCATGGTTTTAACCAAAATGAAGGAAATTGCAGAAGCCTATCTTGGCAAGGTAAGGTTTGGGGTTTCACTGGAGTGTGGGGAATGGGTCTCTGTGGATGTGAGCAGCTCGTAAAAAAGCTGACTTTGTTCTGTCTCTGCAGACTGTCACCAATGCTGTAGTGACTGTCCCAGCCTACTTCAATGACTCTCAGCGCCAGGCCACAAAGGATGCTGGAACCATTGCAGGTCTCAATGTTCTGCGAATCATCAACGAGCCCACAGCTGCTGCCATTGCCTATGGGCTGGACAAGAAGGTATGAGTGGGGTGGCTGTGGTCCCTACTCCCCAGCTGCAAACCTGCTGAACTAGCAGGTGAGAAGGAGCTGCATTGTGACATTTGGTCTCTTGCTGCAGGTCGGTGCTGAGAGGAACGTTCTGATCTTTGACCTGGGAGGTGGCACCTTCGATGTGTCGATTCTGACTATTGAAGATGGCATCTTTGAGGTGAAATCGACTGCAGGTGACACTCACTTGGGTGGGGAAGACTTTGACAACCGCATGGTGAACCACTTCATTGCCGAGTTCAAGCGCAAGCACAAGAAGGACATCAGTGAGAACAAGAGGGCAGTGCGGCGCCTGCGCACCGCCTGTGAGCGCGCCAAGCGCACCCTCTCCTCCAGCACGCAGGCCAGCATCGAGATCGACTCCCTCTACGAGGGCATCGACTTCTACACCTCCATCACCAGAGCTCGCTTCGAGGAGCTCAACGCTGACCTCTTCCGTGGCACCCTGGACCCTGTGGAGAAGGCCTTGCGAGATGCCAAGCTGGACAAGTCCCAGATCCACGACATTGTGCTGGTTGGGGGCTCCACTCGCATCCCAAAGATCCAGAAGCTGCTGCAGGACTTCTTCAATGGGAAGGAGCTCAACAAGAGCATCAACCCTGATGAAGCTGTGGCTTATGGTGCAGGTAATGACCAGATGGTGTCTCCCTGGTGATGTGGGCAAACTCAGTTCTGTCTGAAGTGTCAGAGCAGTGCTGGTGTAGGCCGTAGGTGTTCGCCTAAGTCACTAAAGCTTTTTCAAAGCATTGGGCTGCCTTTGACTTGCAATGATGAAGCAGATTCCAAAGCCATTCGTAGTTTCCACCAGAAGTCTACTGATGATGGCCAAGAACCTTCCTTGGATGTCTGAGCGAGCCATGGGCTTACTCTGTAGTGAGTGCGGTGTACCTCTTGCAGGCCTCTTACTGTTTTTTCTTCTTCCCCAGCTGTCCAGGCTGCTATCCTCTCTGGAGACAAGTCTGAGAATGTCCAGGATCTGCTGCTGCTGGATGTGACTCCTCTGTCTCTCGGCATTGAGACTGCTGGAGGTGTCATGACAGTCCTGATCAAGCGCAACACCACCATCCCCACCAAGCAGACCCAGACGTTCACAACTTACTCTGACAACCAGCCTGGTGTGTTGATCCAGGTAGGCAAAAGAGTCCTGGGGTGAGCTGGGAATGCTCTTGTGTAACCACCAGACCTTGCTTGATACTAGAAACGAGAGGTGGTGTGTCCTTGACACTGGCAATATCTGCCCCATAGATTTGTGGAGCGGTTTGAGTTGGAGTGGACCTTTAAAGCTCATCCAGCTCCAACCCCCTGCCATGAGCAGGGACACTTCCCACCAAAGTTGCTCAAGGCCTCCTCCAACTTGGCCTTGAATACTTGAAGGGAGGGGGCAGCCACAGCTTCCCTGGGCAACCTATTCCCTCACAGAACTTAATTGGCATCCCCACTCTCAATCTGCCCTCGAGGTCCAGTCCATTCAGTCTTGGGTCTGTTTTGGTTGCTGTGATGAAAGTGAGTCCAAAGCCATTCGTAGTTTCCACCAGAAGTTGAAAGACTCTGTTGGTCCAAGTACCTTCCTTGGATGTCTGAGCGACCATGTCCTGTCAGGATAGTGCCTGTTAACGTGTGGCCAGGCTCAGGACTTCATTTGTTGTTGCTTCTCTCCAGGTGTATGAAGGTGAACGTGCTATGACTAAGGACAACAACTTGCTGGGCAAGTTTGAGCTGACAGGCATCCCCCCTGCTCCCAGAGGCGTGCCTCAGATTGAAGTTACCTTTGATATTGATGCCAATGGCATCCTGAACGTGTCTGCTGTGGACAAGAGCACTGGCAAGGAGAACAAGATCACCATCACCAATGACAAGGGTAAGGAGGGCATGGCTGAGGCTAGCAGCTTCAGTTTGGCTTCTCATTGCCTGCTAACCCAGTCTGGCCACAGTGCATCTGCACCTTGGTCATGTGCACTGTAGTCAGCCAGGGCTTTAAGAAGGCCCACAAAGGGGTGTTAAGGTGAAGGCTTCAGGGTCTCTCTTGCTGCCTGCCTACCAAGTTGGTGTAGAACTTTGGCGGGGGGGGATGTGGGAGGTTGGAATGTCCCACTGAGGAGGTTGCCCAGAGGGTTGATGAGAAGTGCTGCTGTGGTCTGCAGGTCGGCTGAGCAAGGAAGACATCGAGCGGATGGTGCAGGAAGCTGAGAAATACAAAGCAGAGGATGAGAAGCAGCGTGACAAGGTCTCCTCCAAGAACTCTCTGGAGTCCTATGCTTTCAACATGAAAGCTACTGTGGAAGATGAGAAGCTCCAGGGCAAGATCTCAGATGAGGACAAGCAGAAAATCCTGGACAAATGCAATGAAATCATCAACTGGCTGGACAAGAATCAGGTATGTTCTGCTCCAGGCAGTGTCTGCTGCTCACTGAGCTTTGAAGCTCAGGAGGGGGAGGAGAAGCTCAGTGGTTGCTGTGATGAAAGTGATTCCAAAGCCATTCGTAGTTTCCACCAGAAGTTGAAAGACTCTGTTGGTCCAAGTACCTTCCTTGGATGTCTGAGCGACCACAGCTTGTGAGCTCACAGCTTTCAGTGCTCCCAGCTGAAGCTGGTCAGCTTGCAAGCTTGAGCTTCTCCAACCTCCATTGAGGGCCTCCAGAATTGATTGGGAGGGTTCTAAAAGGTTGGTTTGGGTAGAAGTGCTTTTGCATCTAGCCCAGCGCTGATGTGACTTGGTGGAGTAACACTAACCCCTGCTCTGGGGCTAGTGCTAGCTGAGTTGGCCAGTGTCCATGAGTGCAGCAGGTTCTGAGCCACGTTTGTGGTGTTTTTTTTCCTCCAGACTGCTGAGAAGGAGGAGTTTGAGCATCAGCAGAAAGAGCTGGAGAAGGTTTGCAACCCCATCATCACCAAGCTCTACCAGAGTGCAGGAGGAATGCCTGGTGGCATGCCTGGTGGATTTCCTGGTGGTGGAGCTCCTCCATCTGGTGGAGCTTCTTCTGGACCAACCATCGAAGAGGTGGATTAAAGACACTGGGAAATGCATTCCACTAGCAGTTAGTGTTGGAGAGAACCTCTGGGCTTGGGGTTAGTTGGAAGGACCCAAACCTGTAGGCACATTGGGATGTACTTTGCCAGATTCAAACTCCATAACTGAGCTGCTGTACAAATAAAAGATAGAAGAGGAAAAAAAGAAAACCACAAAAAGTCAATTTCTGGGCATTTGAACTACTTGAAGATGTGCACAGGAGGGAGCTGGCTACCATTGCACTTTACAGTACTGTACAGGAGTGGGAATGCAACTCTGTGTCCTCCAATAAACTATTTAATGGGCATCACATGGCTGCTGCTGGTGCTTCTTCAGGGTGGACAGCAGAGGGGTTGGGTAAAGGTCAGGATGGGGATGGTTTGAGTTGGAAGAGTCCTCCAAAGTCTAGTTCAAACTTCCACCGTCCTCCAAATGTCCAGGGGTGGGGCCTCAACCTTCCTGGACACCCTGTTACAGTGTTCCAGAACTTGTTCTCTCATCCAATCTAAATCTACAACAGCTGAGCATGATCTGATCAGGGCTCTGGGCAGTTACACTGCTCCATCTCCTGTGAGTTGAGCCCTGGGATCTCATGTTGGAGACACAGGAGCCTCACTTCCTGGAGGCATTTGAAGTGGATCTCTGCTTTCAGTTCAGGGATTTAATGGAATGGATTGGGGCAGAAAAGGCCTTTTAAAGGTCATCCAGTTCTAACTCCCTGCCATGGGCAGGGACGCTTCCCACTAGTGCAGGTTGCTCAAGGCTTCATCCAACCTGACCTTGAACACTTCCAGGAAGGGGGCAATCATGACCTCTCTGGGCAGCCTGTGCTGGTCTCTCCCCCACCCTCAACTTCTTCCTCCAGTCTCCCCTCTCCCAGCTCAAAGCCATCATCCTTTGGCCTGTCACTGCCCCTCCCCAGCTATCCTGGAGCCCCTCCAGCTACTGGCAGTCTCCTCTAAGGTCTCCCTGGAGCTGCCTTCAGGCTGAACAGCCCCAACCCAACCTGGGGAGCTGAGGCATTTTAACTCTGATCATCATGACTCCTGGGCTGAAGAATTTAGAGCTTTGCTTAACTCTCCCTGGGGCTCCAGCAGTTTTGTCCACATAGTCCAGCTGAAGGTAGCTCAAAGCAGCTGTCACTGCAATGGCCAGCATGTGGCAATTGTCCTGAGTGGGTGGTGGTTTGGAGCCATATGTTGTTGAGCAGCAAGCTACTACCTTCCCAGTGCATTATGGTTGCAGGACAAGGCTGGATCCTTGAGGTCCCTTCCAAGCTGGCATTCTGTGATTGTGTGACAGTAAAAATCCTGTGTTCAGCGCTGGCTGAAGCTGTCACCTCACCCTGCTCTCACCCAGCCAGTCCCTGCTGCCTCATGCCAGGAAGGTCACAGAACATGATGAAGCACACAGTGGGTGGGCATCCTCCACCCACACCCAGGTATCCTACCACCTGGTTCCAGGGAGAGAACTCATATCCCCCTCAAGGAGGCAGGAGTTTGTTCCTGCAAACCAAGCCCAGAACCCTCAGCCAGGGCACACTGCTGGCACCCAGGCCCCCAGACTCCTCACACCATCCATGCTTGTGTCCATTTTACTCTGTCCCAGGGGCACAACCTGGCACTTGCACTTGTTCTGTTCCATGAATCCCTGCCCCTTGCTCCAGCCTACCTGGGGCCCTCTGCAAGGCCTGCTGTCCCACCAGTGTCCAGAGAACCTCCTTCCCTTGTCCTGCTGCCCACACTCTTCATGCCCCCCTAGGACACACTGCTGGCTCCTGGCACTTTGTGCCCCCCAGCAGTGCCAGCCCCTTCTCCTTGGAACTGCGTCCCAGCAGGTCCCCCCTCAGCTGTGCTGCTTGCAGGAGGTTGTTGCTGCCCAGGGGTAGGACCTGCCCTTCCCCTGCTTGACCTCCATCAGCTTCCTCTCCCCCAGCTCTCCAACCTGGCTGAATGGCAGCACCGCCCGAGGGGTGGCACCACCAGAAGCAGGCAGAGACTTGGTCAGGCGTGAAAAAAAAAATAATCAGAGCCCGGCAAAGCATTGCGAGGGGCACAGGGAGTGGGGATGGGAGCAGGAGAAGAAGGAGGTTGCCCACCGAGGACTCGCAGGGCATGGAGGCTGCAGCGCCGGAGAGCTGCACTGCCACCTCCAGGTCTGCCTGCAGGAGCGAGCGGCGCTCGGGGCTGGCTCTGCAGGGAAAGGCACTGAAATGATTTGTCGAAGCTTTTGAGTTCAAACTCCTTTTGCTTTCTGCTTTCGTTTCTTTTTTTTTTTCCCTGTAAGGATTTCATATGAAAAAAAAAAAAATAAAAAAAGCCCAACCCGAGCTTGTTGCTTCAGCAGATTCAGTGTGGTGGGATGAGGTGATCCACCAGCAGGCTGCTCCCAGCCCTTGCTTCACCTCCCCCAAATCTTGGGCACAGTCAGCTGTGTCCACGAGAATCCTGATTTTTATGTTCTTAATGATTTTCCTTTTGTTTTTTGTTTTTTTTTTTCTTTTTCCTGGTGTCTCTGCTTTTTCTCCTCTGGTGCCACCACCTTCAAATAGAGGTGTCCCCACAGGTGGCAGCCACACCTGCTCTGCTCCTGACACACACTTCTGCTGCATGAGGGGCTGGTGAAGCCTGAGAACACATCCATCCANCCCCTCTCTCCCCGTGCAGCGCTGCAGTGTTGCAGCTCCCCCATGAGATGGCAGCGAAGCCTCAGCCATGGGACCAGCTCCCGGCAGAGGCTTCGGCTCGGATTTGAAGGACAGGAGACTCTTTTGGGGGGGGCAAAAAGAAAGCACTTTAGGGGTTAGACTCCCAGAACTCGCTGCAGCTGAGTCTCTTGCCGCAGGACCAGGGCTGTTTTGCATCCTGGAGACCCAAACAGGTGTGGAGCAGCTCATGAAGCTGTTGGGAACCCAACAGCCATGGACCGCAGCAAGCTGAGGAGCACTTTGCTAACTCTTGTCCTTCTGCCCCTGCTTTTCACCGAGGAGCTTCCAAGCTGATATTTCCCATGCTCCACTGAGCTGTGAAGACCCAAACTGCCCCAAAAGAGGCTGAGCATGCAGAGAAGCTGCTGGTGTGGGACACTGGGTGGCTTTGGATGGTGCCCAAGTGCAACTCAGTGCCTGTTTTAGTGTCTGAGTGTGTAGAGAGGTTGGCTTGCAGAGAGCATCCCAACAGCACTCTCACTTCACCTGCTCACCCCATTTCAGTGCCTCTCCTTTCCTAGCAGGTGTCCAAGCATCTCTTTCTGCCTGCTTGCACTCACAAACCTCCTGCAGGTCATTTCCCACCATAGAAACACTCAGATTGGCAAAGCCCCTGAGGGTCACCAAGCCCAATCCATCTCCCTGCTCTGCAAGGTGCACCCTAAGCCATAGCCCCAAGCACCACATCCAAACCACCTTTAAACACCTCCAGGGTTGGCAACTGCACCACCTCCCTGGGCAGCTCATTCTGGTGCCTGACATGGAAACATGATGAGATGTGCCCATCAGATGCCCCAAAATGATGCTCATCCTTGCTGGCATCTCCAGCATCTCTTCAGCCTTTCAGCATGGCAAGGGGGATTGGAACTAGATGATCTTAGTGGTTCCTTCCAACTCTGATTCTGTGATTCTATGATTCTGTGAATGATTTCTGCTGCTGGAGGAGGAGCTGGAATGGTGTTGTGGTCCTACAGCTTCATAGTGTGTGAGCTGGGGTGGGTTTGGGTGATTTGCTTACACAGCTTGAGGGCTCCTTTGAGATGAAACCACCTGAGGGTAGGTGGGCACAGGTAGTGGTGCAGGCAGCTGCTCTGCCCAGCTTTTGAGTAGCAGTGATGGGTCCAGCAGGATGGACACCCTGAAGGGTGGCTGGGTACAGATTATAGAATCATAGAATCATAGAATGGGTTAGGTTGGAAGGGGCCTCAAAGCTCATCCAGTGCCAACCCCCTGTGCCATAGACAGGGACACCTCCCACTGGAAGAGGTCACTTAAGGTCTCATCCAGCCTGGTCCTGAACACCTCCAGGGAGGTTATGGAGCACAGAAGCATAGAATGTGATCTTTGATCTTTGATCTTTGATCACATTCTGTGCTTCTGTGCTCCACAACCTCCCTGGGCAACCTGTGCCAGTGTCTCACCACCCTCACTCTCTGTGCTCCACAACCTCTCTGGGCAACCTCCCTGGACCATCAGCAAGCTCCATCTCACAGATAATTACTTCTATATTATTATTATTATTATTATTATTATTATTATTATTAGTAGTAGTAGTAGTAGTAGTAGTNGAAGGAGAAGGAGAAGGAGAAGGAGAAGGAGAAGGAGAAGGAGGAGGAGAAGGAGAAGAAGGAGGAAGAGGAAGCAGGAAGAAGAAGCTCCAACAAACCAAGCCAGCAAACCTTGCAAGAAATCAGAGCCCACATTTAATCTGCAGGCTTCAAAAGTTTCTTGGAAAGCTTAATTAAATGGTAATTCATCTGTGCATTGGCTCTGCCTTGCAAAGCCTGATAATGCCCCAGTCTTAATTAAAAAAAACCCTAAACTAATGCAGCTTTTTAGTTTTCATTCTGCTAGTTGAAGGAGGGAAAAAAAAACTATCACCAGGCAGAGCTGTCGATAGATCTGGAGATGCCTCAGCCTGGCATCGATTTTACTCCTTTCAAAGGCCCAGCCCTGGGTCAGGGAATCAGATTAAAAGTGATTCCCTGCTTATTTATTGCCTTGCTCTGTTGGGCAGGCTGCAATTGGAGTGCCTGGAAAGATCTCAGCCCAGCAGTGTGACCTGAGGGCTCAGCAGCAACTCTGCTGAAGGAAGTTTCTGCTCTGCGCCTCTCAGGTGGGTTTGGTGCCTCTGGAGGTTGCCAACAGCCTTCAAAACCCAGGACTTGGCTCCTACCTCCTGCTGTATCAGCAACACCCAGCAAAGAAGACACCAAATAAGAACCCTGCAGGCCAAGGGCATGAGGCTCAACAAGGCCAAGTGCTGAGTCCTGCACCTGAGGCACAACCACCCCAGCAAGGCTCCAGAGAATCACAGAATGGGTTGGGTTGGAAGGGACCTCAAAGCTCACCCAGGTGCCATGAGCAGGGACACCTCTTGCCAAGCCAAGTTGCTCCAGGCCTCCTCCAAGCTGCCCTTCAGCACCTCCAGGAAGGAGTCACCTCCAAATGTTACCAACTCAGACACTCCCCCAGGACCTCCCACCCCAAACCTTCCATCTTAGCCCCTTTTAAACCCCTTTGGGGAGCATTTTGCCTTTCCCCTCCCCAGCTCACCAGACCACAAGGAGTAAAAAAAACCCAAATAAACCCAAACTCCCCAAAATCAAAGAAGCTCCTTTCAGGGCATCTCTTGGGAGAAAACAATCCTTGGGGCAAGAGTTTTGCTGCCAAAAAACAACCTCCCCTCCCCCCCCCCAAAAAAAAAAGCTTGGAAAAGAGCTGATGCTGCTTAAAAATCTTCCTCCTGCTCCAGCCCCTGAGGAAGTTTTGGAGAGTCTTAAGTGGATTTGGCAGCTTTGGTGGGTTTAGGGAACATGATGCTAACAACATCAGGGCTTCAAGGCCTTTAATCACTTAAAAGAAAGGGAAAAAAATCTTGGCAGGGAGAAAGCAACCAACTCCTGGAGATGGTTTTTTTTTTCCCCCCCCACCTGTGATTATCCCTTGGGATGCTGAATTAATTCCCTCCCCACCTCCACCCTTGTGCCTCATTCTGTTAGGGAATGGGGGGTGGGGGGTGGTGGAAAGAGTTTCTCTGACTTTGCTGCTTTGGATTTGGTCTCCTTGCAGCTGCAGACAGTGATGTAAGGACCTCTTTAATGCTAATTAATGCAATGACACAATGAATTAATACTGTATTAGGCAAAGCTGTTAATTATACCCAAATAAAACAAAAGGGAGAAGGCAATCAAAGCAGGGAGAAGTGACAAGCAGTGCCTGGCTCCTGAGCAGCCTTCCCAGACATCCTCTTCTGCCTCAGCCAAAGGCAACAAAAAAAAACCCAACCAGAGCAGCCCTGAAGGCTGAAGGCTTCATTTGGAAAGCTCAAGAGGTCTTCCCTGCCCTCCAAAGGAGCTGAGGATGAATGGATCCAATCCCTGCTATAGAGGTGAGGGAAGTGGAGGCAGAGAAGTCTTCCTAGGGAGGGGTCATGGAGCCACAGAATGGGGTTGGGTTGGAAAGGACCTTAAGGCTCAGCCAGTGCCAACCTCCTGCCATGGGCAGGGACAGCTCAGACCAGCGCAGGTTGCTCAAGGTCTCATTCAGCCTGGTGCTGAACACCTCCCTGGGCAACCGGTGCCAGTCTCGCCCCACCCTCACTCTCAACAATCTCTTCCCCATCTCCACTCTCACTCTCCCCTCTCCCAGCTCAAATCCATTCTCCCTCCTCCTCTCACTCCCAGCCCTTGTCCAGAGTCCCTCCTCAGCTCTCCTGCAGCCCCTTCAGCCACTAACAGGTAACTCTGAGCTCTCCCTGCAGCCT
>WBNM01004680.1:6474-20095 GCA_013399055.1 Ramphastos sulfuratus
CTGCACACTTGCTGAGGCTGCACTGATTCCTCTGTCCATGGCACTGACAAAGATGTCAAACAGCACTGGTGCCAGCACTGACCCCTGAGGGAGCCACTTGGCACTGGTCTCCAGGTGGTCATTGTGCCCTTGATCACCACTCTCTGTGTGCCACCATCCAGCCAGTTCCTCACCCAGCAGTGCTCCACACATCCAGTCCATGTTTTTCCAGCTTGGTGACCAGGATGTCGTGTGAGACAGTCAAATGCCTTGCTCAGGTCCAGGTAGATGCCATCAGTTGCCCTTCCCTTGTCCACTGTCACTGTGACTGCATCATCAAAAGCCACTAAATTTGTCAGGCAGGATCTGCCCTTGGTGCAGCCATTGCTGGGTACCAGCATTTTGGCTGATAGCTGTGGAGAAGGTTTTGGTGGTTGGCTATAGGCAGTGGAACAAGGCAAGAGGCAGTGCTCAGGGCACCCCACACAGACCTGTCTTACACCAGATGACTGTGGAGTGCTTCCACCAGTTCTGGATGTAGCAGGACAGGGTCTCCTAGACACCAAGGTCAAGCTCAGGTTGCCACAGGCAGTGGTCCTGGCTCTGGGCCCCTGCTGCAGGACCCTTCTGAAAAGCCACAAGTCCAATTCACACAAGCTTACCAGCTGCACTCAAGTGCTCCTCCAAGGCATGTGTGTGAAGGTAGGACCCAAATGGACATCAGAATGGAGTCAAAGAGGACAAACAGGAGCTGGGAATGGTCCAGCATGATGGTGGAGGTGCAGACAGCTCTAGCAATGTCCTTCATGCATCATGAAGGTTCCTGGTGGATTGCAGTGTCAGTTCCTCCCCCTGCAGTTCTCTCCCACCCAACTTGCCTGATCCAAACAGATTGAGTGAACATAAATCTCAGGCCCCATGGTGTGGAAGGAGATGACCATGGCCAGCTTGGGCAGGGACAATGAAGGTTTGGCTTTGCCTGCAGATCCCTGACAATCTTTTTGCTGGGGTGGAAATGCCAAGATGTTGACCCAGCAGAGCAGCAGACAGCACAAGCCAGCTCTTGTTTGTTTCATTTGGACTGGGGTAAAGACTACAGCAGCCACGGGAGGCAGAGCTTGGATCTTGGCAGCTAGAGAAGAGCCTCCAAGGCAGGAGGCTCTCAAAGAGTCTGTCTGGTCTGGCCTCTCTTGCACTTGGCTGGAGGTTCACAGCTGAGCAGGAGGCTCACAGCTCAGAGCGAGGAGAAGGCTCTGAGGTGACCTCATGGTGGCCTTTTGGTATCTTAAGGAGGCCTACAAGAGAGCTGGGGAGGGACTTTTTAGGCTGTCAGGTAGCGATAGGGCTGGAGGGAATGGAACAAAGCTGGAAATGGGTAGATTCAAACTGGATGTTAGGAAGAAGTTCCTCACCATGAGGGAGGTGAGCCTGGAACAGGTTGCCCAGGGAGGGGGGGGAAGCCCCCCCCCTGGAGGTGTTTAAGGCCAGGCTGGATGAGGCTGTGGCCAGCCTGATCTAGTGTGAGGTGTCCCTGCCCATGGCAGGGAGGTTGGAACTGGATGATCCTTGTGGTCCCTTCCAGCCTTGACTGATTCTGTGACTCTATGAACACCTGCCTGAAGCTGTGTCCCAGGGCACTCAGGTCCCCTGCAGCTCCACAGATGTGTTTTAAACCTGATGCTGCCCAGGGGAGATTGGAAGTGTCCCCTGAGGGGGTTCAGGTGCCATCAGGCACAGCTTGCCTAGCTTTGAGATTGGAGCTGGGTCTCCACATGGACCACATGGATGGAAGAAGCTGCCAGTCACAGTTGGGGATGTAGGTCTTCATCACAGGCAGGTGCTGGGTGGCTGTGTGGACAGAAAATGGTGCAGGTTCTTCTAAAAGAGAAACCTGAGCAAGAACCTCTTGTTTCCCAGGAAGTGTCCACACAGACCAGAGAGGCCACAAAACCTCCTTTCTGGCCAGAGAGGCAGGGGGAACAGGCTCTGGCTACAGCCAGTGCCACATGTGTGAGGTATTCTGCAAGCAATTAGGGTAAGTAAAAGCAGCTGAGGCCAGAGAAAGGGAAAGTCTCAGCTCCTCCCTGGTCACCAGTGGTGCTCTGCCTCCAGAGCCAAAGCTCTGCAAGAAGGCTCTTGTCAGTGATCTGTGCAGAGCTCAGGATTCTGCACCAGGAGGCTGCTGGAACACTACCACAGGTTGCCCAGGGCCCATCCCTGGAGATATTGCAGATGAGGCTGGACAGGGCTGTGGGCAACCTGCTCTAGTGGAAGATGTCCCTGCTGAGTGCAGGGGCTTGGACTGGAAGAGCTTGGGAGGTCCAGCCCAGCCCATTCTGTGATTCTATACAGGCAGAGAGGGAGCAGAAATGTCAGCTGGGTGCTGAGGGGAGAAGCAGAGGGGAACAGCTCTCATTCCTTCAGTGCTGGGATTTGTTCTGAGGGTGCTGAAAAGAACCTTACCAGGAGCACTGGAGCTGACTGGGGGTGAGCCAGCAGCCCCAAGCCTCCTGGGACAGAGGTTTTGTTTAGAAGAAAAACACAGGCAAATATTTTTTTCTTTTCCCCTTGCTTTTTGGTGAGGAATGGCTGGGATCAGCTCAGGGGAGGAGGCTTTGATCATGCTTTCGTGGAGCAAGAAAAGCTGCTTTGAATTCTGACACAAACCAGCTCCCAGGAGGGGCTGCCTGGAGCTGTTCACACTGGTCCTGTTCTGATGTGGGCATGCCCAGGGACAGTGCCCAGCCCCTCTTCACATCCTGCCCTCCAGACAGATCCATGTGGGCAGTGGAGCACTGAGAGCCTCCCAGGGCTGCAGCCAAGAGGAGCTCTCCAAACCTGAGCTGCTCCTTGCAGAGGGACCCAGAGCACCAGGGGTGCCTAGATGGCAACTCACATGGACCTGCTTTCAGATGGAAGTATCCAGAAGGCAAAGTTAGGACAGAGGAACCCAAGATCAGACTGCAGATACCATCTGGTGTTGTAAGGACCACGAGGAATGATTTATTTCTTCCCTGACAGGGTTGTCCAGGCCGGGAACAGGCAGCCCAGGGCAGTGGTGCAGTCTCCATCCCTGGAGGGGTTTAGAGCTCATGTAGATGAGCCTCTGAGGGCCATGGTTAGCAGAGGGCACCTTTGGGTTAATGGTTGGGCTCTGATCTCACAGGTGAGATCAGCTGAGTGATTCTATGATTGCATCAGAGATTCATGGAAAGGGTTAGGTTGGAAAGGACCTTAAAGCTCATCCAGCTCCAGCCCCCTGCCATGGGCAGGGACACCTCCCACCAGCCCAGGGTGCTGAAGGCCTCATCCAGCCTGGCCTTGAACACCTCCAGAGAGGGGACAGCCACAGCCTCCCTGGAAACCTGATTCTGTGATTTCTCCACTTGTGATTTTGGGGCTGAAGTGTAAAGCCACTGCCTAGATAAGGTCCTTAGTGTGGTGTGGTGAGGAAATATAAGGTGTATAGGGGGAAGATTTGTGGCAGGAGCTGTTAATTATATTTCTCCTAAGCATACCATGAAAAGGAACAGATGTCTAAGAAGAAGACAGGCTGGGGTTAATGAGATTGAGAGCAACCCTGCAGAGAAGGACTTGGGGGTACTGGTGGGGGAGAAGCTGGGCAGGAGCCAGCAATGGGCACTGGCAGCACAGAAGGCCAAGGGTAGCCTGGGCTGCATCCAGAGCAGNGTCTGAAAGTACCTCCTGTGCTGTGCTGTGTCAGGATCCATCTCCCTTGGGACAGTCACCTTTGGGATTTCTGAGCAGTGACATCAGAGCTGCTGGAGGCCAGAACAGGTCCATGTCCAGTGCCCCAGGAGGGTGACCAAAGCAGACTGGGTGGCTCTGGCAGAGTTTGTCCTGCAGTCAGGAGCAGAGTGTCTGTCTGGTGTTAATTGGAGCAGCAGGAGAAACTTCCCAAAATAAGTCTTTTTTCTTTTTTTCTCAGGCAGGAAGCAGCCTTTCTCTGAAGGAAATTGCTTTTGAAGGAGTGACACTAATTTTAAATCACATTTTTCATTCCCTGTTTCTATTTTTAAGCAAAAATGTTTGAGAAACAAAACTTCTGCACAGTTTGTGAGTGCATTTAGTGGAGCATTTGGAGTTTTCTTCTTGTTAGCCATGGGGAAGCCTGTGAGCATGGAGGAAACTCAGCCTCTCCCAGGTGGGTATTGGCTTCCCAGCATCTACCACTTGATCACTTCAGACCTCTTCCAAGGGTAACTTTCTCCCTGAAGTTCAGGAATAGTTAAGCCAAAGCTTTGTCTTTTAAAAATTGGAAGGTCTCCTCCCCTTGTCCATGGTTTTGAGCTGGGCAAAGGTCAAATGAGAAGGAAAACCACAAGCTCCAAGTGCCCACGAGGATGCTCAGAGGGCTGGAGCTGCTCTGCTGTGGGGACAGGCTGAGAGAGTTGGGGCTGTGCAGTCTGGAGAGGAGAAGGCTCCAGGGAGACCTTATTGTGGCCTTCCAGTGTCTGAACGGGCTACAGGATAGCTGGGGAGGGACTTCTTAGGGTGTCAGGTAGTGATGGATCTGGGGGCAATGGATCCAAGCAAGAGGAGGGCAAATTCAGACTGGACATTAGGAAGAAGTTCTTCACCATGAGGGTGCTGAGAGACTGCCCAGGGAGGTGGTGGAAGCCTCACCCCTGGATGTTGTTAAGGTCAGGCTGGATGCGACTCTGGGCAGCCTGTTCTAGTGTGAGGTGTCCCTGCCCATGGCAGGGGGGTTGGCACTGGAAGATCCTTGGGGTCCCTTCCAGCCCTGACAGTTCTGTGATTCTGTGAAGGTTGCATCTTTGTGTGAAAGTATTTGTGAAGAGATTTCTTTCCTCCCTGAAAAGACAGTAACTGAAACAGCCACCCAGGATCTCCTTCCTTTGCTTACCAGTTTGAGCTATTGTTTCTCTGAGCCATTGTGGAGGAGTTTGCTCAGATGCAGACAAACCAAGTTCTTTTTTTTCCCAACACCTGCACCAGCAGGCAAAGAGCTGGAGGTTCCCTGATAGGCATCTGAGATAATTGCCATGGCATCCTTTCTTCTCAGTGAGCCTGCCCTGGCACCCAAGCTTTCAGCTTTAGAACACATTTCTCTCCCCAGGCATTAACCCCTTGGAAGGGTGGAAGAGTGAGACTCACTCAGGGCTTTAGTTTGCAGTTGTTCAGCCTGGAGAAGGCTCCAGGGACAGCCTGGGCTGGAAGGAACCTCCCAAGCTCATCCAGCCCAACCCCCTGCACTCAGCAGGGACATCCTCCACCAGAGAAGGCTGCCCACAGCCCTGTCCAGCCTCACCTTCAGTATCTCAGGGATGGGCCTCAACCACCTCCCTGGGCAACCTGTGGCAGTGTTCCAGCAGCCTCCTGGTGCAGAACTTGTTCCTCACATCCAATCCCAATCTGCTCTGCTCTCATTCCAAACCATTGCCCTGGTCCTGTCCCTGCAGGCCTCTGGGCACAGTCCCTCTGCAGCCTGCTTGGAGTCCCTGCAGGTATTGGAAAACTGCTCTGAGGTCTCCCTGGAGCCTTCTCTTTTCCAGGCTGAACACCCCCAGCTCCCTCAGCCTGTCCCCACAGCAGAGCTGCTGCAACTCCCTGATCATTTTCATGGCCTCTCTGGACCCTTTCTCTGCTCAAAGGCATCAATGAGAAAGCTAGGGACAGACTTGTGAGCAGGACTTGTTGTGGCAGGAAAAGGGATGATGGTTTGGAACTAAAAGAGGGAGATTCAGACTGGAGTGAAGGGAGAAATGTTAGACACTGAGGTGAGAGCCTGGCCCAGGCTGCTGAGATAGGTGTGAGCTG
Source organism: Ramphastos sulfuratus (assembly GCA_013399055.1). NCBI lineage: Eukaryota > Metazoa > Chordata > Aves > Piciformes > Ramphastidae > Ramphastos > Ramphastos sulfuratus. The sequence goes on from WBNM01004680.1 coordinate 12,256, forward strand.
CCACATCCCTGGAACCACTGCAGGTCAGGTTGTCTGGGGCTCTGAGCAACCTGCTCTAGTTGCAGATGTCCCTGCTGATTGCAGTGGGGTTGGACTATAAGAGCTTTAGAGGTCCCTTCCAACCCAAAGCAGTCTGAGATTCCATGAAGCCATGCCACAGACCCCACCTACACCTGGGCAGCAGTGGCTGTGCTGCCAGTGCTGAGCTGCAGCTCTATGCAGACCCTGAGCTCTTCCTCCCAGGGCTGCAGCCAGCTGGGCTAGACCACAAACAGCTCATTCCTCACCTCCCCACCACACCCTCGTGTGTAGCTGATCCTAGAGCTGGCTGGCAGCTTCAGGGTGTGAGAAGAAATGAAAGCATGGATGCACCAGGGCCACCAAGGAGCACAGCCTTGCAGATGTGCCCTGGAGGCCAAGAAGGTCAAGAGCATCCTGGGGTGGGTCAGAAGGGTTGTGGTGAACAAGTCAGAGAAATTCTCTTGCCCCTCTGCTCTGCCCTGCTGAGGCCACAGCTGCAATCTTGTGTCCAGTTCTGGGCCCCTCAGCTCAAGAAGGAGCTCAGGGAAGTGGTGCAGAGAGCCCAGCCCAGAGCCCCCAAGCTGCTGCAGGCAGTGAACATCTCCTGTGAGGCCAGGCTGAGGGAGCTGGGGCTGGCAGCTGGCAGCAGAGGAGCCTGAGGGCTGCCCTCAGTGCTGTGCTAAAGATGTGCAGGGCAGTGTTGGGAGGACACTGATGATCTTCATTGATGATCTGGATGAGGGCATTGAGACAGTCACCAGCAAGTGTGCAGATGACACCAAGCTGGGGGCAGATGTTGGTGGGTTGGAGGGCAGAAGGGCTCTGCAGCAGGACCTCGAGCACCTGGACAGATGGGCAGAGTCCAAGGGGATGGAGTTCAACAAATCCAAGTGCTGGGGGCTGCACTTTGGCCACAACAACCCCATGCAGAGCTACAGGCTGGGGTCGGAGTGGCTGGAGAGCAGCCAAACAGAAAGGGATCTGGGGGTGCTGATTGACACCTACCTAAACATGAGCCAGCAGTGTGCCCAGGTGGCCAAGAAGGCCAATGGCATCCTGGCCTGCATCAGGAATAGTGTGGCCAGCAGGAGCAGGGAGGTCATTCTCCCCCTGTACTCTGCACTGGTTAGGCCACACCTTGAGTACTGTGTCCAGTTCTGGGCCCCTCAATTTAAGAAGGACATTGAGGTGCTTGAGCGTGTCCAGAGAAGGGCAACGAGGCTGGTGAGAGGCCTCGAGCACAAGCCCTATGAGGAGAGGCTGAGGGAGCTGGGATTGTTTAGCCTGGTGAAGAGGAGGCTCAGGGGAGACCTTATTGCTGTCTACAACTACCTGAAGGGTGGTTGTGGCCAGCAGGAGGTTGCTTTCTTCTCTCAGGCAACCAGCACCAGAACAAGAGGACACAGTCTCAAGCTGTGCCAGGGGAAGTTTAGGCTGGAGGTGAGGAGAAAGTTCTTCACTGAGAGAGTCATTCCCCACTGGAATGGGCTGCCCAGGGAGGTGGTGGAGTCACCGTCCCTGGAGGTGTTCAAGGCAGGTTTGGACGTGGCACTTGGTGCCATGGTCTAGTCTTGAGGTCTGTGGTAATGAGTTGGACTTGATGATCTTTGAGGTCTCTTCCAACCTTTCTGATACTCTGATACTGTGATACTGTGATACTGTGTGACTCAGCCAGACTGTGCCCAGGGATGGCCAAGGGCAGCACAAGGGGCACTGGGTGCCAGCTGGAGCAGAGGAGGTGCCAGGGGAAGAGGAGGGGAAACTTTGTTCCTGTGAGACCTGGAGGCCTGGAGCAGGCTGCCCAGAGAGGTTGTGGAGTCTCCTACTCTGGAGACTTTCCAAGCCCTCCTGGATGTGTTCCTGTGTGCCCTGCCCTGGGTGCCCCTGCTCTGGCAGGGCTTAGACTGGCTGCTCTCTGCAGGTCCCTTCCAGCCCCAGACATTCTCTGACTCTGTCACTCCTCCCCCAGCTGACTCTACCCTGTCTCCAGACATGGCTCATCCACACACTAGCTGTTGGGTTTCCAAATTCTGCTGGGACTGGCCTGTTTGCCAGGGGCCTGCTGTGTCCCCAGGCTGCCCATGCCCGTGGCTTTGCCCTCCCTGCAGCACTCAGGCTTTGCACCTGGCTGCTGCCTTTGTTCTCTTTTTCATCCTCTCCTTATCACCTCCAGCTCCTGTTGGTTGGCAGCCAGTGCCTGCAGCCCAACAATTAACAGTTGCAATTAGGAGCTGCAGAGGTAGGTGTTTGCCCACCGAAGGGACCTGCTGTTTGCCATGCTGAGCATGAGAGGGATTCCCACTGAGGGAGCTAATTGCTGCTCAGGCAGTGCTGCTGAATGTTGTCCTCACTGCTGGCTGGCTAGACAAGCCTGAGTATTAAATCAGAGGCTTTTACCTGATTGTTGACAGTGCCAGGGTCCTGCCTAACGTGGAAGTTCATGGATTGCAGGAGATTGCTGCACTCTCTGTGCTCTGCAGAGGTACTGAGCAGCTTAGAAAACAGGTAAGCAACAATGAAAAGCAGCTGAGTCCTGATGTGAGCCAGAACAGAGCTGGTTCTGCTCAGAGCTGTCCCTGCCCAGCTCACCCTCTGCTCACTGAGGCACTCTCTGCAGCTCAGGGCAGCTTGGCACAGCCAGGGGCTGCTGCTAGCAGGGAGAAGCTGATGGGGACAGCTCCTGCCAAGGCCTGGGCTGTGGAAAGCCTCTGCCTGAGACTCTGCTCCCGGGCACACCAAAGCCACTGCCACAGCTTGTGCCACAGCTTGGGGGGCAGGAAGGCAGAGAGGGCACCTGCAGGGAGGAGCAGACAGCACAGGGGACCCTCAACTGCTCACCAAGGGATTGCAGCCCAGGGAGGGCATCCTCAGGAGTAAGCTGAGGGATCCCCAGGGTCAAGCCTCTTCTGCCCTGGCCAACGTCCCAGCAGGACTCTGTCCCTGCTGCCTTCCAGCCCCATCCCTGTGCTCCTGAATCCACTTCCAGAATCCAGCTCCTGAATCCAGCTCCCATCTGCTGCTGAGTCCAGTCTGGGACTTGCCCAGTGCCTGCCATCAGGGGTTGGGTTCCACACTGGTTTGTGTCTCTGTGTCTCTCCCATGCCATTGTTCTTCTCTCCACCCCAACTGGGTTAGTTTCTTTCCCACCCCATCAGTCTCTCTCCCTTCTTCCCTTCCTTTTCCCTTTGGGAAGCAGAGAGGTTCCTGGGGAGCCTCTGGCACCTGCCTGGTGGTCAGCCCAGCCCTGACCCTTCACGAATAGCTACCTAGTGAAGGGTTTCCTTTCCCCATGCCCCTGAAGGAAAGGGTTGCTGTGTGGCAGGGGAGGTGTCAGAGCTGGGCAGAGAATACAGCCATAGGAGAGCAGGGAGCAGTAGATGGTGCCTCGAAATGTTTCTGCTGAGCTCTCAAATCCTGTAGTGAATGATAAAATGGTAGAAGCTGGGAAATAATGGGAAAAAATGATGTGGCCCTGAGTGGAAAAAGCAAATCTGCCCAAATGAGATGAAAGCTGCAGTGACCTGGAGAATTTTCAGTGAGTTTCAGCTCCTGAGTTCAGACCTGCTGCTGGTGTCCAGTAATGGCAGTTTATGCCTTCTGCAGTGAGTGCCAGTGTGGAATCAAGAGTGAGAATGTCTGCTTCACAAACAAGGCAGTGTCTCTGTATCTGCAGGGCAAAATGCATTTAGAGCCTGCTCTGCCTGTGCCCAGAGATGCTCCAAGGTGGCAAGGCAAGCAGGCAAGGCTCTGGCAGTGTCTGCTGGGGAGAGGAGATCCATTTAATGCCTGCTGGAATGGCCTCCCAGGCCTCCCCCGGACACCAGGGTGGGTGCAGCTGTGCACCCTGCCAAGAGCACAGCCCAGCATTAAGCAGCTGTTATGGATGAGGATTTTTTCTCCCCTCACTCGATCATAACAGTTTTATATCTGCATAAAAATGAATTCCAGTTGGTAATGCGGTCTCCGGGAGCTGTATTTATCCTGTTTATTGGTATCAGGAACAGATTACTTTGCATAAATTATTCATGGGACTTAGGCATGCTGGGGGTGGCTGTGTGTGGAGGGACAGGCAGCAGGAAGCCACCACAGTGCTCACAGAATCACAGCATGGCAGGGGATGGAAGGGACCTCCAGAGATCATCCAGGCCAACTCCCCTGCCAGAGCAGGGGCACCCAGGGCAGGGCACACAGGAACTCATCCAGGTGGGCCTGGGAAGCCTCTTAGAGGGCTGGAGCAGCTCTGCTGTGAGGGCAGGCTAGGACAGCAGAGGGTCTTCAGCCACAAGAGGAGAAGGCTGTAGGACCTCAGAGCTGCACTTCAGTATCTGCAGGGGACCTGCAGGCAGGCTGGGGAGGGACTGTGCAGAAGGGGCTGTGGGCACAGGCTGAGGGCAATGGTTTGGAAGTGGAGCAGGGCAGAGTTAGGTTGGGCATCGGGAGGAAGTTGTGCCCAGGGAGGGTGTGGAGAGACTGGCAGAGGCTGCCCAGGGCTGTGCTTGAGGCCCCATCCCTGCAGACATCCAAGCTCAGCCTTGCTGTGTCCTTGTGCAGCCTGCTCTGGCTGGAGCTGTCCCTGCTGCCTGCAAGGCATTGGACAGGATGCTCTTGGAGGGTCCCTTTCATCCCAATGCACTATTCCTGGCCACATAGTAGTGAGGGTGTTGGGGCATCTCCACCCTGTATGGTAGAGCATGGTGCAGAGCCTCCCTGTGCCAGCACTGGTGGAGCTCTGTGGGGCTCCCAGAAGGCACATAAAGGACCTTCAAAGTAGCAAAGGGTAGCAGGGAGAAGCTCTGCCCTAGCAGTGCTAACCCCACAGCCTTTACAGGTGGAGGATGCTGTGAAGGCAGTGTCCAGGTGAAGCTTTGACATTCTGCTGGAGCAGCTGCTCTGCTTTAGCCAGGGACAGGGGTGAGGTGGCTGTGGCTCTGTGATCAGCAGGACAGCAGAGCAGGGTGACAGTGCCCTCTGCTTAGGGATTTGTAACAGGAAGTGCCACCACTGCACTCAATGCCCTGCACTGGCAGATGCCAGGTAGGAAGGGCCCACATGATAGCAGACTGCTGGGATTGTGCCTGCAGCTGCTGCTTGACCCATCAGGGGCATCTCCTGGGTTCCTGGCCTTGCTGTGGGGTCTTTTGCAAACCACTTATCTTTGCTTTCCCCCTGCAGTCTCTTTCCCAGCGTGACTGAACTGTGATGGAAAAGCTGTCCCTGTGTGGTTTGGCTGGAGGGAGATGGCTTCAGCTGTGCTGCCTCTGCTCTGCACCATCTACAAATCCTCTGGCAAGGGCAGGATCCTGCCCCTGGGGAGAAACAACCTCACTGCACCAGCTGGGAAACAGTTCCATGGAGAAGGCCCTGGCAGTGCTGGGGGACAAGTTCCTCAGGAGCCAGCAATGTGCCCTCATGGCCAAGAGGGCCAATGGGTTCCTGAGGTACCTTCAGAAGATTGTGGCCAGCAGGGCAAGGGAGGTTCTCCTGTTCCTCTGCTCTGCCCTACTGAGGACACATCTGGAGTCCTGGGTCCAGCTCTGGGCTGCCCAGTTCCAGGGACAGGGAACTGCTGGAGAGAGTCCAGAGGTCCTTTCCAAACTAACTGTTTCTGTGAGTAAAGTGGCCAGGTGCTCTCTGGTTTGTTCTTCCCCACTGGCCAGAGTGGAGTCCCCTGGTTAAAGCCACACTGCCCTGTGATGGAAACCATGAGGGCAGCAGGGGAGGTAGCTGTGCCATGTAGTAACTGCAGCTTCTCTCCCAAAGCAGCCAGCGACCACTTGGAATCTTCCACTGGTGAGGAGGGTGCCAAGGGAGCCACTTTCCTCCCCTGTGGAGTGCTGCCATCCCACATGGCAAATCTTTGGCTGTGCCAGGCAGCAAACCACCAAGCAGGCTGCATGGCCCCAGCAGAGAGCTGCCCACCACCCTCTCTTCCTAGCTGCTCTGCTGGAGCTCCAAGCCATTCAACTTCTTCACCCTTGAGCTGGAGTAAGGTGTGGAAGGCTTAAACAGCTGGAGGGCTGGCAGGCTGGTTCTGTGTGCCAGGCTGAAGTCAAACCCTGGCATCCAAGGGCCTGAAGGCCCAGGCAGCACAGATCATACCTGTGAGGTGGGAAATGGCAGAGCCATGACCCCACAGGACACCTGGAGAGCATTTGAGGTAACCCTAATGGGAGCTCACTCTGAGATGAGGAGATGTGTTCCTGGGTGTCCCTGCTGCAGCACTGTGCTGGAGGATCTCCAGAGGTCCCTTCCAACTCCCTGCAGCTGTGAGACTGCCATGCTGACAGACTGGGACCACAGACTCCCACAGTGGGAAGGGTTGGAAGTGATCTCCAGAGAGCATCAAGTCCAGGGCAGGGCCAGGGCACACAGGAACACATCCAGGGAGGGTTGGAAGCTCTCCAGAGCAGGAGACTATCGCGGAGGGGTAATTAGGTACTGTGAGGCGATATTATAAAAATATTAATATATATTTATTAATATTAATAATCGGAACTCGCACCACCCCGACCACCATTTAGTAACAATAATAACAATAATAACAGGCCCTTTGCAACGTTATGGAAACTATATACAGGTTATAACAGGATNCATAGGCTTGCTTTATCCTTTTTTGGGCAGATCACGGGCCCTGCACAAGGCAATCATGTGCCCCCTAGCAACCACAGGTGATGGACAGACCCCGGACCCCAGACTCAGTGGCGCCAGGTCCTTTGTCCCCTTTCCCGCGGTTGCTCTCTCCCCAAAACAGGAGAGAGAGCAGAAAAACATGTCTGCATAAGCCAGGACATGTACAAGCCTAATCTGGCCTGTCCAGGCCTACCACAACAGAGACTCCACAACCTCTCTGGGCAGCCTGCTCCAGGCCTCCAGCACTCTCACACCAGACAAGTTTCTCCTCATCTTGAGATGGAATTTCTTGTGACTGAGTTCACCTCCATTGCCTCTCATCCTACCACTGGTATCACTGAGCAGAGCTCGGCTGCATCCTCCTGACAGCCACACTTCAGGTGTTTGTAGACATTGATAGAGTCCCCATCAGCCTTCTCCAGCTCCCAGGTCTTTCAGACTTTCCTCACAAGACAGATGTTCCAGTCTCTAGAATGGCTCAGGTTGGAAGGGACCTCAGAGCTCATCTACTCCAACCTCCCTGCCATGAGCAGGGACACCTCTTAGCTAAACTCAGCTGCTCAAGGCAAACTGGCCTTGAACACACCCAGGAAGGAGGCTTCCTTCCTGGGGCAACCTCTTCCAGAGTCCCACCACCCTTGGTGAACAGGAAGCACAGCCTCCCTGCCAGGGCAGTGGCAGATGGGCAGAGGAGGAGATTTGATCTCTGCCCAGGGTGTGAGTGGAGCTAGATAAGCTGCTCCAGGGCTGATAGCACATTGTCAGAGCCTCACTGGGCTGGAAAAGGCAGACAAAGGCCAGCAAGGATGAGTCTGGGCTTGGCAAACCTGCCTGTGACAAAGCAGCAGGCTTGGCAAACCTGCCTGTGACAAAGCAGCAGCTCCATCTCCCAGCTGATTAAAGTGAGCCTTCTGAATAACAGCCACGGCACAACACCCCCGCAGGGTGCAGATCGCTGATAGCAAAGCAGTGTCTAATTCTGCAGATAAGGATAGAGCAGGAGGCAGAGGAAGGAAATTGCAGGCAAGGAAGGCTGCAGCCCCCAGCAAGGCACAGGCTGCAGTGCTCCATGCCCTGCCTGCTCAGCAGGAGCTGAGCTTCTTGCCTGGACTCCTGAAAACCAGACTCACTGGAGCTGTGTGCTGTGGGAGCCAGAGCTCACCTGCAGCACTGAATCCAGCTCTGGAGC
>WBNM01004682.1:0-58406 GCA_013399055.1 Ramphastos sulfuratus
TCAAGAAACATGTGGACATTGCATTTGGAGACTTGATTTAGAGGCCATGGTTGTGTTGGGTTGATGGCTACAGGAAGGCTGGGGAAGGACTATTTATAAGGTCTTGCAATGACAGGACAAGGGGCAATGGGTTTAAACTGACAGAGGGNTTAAACTGACAGAGGGAAGATTTAGACTAGATGTTAGGAGGAAGTTCTTTATAGTGAGGGTGGTGAGACACTGGAACAGGTTGCCCAGGGAGGTTGTGGCTGCTCCCTCCCTGGAGGTGTTCAAGGCCAGGTTGGATGAGGCCTTGAGTGACCTGTGCTAGTGGGAGGTGTCCCTGCCTATGGCAGGGGGTTGGAGCTAGATGATCCTTGAGGTGTCCTTCCAACTTTACCAGGTTGTACTTGATGATGTTAGAGGTCTTTTCCAACCTCAGTGATTCTACTCTACAGTGTATCCAGCACAGATTTTATATGTGTTAAGTGGAGATAGGACATTACAAACCCACCCAAAATTCTCTCTCAGGCTACAGCTCTTCTGGTTTTAATGAAAACAACGTAGTCCATTCCACCTGGAGTAACATCTCACACCAGCCTGAGCCTTTTGAAGAGGTTTACTCAGGTTCTGAGGTGGTAACTCACTGCCAGTAATACCCCCATATTTGTCTGTATAGAGCTGTTTAGCTGTTTATCCCACTTATAGGTGAAACTCCTGTGTTTGGTGAGGATCAGAGGGAAGATGATTTGCCCGTGTGCCTGCTTTTTAAAACAAGAATGACACTCCCTCTACTTCAAATAAAGGACATTTATGATTGATAATATATTTCACTCTTCAGACCTTAAAACCAAAGGCTTAACTCTAACTTTGAACTTGACATTCTCTGATTAAAATTTAGAATTTAATAGTGCCCTGTATGTGTCCAGCTATAGGGAAAGGAGTATTGAACTTCCAGCTGGTTGCTCCATCTGTTAAAACATCTCTGTGTAACTAGCATAGCCATTTGTAAGCCAACAAGGAAAACAGTGTGGTTGGGCTTTTAAAAAATTTTTTAGTACAAGGACTTTCAAGACCTTCCCTGTTGGGATGATTTTTCAGCTCTCCTTTGGCCATTGGATGTGGCTGAAACCAGAGCTGCTGCTCTTTGCCTGAGACAGCTTCTTATGGGTATTATCCTCACTGGGGCCAACCATGTTGTGACAGCAAGTAAAGCTTCCAGTCAGCTGCTGAAATTCTTTCAGGCAAAGATACATTGACTTACTATTTTCTTTAGTAGTCTACCTCTGTTTCAGATGAAGCTGGAAGGCAGGAATGTTTATTTGCCATCCCTTTGCTGGTTGTTTCCCTTGTTTTCATTGTTATTTCCATGGTAAATGACAAAGTTCAGGCAGCTGCAAAGCAATGGTCTCATTCAAAGTGTCTATCAAGCATATTTTTAGGACTTCTGCAGTAAAATCAAATAACTGGTGAATGTTTGTATTTTAACTCCCATTTAAATCATCTGTCAGAACACAATGAAAGCTGATGAGGATGCAGTGCATTGGATATCTTCTTGTTATGATTTATGTACCTGATTTCATCTGGATTTTATTTCTCTGGAAAAAATAAAAAGAGCAAACTGAGCTTCTGATTTGGGTTTAGGAATCTGTAAAGAATGGTATCTGTAGTCCATCTGTAGTCCATCCACAGGTGAAAAGATGATACTTATTGCAAATAGGTCAGCTGGCTTGGTGTGTTATATAGCAATAGATGGAAAGTAATTTGCAGTTTTCCAACTGGAAGATGCTGCACATCAATGAAGTTTGACTAGAGAAGGGCAATGAAGCTGGTGGAGGGTCTGGAGACCAGGTCTGATGAGGAGCAGCTGAGGGAGCTGGGGTTGTTTAGCCTGGAGAAGAGAGGGCTGAGGTTATCTACAAATCCCTCAAAGGAGGTTGTAGTGAGGTGAGGGTTGGCCTTTTCTTCTTAGTATCAGATGACAGAATGAGAGGAAATGGCCTGAAATTGTGCCAGGGGAGGTTTAGGTTGGAAATTAGGAAGGATTTCTTTCCTGTAAGAGTGGTCAGGCATTGGAACAGGCTGCCCAGGGAGTTGGTGGAGCCACTCTGTCTGGAGGTAATGAAGAAATATGTGAACATGACACTCTGGGATATGGATTAATGGCCATGATTGTATTAGGTTGACAGTTGGACTCAATGATTTTCCAGATTAAACAATTCCATGATTTTAAGTTGGTGACACAGATAAAGGCTGGGTCATCTGGGGATTGGTGGGAAGTGTAAGTGTCAAGACAAGGAACACACTGATGTATTAACACAACAGTGAAATCTACCTCTTCGTGAGCAGCTTCATTATTGACTTAAGTGTGTCCTCTGCTTTTTCTTTTAGAGGATACAGAATATATGTTGTAAAATAAATCATTAGTATCTCCAGAGAATAATGACAATCTGTCTTCACCCCTCTCTCTCCCCCCAAGAAAACCCCTCTCAAAGACTAAAACAAAAACCCCAAAATCCACAAACTATCCTTCCTTTTATCTTGTGTTTTCTGCTGAAGTCCAGTTAACCCTATCTTCAGAAGAAACAGAACCTGAGCCACACTTGTAGAAGATAATGTGCCAGCATGAGACTATTCTATAAGTAGAAGAAACCTATAAGTAACCCCAAATTTAGCTTCAGACAGTAAATTTCTAAATTCCCTTCATGAACAGTTTCTTGCAGGAGTTAATTACATTTTAAAGTCATGATTGATTATCCTGATGTGGTTGAAACCTCTGCAATTAAATGTAAGAGTAGTCAGAACAGTAAGGCAAGTATTAATATGCAAAATGCTCAAATAATTTTATCTCCCCCCCCCTTGAAATATTTTCCTAGATACATGTGCTTAGCTCCTTTTTTTTTTTTCCTTTTTCTTTTTTTAATGGTAGGTAATTAGCAAGCCACTTAACTTGACAAACACAAGGTTTATATGGTGGTAGTTGTGAGATATTTCAGTATTGATGTGTTTCTGCTTGCATTTAATGTTTTGGGATTAAATCTAAGCTGCACAACTCAAGCATCTTTAGTGGCTTGAAAGCAGACTACTTTTCCCTCTCTAGTTTTACCCATTTGGATTTGTGGATTTGTAGCTATTGATTTGTTGGAAAAATAAATACTTCAGGTAGTAACTCCTTAAATTGAGAGTTAGGTATCTCTGTTCTCCTTGTTTTAAATCAGGCTTTGGTGGCTTTGCAGAACACTCTCTGCTTGTTCCTCTTGACTCACAACTGGAGATCTTAACATCTTTTACAAGTTTGAAACAAGCTCATCTTTAAGGGATCTGTTCATAAACTTTGGATTTACAAGGGCTTGTTGTGATAGGATGGAATGGCTTTGAAGTTGAGGACGGCAGATTTGGGGTGGGTATTAGGAAGGAATTCTTTACAGTGAGGATGCTGAGACACTATCACAGGTTGCCCAGGGAGGTCGTGGCTGCCCCCTCCCTGAAGGTGTTCAAGGTGTAGAAGAAGATGTCCTTGCTCATAATGGAAGAGTTAGAACCAGATGATCTTTAAAGTCCCTTCCAACCCAAACCATTTTATGGTTCTTTGATCATCTTAAAGGACTCTTCCTACCAAAATGATTTTATAAAGCCAAATATTGTTGTAGCATTATAAATGAGCTTGGATGAATTGTCTCATTTCCATCGAGCTCCATCAGTTTAGTCCAGTTGGGAATACACCTGGGAAAATCCTCTGTGACACTCAGATAACACACACAAAGTGATTTTTGAGGTAAAATCTGACAGTGTGACCACAAGCTCTTCTATTTTTATTTATCGAAAGATTTACTAATTGTTCTGCCTAATGGAGACTTTTAGAGTCTGGAGAAGTCTTAATTTGTTGCTTCACTTGGGGTTTTTGATTTGTTTTTTCTCTTTGCTGTCAAAAACTCCCCAGACATCCATTAGTTTAATTTGCTACATAGACAATGAATTAATTTCTATTTTTTTGCCATCATTGTGCTTACTGCAGAATTAATTAACAATAAGCAATTTCTTTGTATTCTTGCAGCTTGTTACTTCTGGTTTGTAGATTTTTTTTGTGTTATTGCTGACACTCTGTCACGCTGTGCTGCTATTCCATGAGACCTGAGCAGGCTAGAGTTGGGTGGAGATGAACCTCAGGAAGTTCAACAAGGGCAAGTGCAGAGTCCTGCACCTGGGAAGGAAGAAACCCCTGCATCAGTAAAGGTGAGGGGGTGACCTGCTGGAAAGCAGATCTACAGAGAAGGACTTGTGGGTCCTGGTGGACAGTTAAGTTGACAATGTGCCTTCATGGCCAAGAATGCCAGTGGTCTCCTGGGATGCATTAAGAAGAGTGTGACCAGCAGGTTAAGAAAGGTTTTCCTACCCCTCTACTCTCCTCCAGTGAGGCCATCACTGGAGTAACGTGTCCAGTTCTGAGTTCCGTAGTTCAAGGGAGAAAGGGAACTACTGGAGAGAGTCCGGTAGAGGCTACAAAGATGCTGAGTAGCCTGGAGCATCTCTGTGAGGAGTAAAAGCTGAGAGGGCTGGGGATGTTTAACTTGGAGAGGAGCAGCCTGAGAGGGGATCTTAGTGCTCAGTAAGCTAAAGGATGGGGAGCAAGTGAATGGGGCCAGGCTCTTTGCAGTGGTACCCAGTGAGAGAACAAGGTGTAATAGGCACAAACTGGAACCCAGGACATTCCATCTGAAGATGAGGGAGAGTGAGAGTGCTGGACCTCTGGATTAGACTGCCCAGAAAGGCTGTGGAGTCTCCTCTAGAGAGATTCCAAACCAGCTGCACATTGGAATCCTGGGCAACCTGCTGTGAGTGACACTGCTTTAGCAGTGGGGATGGGACTGGATGATCTTCAGAGGTCCCTTCTAATCCTCACAATTATTTTTCTCACAGAGGATCCAATCCCTAACTGCTTTTCTGGATCCCCAAATTACCTTTGGAAGTGACAGAGCTTCATGTCTGCTTCCCTGTCTCTTGGGACAAGGCTGTAACTACAGGACCTAAACACCTCAGCTGAATCGATAGTCACTACACTTACTGACTGGAGGCTCTAAAAGGCACCAGTGCCCAGCGTGTGCTTCTGTTAGTTAATAGCTACTCCCATAAGCACCACCTCACAAGAAAACTGTATAACTGCCAGGATGATTTATGGTTTTCTATTGCTAAGCTTCCAGTCAGATAATTTTTCAGTGTCCACTTTTCTGCAGTACTGCGTAAAATGGAATTAAAATTTAGAATTCACTTAGAGCCTTCACTTTGGGAGATGTCTTATTTTGGGAAATTATTTCTTTTTGGGAAGTGTACAATGAAGTTGTGGAGGGGTGTCAGTCTTTGGCCAGCAGCATGCTTCTGAGTATGTAGGCTCTGCTGTGGATTTGCATGCCACTCTTGCTATGGCTCAGATGTCACAGGGAACTAGGAGCATGTGCTGCCTTGTAATTAAGCTGAGAAGCTGCCTGGAGCATCACAGAGGGACTGGGAAGAGGAGACCTCAATGTTTACGTGGAGTGGAGCAGGTTATTTTGCAGGAAGGCTTTGATGGGAAGGGTGATGGTTATAATCCTGGGCTGGCAGGTTTATCCATCTGGAATCTAACATAGAATATTGTAAGCAGAAACTTGGGAATGTGACCTTGGGGAAAGCCCATCATTAAAACAGGAATGATTCAAGAGAACTTCTTGGGTCATCCTGATTCACATCTGATAAATGTGAGCTTGTGATTTCTCTGTCTCTATGGTCTGACTGTCCTCTGGTGCCAAACTAGAAGCTTCAGAAATGAAAAGCCTCAAATCCAGTGGCATGAGTATATCTAATAAATAACCTGCTCAGGGCAGATATTGGCACAACTTGGTTCCTCCAGGCTGGCAGCTGGGGGATGCATCAGGTCTTCTCCTGATGATGGCCAGTGCCTTTGGAGGTCTGGAAGCATTTATAGCTACTTCTCACCCTCTTCATTGTTGCAAGGTGGGATTAAACCATGTTTACTAAACCAAAAGCATCATTTGCTACATCTCTAAGCTATTTTTCTGCAGTAGGTGATTGCAGTAGCTCGTTTTCTCAGCGGGTTGGTGTTACATTGTGCACTGCTATGTGCACTGCAACATATCCTATGCAATGTTTTATTAGAGTTCCAACTGCCAGCAGGTAAAGAGAGTGGAGAAGGATGTATTTTACCTGAGACAGGCAAATGTGCATTGTTACTGTATTCGATTTGTGGTAAAGGTGCAGAACATCCACCAGTAGCAGGAGCTGTTTGATGACTGCTCTGAAATGATGAGTTGAGATTTTCCTGACAGGACCATTTTCAGGGTGTCCTGTGGGGGAAAACTCCATCTTATGTATTTTTCCTCACACTCTGGTTTCTGGGCTCTTAGAAGCAAGCACTGTCGCTTCTCAATATTTGATTAATGAAAATTGGCCTTTTGCATGGGTGCAGAGTGCAGTATTTAAGTTGTATTAGGTGCTGCACTGAGCCCAGCAGTTCTGCAGAGACAGAGATTACGCAGCATGATGATAAAGCATGAAAGGTGATGTGACATTCACAAGAGAGGAAGGAAGGATAAGAAAAGGAATCCATAGGCAAATGTCTCTGACTTTACAGCTTCTCAGTATAGCAACTGCATTACAATTCTGATGTACAATGGCAGCAGAAATGCTGAAACACCAGGTTGAATGAGACCCAGTTTGCCCTGTGGATAAACCCACAATTTATTTACATTTGTGTAAGCATGTGATGACCTACAGAATAATAAAACCTCAACCCTCGAGAGCTTTGTGGCATTAGTGTAACAGGTGAGCAGAAAGTTCCCAATGCAGGCAGCAACAGCTGGGATGGATGGGTATCCTTTTGCTATCCTTCTCCCTCCTTAGAAAGCAAAAAATGCTTGGCTTAGATAAAATCAGTGTATAAATCACCCCAAATGTGTGGAATATTTATGGTGCTAATTTGTAATGTTGGATTTATCTCCTGCCTAGAGAGAGAGAGAGTTTTTTTTTTTCCGATGCCCTCAATGGCTTCTGCTTCCCAGTTTATATCACTTGTTGTCATTTTTTATATCACTTGAAAGGCTACGTGTGAAAGTGGAATTTGTACCAGCATGTTACAGTACAGTTAAAAATAACTTTGGTGGTTGTCCAGGTTTCCTTCTGTTCACTGGAGGAACAGAGGGCTTTCTCTCAGAGGACTGGTTAATTGGGACTCTGTCTAAAGGGATAAGTTTATTTCAGGATTTAAAATGAGTGTTGTGAAGGACTCGGCAAGGCAGAAGATGAAACAGGATAAAATGTAATCCTTAATCTTGAAACTGTGCCCTGTTTCTAAACTGAGTTCTTCCTGGGGAGAGCTTGGTAAGATAAATAACCTTCCTCTAGGAAATGTGTTTTCCTTTGTGATTTAGAGAATTGTGATCAAAACCCCTCCAATTTGTTGGGGTTTTCTTGTATGGTTTGTATTGGTTTTGTTTGGGATTTTTTCACCTCTGTGAGAATTTATGATCCAACTTTTCTCTGAAGCACAATGCTGAGAAGTTCTGGTGGTGCAGGCGCTGATGAGATGGGGCAAGGTTGGGAGGGGGCAGGGTTGGAGGAAAGTCACCCAACCTGCAATGCTTGTGCTGCAGTTTTTAGACAGCTGTGAGCAAGCTTTGGTTTTTTTTTTAATACCTCTGGACAAATTAACATCTAAAACCTGAGCTATGTTCAGATCCTGTTCTTTGAGATAACATTCCTGAGGCCAGCAAGATAGTGCAGCTACTAAGGTATCAGGTTAAACCATTTTACCTTGAACCCCAAGTATGAATTATTCAAAGCTTTCTCATTAGCATTCATCCATATAACCTCACTTGTCACTCATCAAAGGTTACATTTTCCATCTCTGCCAAATTCCTCTTGTCCCTGCCTAGACCTCCCAAACCCTTGTATTTTGTAATAAGCACTAAATTACAGGGGCACAACTGATGGTGCCTCTTCCCCTCTCTAGAATTTGCTGCTGCAGCAGCTTTTAATTTTTCATTGAGGTCTCCTAAATGCCAAGCCAATGGTAGCACAAACTTTTGTAGTTAATCAAACCCATGAAGAGCATGAAACCCAGTTTGCTGGTGAGTGCTCGTTTAAGATGATCAGAGGGCTTTAGCAGCTCTCCTATGAGGACAGGCTACAAGAGTTGGGNTGCACTGTGCAGCAAGATTCCATCAGAAATCAAATGGTGCAGGCTGTAAAGTTTGATCCCATCAGGTCTGGAGAACAATAATCTGGAGGAAGTAGTGAGGGACAGGTTGGTGGCAGGTGATGGAAGCAGGAGGTGATCTGCAAAGGTAGGGACAGATGGAGTGTGCAGGTGTTCAGCTGCTGAGGGCTCGGCAGGGAGCTGGGAAGACTTGAAACTTGCTAAGAAGCTCAAGTACTCAGGCATGGGAGATTTTACTAGGCTAGTTTTTTTTTTCTTCTTTATTTGGAAGCTGTGTTTTTCTGTGTGGCTCACTGGATTCCTCAGAGCCACTTGCAAATCCATCAGGTCATAAAAAGGAGTTGTTGTGGTCAGTGGGTGCTTCCCACAGCTCCAGCTTGACTTCCACTGGTGTTGACAGTGATGGATGGTGCCTATCTGGCTTCTTTGCTCTTGGTTGGGGTGTTGCGTTCCTTTAAAAAGCATGCAGTGTTCAGGAAGGACAAACTTCTACTCGGCTGCTCCACAAGGACTTACCAAGGTCCCTAGTGTGGTGGAAAGGGCAGCAGGGAAGGGAGAGGGTTTCAGGGAGAAGCAAGAAGCCCCAGCATCATGTGAGGACCTGGACAAAGACAGCAGAAAGGAATCTACAGGAAGGAGCAGATGGTTTTCATGGTATTCCATGTGTTTGATCAGGCTTCACCCATCCTAGGAACACGTCTGGGCACAGGAGCAGGTCATGAACAGGAGTGGTGCTCTGAGCAGCTGAAATGTGACTTTCAGCTTGCTCTCTGGGTATCCCAACAGCCTTAGGTGGTCCCACAAAAAAGTCCTCAGAGGAGAACCAAGAAAAGCACTAAATTCAAACTCCTGTCTGCCAGGTTGTATCCACCTCCTCAGCAACTTTTGGACCTATTTCAAGTGCGTCCAGACAGGGATTAAAATTCCTGGGAATATCTGTCAGAAGAAATAGTTGGCTGGTAGAGGAAGAGCTAATGAACACCACACAGAGCAGTGCTACAAGCAAGCAGGCATCATAAACTTTTATTATTCCTGGAACACATTTCCTCTGCTAGCATCAGGAGGCAAAAGCTCAGGCAGATGTTGTGCCCAGCGGTTGAACTTTTGGCACAGCTGGGAGCATGTTGTGATGGAGTGGAACATTGTTGAGCCGGGTTGGGCTGTGCCCTGACATTGCAGAGGCAGGAGAATTGCAGGCAGGGGGAAGCTTTTGGAAGCCGCAGGCACCTGGGGAAAACCTTCACTCTCATCCAGCCAAAATGATAAAGCAAAAAAACCTGATGTTCTCCATCCGCATGATTTCCTTCAGTTCTGCTCAGTCTCCTTGTGAATCCAGATGGAATACAAGTAATGCATTCCAGTTAATTAGAAAATTAAAACGTTTGAGGAAATAATGAATTTACACATGATAACTACGACTTGTTTAAAGGTCATTGGGTAAGGACTGTTTAAAACTCTATTAAAGATCTTGCATCCATGAGACACTGTGATCAAATTGTTTGCTCATTCTCAGAGTTATTCGGATTTATTCTTGGGTAAAAGGAGGTGGAAGGGGGCTTTTCAATGACTTTTATTTTAACATTTCATTTCACCTTTAAGGTAATGTGGAAGCTGATGATTCAGCTTTGATTGCTGTTGCAGTGGTGACGATGATGATTATGGATCCATAACATCCAATGAAGAAATTCAATCTGCTCTGCTGCTGGTGTTCCTTTATGTGATGTGATGCTTGATTCAACATCTTTTTGTCCTTGTCTGCAGCACAGCAGACTGATGTGGAGGCATCTTATGCTTTCTGCTGCCAGGTCTGCCTCTTCTCTAACCTGAGTCACTCCTGCAGAGTCGTTACAGGTCTCTGCTGTGGGAGTCCCATATCTGGGTGTATCCTCCGCATTGAATCTTGACCTGTTGTGATCATTAAAAATGACAGAAGAGCTTTCATTGATGGAATGAAGATCTGGGGCTGGACTGGGAAGGAAGAGTTTGTCCATTTAACTTGAGGACTGGCACCTCTAAATCAGGGAGAATGGAGAAAGCAGTGGCTGGACACTGTGTGCCTGAATGGGCAATTGCTGGGATTGATTCCAAGACGTGGATCCTCTTAATTTAATGGTAGTAGGACAGAGGAGTACCTAATGATAGGAACTTGTGAAGAGATTAATATCCCTACTGCAATCTGCTCTTCAGCTGCATTGCCTCCTCGCCATTCTGGGGCTATGCCACTGTGGATGTACAGCAGATGGAGAGGTGTTGAATTGGTAACCACCTGAAACCTGGACACCACTGGCTCCATTATGAGCAGTTCAAAATCACAACTTTCCAGTTTCCCCAGAATTGGCTGCAATTATCCTTGCTTCTCTGGCTGAATGAGCTGACACAATTTTATTAAATTAGCCATTTATTATGTCTTTTGTACACCATGGAAATCAATTTAGGAGACTAATGACTTCAAGGCCCCTCACAAAGTAGACATGAACTCTCCATGCTGTAGTCAGTCTTGCTGAGGACAGTGTCACCAGTGCTGGCATCACACAATCATTGAATTATTTAAGCTTGAGAACACCTTTGAGATGATCAGGTCCAACTGCTAAGCCCGCACTGCCAGGTCACCATTAAACTATGTCCCTCAGCACCACATCTACCCAGTTTTGAAATCCCTTAAGGGATGGAGACTCCACTCCTGCCATGGGCAAACCCTTTCAGGTCTTGACAACCCTTTTGGGGAGGTAAGTGCTTCTAATTTCCGATGTAAACCCCCGGAGAAGATAGAGCAGCATTTGCTCTTCAGACAAAGCACCTTAATCCAGGTCACTCATAAGTAAAGGGACATCTTCCCACTAATATTAGCTTCTGAAAGAAGTTGCATTATTCTCCTCTGTTTCACATCCTAATGTGGTGTCACTAGGCCAGCTGCCATTTGGAAAGAGCACGGATGCAGGACTTCTGCTAGTGTTCCTGTACCACACCCATCGTAAATGTAAACCAGCCTGGATGCAAGGAAAGCATTTCCCATCTTCTCCCACTGTGACAGAAAGATTTCCTTGAAGAGAAGAAATTTGAGACTAAAACAGGAAAACAGCATTTTATAAGAGCATGGGAAGAAAGATGGAAAACAATGTGGTTAACTCAGGAAATGTTGAGGGAGGAGAGCAGGGAGGGAAGCATGTGCAGGTCTGGAGGAGACGGCAGTAGGCAGACAGCATTTGTGCTGCTGATTCTGGTTTACTTTAGTGTGGAACCGTGCTCCTCCCTGCTGCAGCAACCACCCACTTGTTACCCAGCCCTTCAGAGCAAGAGGTGAGATGGTGCAGGAGGTATGTGGCTGTGAGCCACTGTACCGCGCTATTAACCTCCTCCCAGCAGGCCAAGTCATCATCTTTCTTCTGTAGCACTGTGAATCAGCTTTTTTGTTGTTGCCAGAGGTCTTCAGAGGTAGTACTCCTAAAAATGATGCCTTATCCCTGGTCCTGTCTCTGCAAGTAGGTGGAGTTATGAATTGCATCCCTTCCAGAAGGTCACCAGGTTCCCCATCTACAGAGGCTCTGGGATATTTACAGGGCACTTCGCAGCATTTGTGTCATGATCCTTTCTTCTAATATATGCACTGGAGATTTTTTGAGCTTGGTGTGCAAGAAAGATTATAAAACCTTGCATGATAAATCTGCTGATATTAATTCAATGGCTCTCCTGTGCAAAGCCTTTTTACTGCTGCCAGCACCGAATAAACACAAAGCAAAGTCAAAGCAGTGTGAGAGTTTGGAACAACTTGAGGGTGATGCATAAGGCTAAGAAAGTCCACACAGACAACCTCAGAGCCAAATCCCGTGAGATGTTAAGCCCTAACAAATGACTGGTTGCTTTTCCTACAGTCTTAGGCAGAGGGTGTCTAGCAGTGCTTCAGGTGGTCTGGTGAGCTTTTTCCAATAGAGGACAGTGTTGCACAGTCACACTGGCTGCTTATTAATTAGAATTCAGAATCCAAAGTCATAACACTATCTGGTTTAAAACTCCTGGCCCATTAATTGCCTCAGATCTCCAGGTTTTCAGTTCTTGCCATTGCAATGTTTGACCACAATACTTCCCCGCAGTGGGAAACATACTCTGTTGGGCATTCTGGCACCTCTGCCTCCTGCTGGTTCTTTGCCATTTTTGATGGGTTCCACCAAATCTGACTGTCTGAGAAGGGGGAAGTCCAAATTGAAAGGAAAATATGTCAGAGGAGATAGCGCTGCCCTAAGTACTGCAAGTGACTGAATTGTTTCAGTTGGAAGTGACATTTAAGATCATTAAGTCCAACCACTGATCCAGATAAGCCAGGCCACTGCTAAACCGTGTCACTCAGCACCACAACCACATGGCTTTTACCTCCCTGGATGGGGACTCCACCCCTGCCCTGGGCAGCCTGCCAAACCTTTTGGAGAAAAAATTGTTCCTTGTGTCCAATCTAAACCTAACGGAGCAGATGTGTCTCTGTACCTGCTGGCAGGATGCTGGGTTTGGTTCATGAACAGCGAAGCCTACTGAGATGCTCAGGGTAAATGATCATTAAGTCCTTTGAGGTTACCTGGTCTGAAGTCATGGTGTTCCCCACCAGCATGGACCATAGACCACTGAGTATTTTGTCCACCTTTGGAGTGTTTTGCCTATCAAATTCCTTGCTGCTGAAAAGTCCTCCTTTTCCCTCTTCTTCTAGGGTGTCTTGACTGGTCTCTTAGGTGTGTTATAGACTGCGGGGAAGTGTTTTGTGTCTTTGTCTAGAGAGGTATGCTGTAAACTTTCCGTGGGCTCTTCTGATTCAGACACCTATTCCAAGGCTGTGTGCTATTGCCAAGGATGATGTTTGCAAGGGAAGGGGCTTTTGCACTTCTTGCTTGCATAGAATAGGCTGAGGAGCCCATAAATTATCACTACATTGCTAATTTAGGAATTAAATCATATTTGGCATGAACAGCAGCCTCTGTCCTGTGGTGGGGTTTCACACCTTATAGGAACATGGGCGAATCCTGCTGTTGGGAGGCTGTTGTGAATGTTAATGAGAAAATAGTTGCTTTTTCTTCTGGAAAGGGATTCTTCCAGCATTCTCTCACCCTTAACCTGGAGGGGTGGACACTTGTCTGTGTCTTCAGTCACTGCCAGATACCTAGGGAGAAGCCAGTGACATCTGGCATGGGATCAGAGACTGCTTTCTTACCATATTTGCATGACAGGAGTGATTTTTGGCTGTGGTATCAGAAAACTGGGGAAAGCCTCTTGACAATTTGGGCAAATAGATGCTGCCAATAAAGCCCCCAAGCAACAAAGCCTTTTTTCATTGCATTGTAAGGCCACATTTTATTGGTGAATTAATAGGAATAACAGAACTATTTTAGTGGCTGACTGGGAGCAGTATATTAGCAGCAGTATTAATAAGTGTGGAGTGACAGGAGACTTGTAAGAGTGGGAAAATGAGATACAGTATTTATCCCTTGTGCAAAATCTTTTTTATTATTAAAGACATTGGGTTAACTAGGGATAGATTTAATACTTCAACTCTATTTTTATTGGATAATTAGCAGTGAGCAATCCCAACCCTGGGACAAGGACAGAAATTTGGAAATCAAGAAAGCCACAAAAGGAGGGGAAAGAAAAAGGAAATAGATAGCAGGTTTGGGGTTTTGTCTTACGTCTCCAAATGGAGTTAAACTCACTTGGTGGTCGGTAACAAACAATGTTCCTCAGAGCTCAGTACTGAGGCCTGTTCTGTTTAATATCTCTATCAATGATCTGGATGAGGGGATCAAATATATCCTCAGTAAGTTTGCAAATGACACCATATTAGGTGGGTATGTTGATCTGCTGGAGGGTAGGGAGTTTCTATAGAGGGATCTGTCCAGGCTGGGTTGATGGATTGAGGTCACTGGTATGAATTTTAACTAAGTCAAGTGCTGGGTCCTGCACTTGGTTCATGACACCATGAAATACTTCAGGCTGAGGGCAGAGTGGCTGGAAAACTGCCTGGTGCAGAAGGACCTGGGAGTGTTGGTTGAGAGTGGCTGAAGATGAGGCAGCATGTGCTGGGACCAGGAAAGTGATCATGTCCCAGTACTTAGCACTTGTGAGGCTGCACCTTGAACACTGGGTTTAGTTTTGGGCCCCTCACTGCAAAAGGTGATGGAGTGTGTCCAGAGAAGGGCAATGAAGCTGGTGAAGGATCCTGACCACAAGTCTTGTAAGGAGCAGCTAAGGGACCTGGCATTGTACAGCCTGGAGAAGAGGAGGCTGAGGAGAGACCTTCTGGCTCTTTGCAATTTTCTAAAAGGAAGCTGGAGCCAGGTTGGTCTTTTCTTCCAGGGAACAAGTGATAGGACTAGAAGAAATGGCCTCAAGTTGCACCAGGGAAATTTTGGGTTGGACACATGGAACAATTTCTTCCCCCAAAGGGTTGTCAAGCCCTGGAACAGGCTTCCCAGTGGTGGATTCCCCATTCCTGGAGGGGTTCCAAAGCCTGTAGATGTGGTGCTGAAGGATATGGTTTAGTGGTGACCTGGAAGTACTGGGTGAATGATTGGACTTGATTTTAAAGATCTCTTCCAACCATAATGATTTCATGATGTGTTTATATAGTCAGCCACAAAGTAAAACTTTTCTGGAGCAGGTAGAGGAGCAGCTGCTCACTCCAGAGCCACACAGGGGGGTATCCTCTACAGCTCATTGCTCTGCCTGTCCAGGAGATCAACCCAGCAGGACGGCTTGCTGACTGTTCATTAAATATCTCACCACCCACCAGCCTGTGCACTGCCAGGTCTGTTACAATAAAGAATTAAAAAAATACATCAGTTGTGCAGCGCTGAAGTTCTTACTTAATTTTAGCTTCCCAGATAAAAGCAGATCTCAAGAATAATGACTAAAACATGATTTCCAAAGAATTAGAATGCAATTTAAACGCTGTGAGTCGGTTTCAAAAAGCTCTGGAGATGTTCGGTGTTGATGAAGGGCACAGGGGATACCAACATTTTAGGGGGGGTTGAAATGTAAACCACCTTTTCTTAGGCTAATTGTGCAGAAAAAGAGCCTAGTGCTGCAGTTTTCTCCGTGAAATGGTGCGATTGTGCAGCAGCACTAACATTTACTGACTATGGAGTCTGCTTATTTTCCCCCATTTTTTATTATCAGCAAAACTTTAATTACAGCTTACCTACCACCTTCTGCCTGCGTTTACAATGCAATAAATTTCCAGTCTCCCTATGCGATCTGCATCTCAAACAGTGCAGTGCTCTGGCAATGGACGTTATTGATTCCTTGAAGAAATTATAACAGCATTTGTTCCAAGGAAAACAGGAACACTGAGACATACAGGCATGCATGCCAGGTATTAAAATGTTCCCTCTCCCCACTAGCTCTCATTTGTCTGTGCTTCATTGAGCACAACTCCAGGTTAGGAACCCCCTATAATTATTTTAAAGTGATTGATGGGAGTCAGGAGGAGCTGGAATTTGGACTTGATTCCTTACTTTCCAGAAAGCAGCTTATCATAGAATGATAGAATGCTTTAGGTTAGAAGGCACCTTTAAAGGTCATGTAGTTCAACTTCCAGGGACATCTTTAACTAGATCAGGTTGCTCTGAGCCCCATCAAGCCTGACCTTGAATGTCTACAGGGATGAGGCTTCCACCACCTCCCTGGACAACCTGTTCCATTGTTCCATTACTTTATTCATAGTAAAGAACTGCTTCCTAGTGTCCAATCTAAATCTACTCATCTCTAGTTTTTGATATTTTTTTCCCCTGTCATAGGACTATTTAAAACTGGTAGACAAGAAGAATGGTTGCTTAATGATTTAAAAAGTAAATGAGAAATTACTTCATAGTGTTTAAGTGATGTTTTCTGTTTGAATATCAGGAGCAGGTGTGGCTGTGAACAGTAATTAAAGGTGGAATCAGTGGGCTTTTGGCTGTTGGGAAGGGAAAAAAAGCAGCTAGATAAGGAGTAAACGAAATGTTTGAAAAACATTGCCTGTCAGATTTCTGCTAGCTTGAAAATATATACAGCAGAATTTGTTAAAAGAGTCTGAAGGTGAAAATTTGGTTATTGTTTAAAGTTCGTGTTAATTTGTCATTAATATTCAATGGCTTAATGAATGCCATAACTGCTGCAGCATCTGGCTGACCTTAGACAAAGCTCTGTGTGCTTCAACAGACTTTATGGAGAAGTTTTCCTGTATACTTTCCATCCTTAGTGAGTGAAAAGCTGGACATGAGCCAAAAAGTCCTCCAAGTCCAAGCTAGGTATGTTCTCCTGAGTGAAAAATAGGATAGACGTGCTAGGAGACTTGCGTGGCTGAGCAAGGAGCTTCTGAAGGAAATCTCAGGGAAGAAAGAAACTTAGAATTCATGGAAGAAGGGATTTGTCACTTGTCACTATAGAGAAGTTGTCAGGGCATGTAGGAAAGCAACAAGGAAGGCCAAAGCCCTCTTGGAACTGAAGCTGGCAAAGAAGTAAAAGAGAACAAGAAGGGCTTCCTCAAATACATTGGTAGGAAAAGGAAGAATAGGCAAGGTGTGGGACCACTGCTGAACAAGGAGGCAGCCCTGATGGGATGCACCCAAGGATGCTGAGAGAACTGCCTGATGTTATCGTTCTGCCACTCTCCATCATTTTTGCCAAATTGTGGCAGACAGGAGAGGTGCCTGAGGACTGGAGGAGAGCCAATGTCACTCCAGTTTTCAAAAAGGGCAAGAAAGAGGTTCCAGGGAACTATAGACCAGTCAGTGTCACCTCTATCCCTAGAAAAAATGATGCAGCAGCTCCTTCTGGAGAGCATCTCGAGGCACCTGGAAGAGAAGAAGGTTATCAGGAGTAGTCAGCATGGATTTACCAAGGGGAACTCATGCTTGACTAACCTGATAGCATTCTATGAGGACATAACTGAATGGGTAGATTCAGGGAGACCAGTGGATGTCATCTACCTTGACTTTATCAAGGCCTTTGACACCATCTCCCATGACATCCTAGTGAGCAAGCTCAGGAAGTGTGGGATGGAAGAGCAGACAGTGAGGTGGATTAGGAACTGGTTACAAGATAGAGTTCAAAGAGTGGTGATCAGTGCTGCCAGGTTCAGCTTCAGAGCTGTAACTAGTGGAGTCCCCCAGGGACCAGTGCTAGGTCCAGTGCTGTTCAATGTCTTCATCAATGAGATTGATGAGGGGACAGACAGACAGACAGAGTCTGCGCAGCAAGTTTGCTGATGACACCAAACTGGGAGGCTTGGCTGATACAGCTGAAGGCTGTGTGGCCATCCAGTGAGACTTGGACAGACTGGAGAGCTGGGCACAGAGGAACCAAATGAAGTTCAACAAGGACAAGTGCAGAGTCCTGCACCTGGGGAGGAATAATAAACAGCACCAGGGCAGGTTGGGAGGTGATCTGCTGGAGAGCAACCCTGTGGAGAGGGACCTGGGAGTGCTGGTGGATAACAAGTTATGCATGGGACAGCAACGTGCCCTTGTGGCCAAGAAAGCCAATGGGATCCTGGGGTGTATTAAGAAGAGTGTGTCCAGCAGATCAAGGGAGGTTCTTCTCCCCCTCTACTCTGCCCTGGTGAGACCTCATCTTGAGTACTGTGTTCAGTTTTTGGCTCCCCAGTTTAAGAGGGACAGGGATCTGCCGGAGAGGGTCCAGCAGAGAGCTACAAGGATGGTTAGGGGACTTGAGCACTACCTGATGAGGAGAGGCTGAGGGACCTGGGGCTTTTTAGTCTGGAGAAGAGAAGACTGAAAGGGGATTTAACAAATGTTTATAAATATCTGAGGACTGGGGGCCAGGAGAGGGGGGACAGGCTCTGCTCACATGTTCCCTGGGATAGGACAAGGAGCAATGGAATGTAAGTTGCAGCACAGGAGGTTCCACCTCAACACAAGGGGGAACTTCTTTACTCCAAGGGTCATAGAGCACTGGAACAGGCTCCCCAGAGAGACTGTGGAGTCTCCTTCTCTGGAGAATTTCAAAGCCTGTCCGGGTGTGTTCCTGTGTGACCTGAGCTAGGTTGTATGGTCCTGCTCTGGCAGGGGTGTTGGACTTGATCTCTTTGGGTCTCTTCCAACCCCTGACATCCTGTGATCCTGTGAACTGTGTGCTCACAGCACAGAGCCAGCCATGTCCTGGGCTGATTTCCTGCAGCAGGGACATGGAGAGGATTCTCCTTCTCTGCTGCACTCTGTTGAGACCCCACCTGAAGTGCTGGGACCAGCTCTGGAGTCCACAGCACAAGAAAGACATGAACCTGTATAGCAGTTGCACCACTACCCCCTCACCTCAGGATAGACCCCGAAGTGAAGTTTGTGAGCACCTGATCTTCATCACCTTTTTATCTCTGGTGGCCCAGAGCCTAAGGCCCTTTCCTTTGCTTGGAGAGCCAACTAACTGAGCAATTGACCACAGCTGAACCCACAGAGGTATAAATGGGGTTCTGCTAGGGAGAGAAGCTCTCTTGCTCTTCTTCCACGAATGCTGCCTTTTCAGCTTAGAACTTCTTCCTTTTAGAACAGAATCTAAGGAACCTCATAACCATCCACCTTGGTGAGTACAGATATATATCCTTAGAACCCGTGAGAGATTTTCCTTTGATGAGTGAGCCATGTGCACGTTTTGACTTGTCTTTCCAAATAGTTGAATAGTTTAATTAGTTGTACAACAACCAACTGACATCTAAACCTGTAATTTCATTGTGTTGGAAGGAGAGATGATAAACTGGTGGCCGTTAGCTTCCTGTTCTGTCTGACTTCTTCACAACAACTTGTTGGATTGGGGCCAGAGAAGGCCACAGCAATGATGGGAGGTCTGGGAGTTCTCTGCTGTAAGGACAGGCTGAGTGAGTTGGAGTTCTTCAGACTGGAGAAGAGAAGGCTCCAAGGAGACCTTCTGGTGACCTTTCAGGACTTAAAGAGGCTGATAAGAAGCGTCCCACCCCAAACAGTCTAAGTCTATAATAAATGATGGCTGCATTCTCATCAGATATAACTGAAAGTGCAGGCAGTAGAACAGTAATTAGTAACTTCTACTTACAATTATCATGTGTTGAGAGATGCTCAGTCTCAAGGTATAACCCAGTGGGTGCAACGCTGGCGTACAGGAGCTTTCTGTTACTAAATGGCTAAAATAGTACTAACAGAAGAACTAAGATGCTCAGGTGAGGAGGGAGATGCAAAGCCTATGACTTTGCTATTTTTAGTATGGTGAGGAAGAGATCAGTCAGAAGGGGGATGTGATCCATTCAATCACTGAGCACTGAGAGCTCCTGCTCCACAACTGCTCCTGCTCTATCCAAACCTGAGCAGGACTCTGCACACACGTGCTGGGAGAGAAGTAAAACCTCAGTGACCTGCAGCTATGTGCCAAGGATCACATCAAAGCTCTCAAGGGCTCATCCTAGGCCACAAAAATGTCCTTGTTCTATTACAATGCCAACTATTGAATGTTCATAGTGATGATTTATCTCTTCAGTTAAGCTGGAGGAATATAAAAAGGTTGTAATTATTGGAGAACAAGTCTGATTTTAAACTTGCTGAATATTATTTCTCACCATAATGAAAAGAGACTTCCTTCTTCCTGAATCTCCTGTGTTTGTGGTACAGCATCACACAGAATAGTGGGAGTTGGAAGGGACCTCTGGAGATCCAGTCCAACCTCCCTGCTTAAACAGGGTCACCCACAGCAGATTGCCCAGAATCACAAAATCCGGGTGGGTTTCGAATCTCTCCAGAGAATGAGATTCCACAACCTCTCTGGGCAGCCAGCTCCAGGGCTGCAGCACCCTGACAACAAAGATTTTTTTTTTTTTTTTACCTCCTTTTTGCATGGAATCTCCTGAGCTCCAGTTTATTGTCATTGTCCCTTGTCCTACCACTGGGCACCACTGAAAAGAGCCTGCTCCATCCTCTTGCCCCCCACCCTTTAGCTCTTGCTGAACATTGATGAGATCCCCTCCCAGGGTGCTCTTCTGCAGGCTAAACAGCGCCAGGGGTCTCAGCCTTTCCTCCTCACAGAGATACTCCTCAGCACCTTCAGAGTGTCTGCCAGACTTTATCTAGTAGTTTCTTGTCTCTCTTGGACTGGGAAGACCAGAACTGAAGAGCCTCAGGTCAGACTAAAATCTGTACCAAGGCAACATCCTGAAACTGCATAAGGCAAGACAGTTTTGAAAAAAAAGACATTAAGAAATAGAAAGCCAGAAATAAGGAGTGCTGGTTTATTTCACAGAAGGCTCTGAAAGTGGAGGTAACTGGATCAGGTCAGACTCTGTCAACTGCTATGATCAGAGCATGACCATGGGCTTGTGAGCTGCAGGAAAGGTGATGTGATGCGGATGCTGGAGATTCTGCACTGCCTAGGGATGTGTGTTGTAGATGGACTGTGCCTTTTGCTCCATGTCAAGTGCTGCTTATGTGGATAAGAATATTGTTGTTCAGTTAGAAATACTCCTGCCTGGCCTTGCTGAATGATGGTGATTAAAAATGTGAGCTGGAGGATGTGTTTTGATTGAAGACGTACCCAAACTTGCAGAAAAATTAATTCAGTTTTTTCATTGTTTTTCCCCAGTTCATTCAATATCTTCTGTTTACATTCTCAGCCCGAGTGTCTCTGTGAGAGCTAAATTTAAGGATTTTTTTAGACTTCTCACAAATTGCAGATTTAAGAAAGGCTGAAGGTTTTGCTTCAGTGTTTGCCTTTTTGTTGTGATTTTTCTTTTTGTTACTTTAAATGTGATTCTTGGCTAGGGCACTAGATGGTGTTTAACCAAGTAGAAGCAAGGAGATAAACTGGAAGCCCAGACAGAAAGTTGAATAAAAAAGAATTATGGTTTAGGTCTTACTCCAGGTAAATGAGCACTGCTTTCTGTACTCCAAAATTTCTTTGAAAAAAAAATTGGGTTTCAGCACCCCTTTTATATAAAAAATCAATAGCACTAACAGGGAGCATGCACCTAAAAACAGAAAGGAAAGAAAAGTTTAGATTCCAGCTCAGCCCTTGTATAATCAATAATAATAAAGCACTAAATCTAACAGTAAACCTTATGGATTCTGAGAAAATGAAAAATATCACACCTGGCTCCCTTGAGGAGCTTCAATTTATACTAACTCTTAAACAGGAGGAAGGTGTTTCTCAAAATGAGTTACACTGTCCTTGTCTGAAAGGTTCCCCTCAGCGTGCATGGTATATATGTGAGCATAAAGCCTACCATAAACAAGTGCTGGGTGGAGGGCAATTACACCAGTGCTGCTTTCTGGGGCCTGTCTCTTATCTTCTAGGTGAGACAGAAATTGGATGCTGTGTCTTTATTGCAGTGTGAGACCGGTAGACTGGAGGGGGAAAAAAATTCAAACAACAAAATAATAACAAAGCAAGCAAACAAACAATTAAGCAAGCGCACAAACCCCACCCCCATGTTAATAGTGCTCCAAGTGCTTCAGGGCACTTAGGCAAATGGAGTGGAGTCAGCTTCATGCAGCATGCTTTGTGTACTCACTTGCTGTGTAATCTAAAAATAACCACGAGGTCTTATCTAGGAAAACCATTTACAAATATCACACAAGAAGTGTTTAGTTTGGCAAGCTGAATATTTTCCAGTGTGTTGATGCTGTTTAATACCTTGTACTACAATGTAAGCCTTGGAAAGCTCTGGATTTGTTGATCTCAAATTAAGTTCTAAAGCTGTGATAAGCAAAACGTGGACAATACAAGTAAAAGGTTAGAAACAAATGAAGTGATTCTTCTTCAGCTGGATCTCAGCCTTAAAATGCATAGTGATGGAATTCAGAGAATCATAGAATGCATCAGGTTGGAAGGAGCCCTCAGAGGTCATCTTGTCCATTTTCCCTGCAGTGAGCAAGGACATAGAATCATAGAATGTCAGGAGCTGGAAGGGACCTTGAAAGATCATCTGGTCCAGCCTCCCTGCCAGAGCAGGATCACCTAGAGCAGATCACACTGGAATGCATCCAGACATCATTAACTACATCAGGTTGCTCAGGGCCCCATCAAATTTGACCTTGAATGTCTTCATGGATGTGGCCTCTACTACCTCTCTGGACAACCTGTTCCAGTATTTCCAGTATTGACAGGTCATTTATTTCAACTTAAGTTTAGCATTGATAAATATTTTCTAAACCCAGCACACAAGGGTATCTGCACAGCTGAGATAAGTCATCTAGTCTAGTAATCTAAGCAGGACAATTTATAGAATCATAGAATTATTAAGGCTAATAAGAACCTTTAAGATCATCAAGTCCAAACGTCAACCCAACTCCACCACAACCACTAAATCATGTCCCACAGTGCCATGTCTACATGTTTTTGAACACCTCCAGGGATGGTGGCTCCACCACCTCCCTGGGCAGCCTGTTCCAATGCCTGACTGTTCTTTCAGGAAAGAATTTTTTCCTGATATCCAACCTAAACCTCCCCTGGTGTGGCTTGAGGCCACTTTCATTCTATCACCAGATACTAGCCCCCCACCTGCCTCCAATCTCCTTTCAGGGAGTTGTAGAGAGCCATAAGGTCTCCCCTCTATACCAGATGCATTCTGTTTTCCTGTAAAAAAATCAGAAAATAGCTGAAACAGAAACATTTGCAGAAACTTTTTAAAAGCTGAATGTCATCAACAACAGCAAAGACCTGATGACAGAGCAGCAGATTATGGCGCTGGAGCTGTGGAGCTGCCAAATCTTTCTTTTTCCAGCTGTTTTTCCAGTGTGCCACCATGATTGTGAACAGCAGCTACTGTAACCTGGTGGGTGCTGAACCTAAAGCAGGTTTTGGTAAATCTAATACCATTCCACATAAACAACAAATGCTGGCGGATGTGTCTGGGACATGCATGGACTCTAACTCCTGTCTAGCTGGGGTGATTTGGTGCTTGCTGTGTGCAGCATTTTTACCACTTCTAGCATCCATTCTTTCACCTACCTGCTTGTTTGGTCTCCCCATCCTTATGGATAGATGCTCTGTCCCAGCACCAGCAAAGAGCAAGTTCCCCAGGTTTGGGGTTGCTTTATTGCCTCTTGGAATGGGCCAAGAACAAGCAACTCTTCCTATGGACCAGGGCTTCTGGTTTTATGTCCCATATGGGTTTGTGTCCCTACAGATAGCTGATGCAAGGTTATGCATGCCCAGCCTGAAGTTCTCTGAGCTATTTACTGATTTTTTTTTTTTTTTCCCTCAGTAGTGCTCTTATGAACATACTGTCCTTACATTTGAGCTTTTGCTCTCTAGCTCTCCAAATTTTCCATGTACCTAAATTACCCCTCTGAGGTCAGTTGATCATCAGGAAGACTCAGACAAAGCTGGGAGCGGAGTATGGGGCTCCTGGTCCAGCCCCAAGCCAAGTCCAGGGCTGGTAGGCTTTGATGTGGTCAATGGTTTGGGAAGCTGCTGGGAAATCTTGGAACCAAAGTAAATAGTGAAGTGCAAGGGCTACCACTTGGAATCAAACCCTCTATCTTGATGTTTATGGGTTTTGTCAACAGCTTTACGCTTCCTGTGCTGATGTAAACTGAGTCCTGTGCTTCAAAAGATCCTTTGTTTAATCAACTGATTCCTCTTTTTTGTGTTATTTCATTATTGGTTTACATATTTATGTTTGTTGTTTTGTGTTACTGCCATCATGACAGCGTTTCTATCCCTACAGCTAGGGCAATCAAGTGATGTATGAAATATATAATGCTCTTTGATTAATATTAAATGTAGAGAACAAATACATCTGGAAGATTTTCCCTGCTGATAGACTGTTATTTGCAATGCTGGGACCTGGGGACACATGGGGTGTCCTCCTTGTTTTCCATGCCTTGTTATACATGAGCAAAGCTTAGACCTTTTCTCAGTACTGCTTTTTCTTTGGTTGCATTTCTAATAGCTTAGATATTTCTTTGTTCTTTAATGTCTCACTTGTTAAGCTTTGTAACTGCTGCTTTCAGTTTACTTTTGGGAGGCAACATGTTAGGATTGGAACAGGATGCTCAGGGAAGTGGAGTCACCATCCTTGGAGGTTCCCAAAAAACATGTGGACACTTCCAGATGTTCCAGATGTGGTTTAGTGAGCATGGCAGTGTTGGGTTGACAGTTGGAGTTGAGGTCTTTTCCAACCTTTGTGATTGTATTGAGGCTCCATCCACTCTTGTTCCATCTGTCCTGATAAAGCAGGGCGGGGAAAGGCTCTTTTACACTTCAGAAGTCAAGATTTTCTCTATAATGCAGTATCATATTAGGTAATTTTTCTCCCAAAATAGTAAACAGGCATCTATAACAACTCTGCTTTATTGCATTTTAAATTAATTTCTTTTCTTTTGGGCATGACAAATGTTAGGAGGCAAAAGGTATTTCTGTGAATGAAAGATATATGAAAAGAAATGTAATGCTTGAGCAGGGTTCTCAGATCTGTTATTTTCTGGCCAGAAAGAGATTTCTCCTGTTTAGAAATGGCTTAGAACAGCATTGGTGATGTTACCAGCAGTCATTATCTATTTCTGCTGTGTCTCTTCTGTCTTTCGCAGCTTTTCTTGGCCTTTTGTGTCCAATTGTTTGCTCTGTGAGATAAGGAAAGTGTCATAGCTGTGAGTAAATACTCCAGACTTTCAGGAAACCCCAAGGAATTGCTGAAGAACGATGCTGGGAGGGATTTGGGAATATAGCAGACTCCTGCCAACATTGGCTGGTGTTGGAGGTTATCAGAGAGGAAAGAGAGGACACTCAACAGCGATAAGTACTAATGCTTTCAATATGTTTTAACCTTAGAGTCGATGATGTTGGCTGTGGGGAATCAATGATATCTCTCTGAGGTGGAACTGACCTTGGACATTTGTTGCATACTGTCATTTCAGGCAGGCAGTTGGGTCCATGTGTCCACTGAGTTAGGCTTTCATTAAGCTGTGTTTGGTAGTTAAAACCAAACAAAGCTATGAACTGAGAGAAAAGCTTTCCTTGTTAGAGGGCCTGGGGTGCACAAGACCTCTCTGTGCTGTAGGGAAGAGCTGAAGGCAAAGATTCAATGCTGGTGATGCTCCCACTCAACATTTCATCCAACATCCAATGTTGGACATCAAATTGGTGAAGCTTTCACTAAAGCTTCGTAAGGTGAGTGGTGTTACCTATTACAGCAAATCTTCTGGTGGTGGTGCTCACCTTTACCGAGTTATTTGTAAATAAAAGAGCTTTCTTTTTGCCTACAAGAGAATTACACAGATAAATCAGTGCTCAGCTCCTTTCCTTCCCTTTCCTGGAGCCCCCTGCAATTTTCTCTGTGAAGCCTTTACAGTGGATGGCCCCTCCAGAGGCTTAAAATGAATCACAGAACAAAATGAAACCTGACCTTATGCTGTATGTATTTTTTATGACTAGAACTTATCAGGCACTGTTGCCTACCTTGCACCAGAAAAAAAATCTGGCAGATGTTTCCTAGCAGAAAGAAAGAGATGTTGTCCCTTCAAGGCTTGATGATGCCATCAACCTTGCATATACATTTCACCCAAGCATGACCTTGCTTAGAAATGAAGTTACTTCTGAGCTCTGTTTTAAGTGTGGCCTAGCAGAAGCCCAATTGCTTGGTGGCAGTTGAGCATAGAGAGAAGGGGTGTTTTGATGGGACCGATGGTGCTGCTCTTGCCACTTGGCTTTGATGGTAATCAGGTTGGGCAGATATCTCCAACAGCTGCTGCTAATGGGCTGCTGTACTGGGCAGGGACCAGACCTTGAAACTCTTTCTGCTCCACAGCAAATGTACAGGTCTGAGTGCACAGAAAAATAAAACCTGTTATGCATTTACTTTGTTCTTAAATTCTACCTCACTACTAACTCAACAAATTGTTGGTGTTTTGCACATAGAAGTTGTATTTTCTACGTTAAGATTGGTTGGTTTGTTTTGTGTCCTTTTTTTTCCTTTTTGTTTTTTTGTTGTTGTCTTATTTCCTATTTTGTTTGAAATGGCTATTTAAATTATTGATAAGATCTGACAACTGAGCTAATTCACTTCAATTTATCCGATAGACAAAACTATTTATAATTAACAGAGAAGCAGAGGTCACTTTGGTGTATAATAGCTGCCAAGCCAAATGAATAGCAATTAGGCATTTTTTTTTATGCTAAGCTAAAAATTATGCAAAGGGCTACCTTCTGAAAAGCCTTGAAATGATTAGCAAGAGTTTCAGGTAGCAGGTTCTTGGGAAGGAGGGAAGAAATCCAGTGGGGGTGTCCTAAAACCCTGCACTTATTTATCTGGTTAGACTACCTAATCTGGCACTGAAAATAAATGATCTTTTAAAATAAACCTTATCTTTAAATCATAGTGACAGCAGAAGCTATTGTAAGAATGTGACCATACATAATTGAAAAGGACAAAGGGTGAGGACTTTATAGAAGTGGTGGCTTCTTTCATCTGCCAGGATTTGCCTGGGCAGTCTTGGGGCCATTGGTATGTGCTTTTTTCAGGTGGAGAACACTGTAATCAATTCCATAACTTCCTGTTTTTCTTTGTTAATTAAGACTGAGAGAAAAATCGCAGAATCATTGATGTTCTTAGAGGTCTTTTCCAACCTTAAGTCCAGCTGTCAACCCAACACCACCATGACCACAAAGCCATGTCCACGTATTTTTTTGAACAACACCAGGGGGATGACCCTACCACCTCCCTGGACAGCATGTTCCAATGCCTGGCTACTCCTGCAGGAAAGAAATTGTTCATAATATCCAAAATAAACCTCCCCTGGTGCAACTTGAGACCATTTCCTCTCATTCTATCACTTGTAACTAGGGAGAAGAGACTAACTCCCACTTGGCTCCAACCTCCTTTCAAGGAGTTGTAGAGAGCCAGAAGGGGAGATGCAGAGAGCTGGAAGGTCTCCTCTCAGCCTTCTTTTCTCCAGACTAAACAATCCCACTTCTTTCAGCTTCTTATAACCAGACCTATTCTCCCGATCCTTCACCAGCTTCATTGCCCTTCTCTGGACCCTCTTTGGCACCTCAAT
Source organism: Ramphastos sulfuratus (assembly GCA_013399055.1). Classification (NCBI taxonomy): domain Eukaryota; kingdom Metazoa; phylum Chordata; class Aves; order Piciformes; family Ramphastidae; genus Ramphastos; species Ramphastos sulfuratus. The sequence continues at coordinate 27,178 of WBNM01004682.1, forward strand.
GTCCTTGTAGTGAATGGCCCAAAATTGAACTCAGTACTTGAGATGTAGCCTCAAACACATCCTAAGATGCCCTCACCACTTTGCTCTAGGCTCCTCTGGGGCTTGCATGCTGTTTGAGAAAGCGAGACACAAAAGAATGGCCTTGCTCATGCATTGTCTGGGCACCAGATTTTTGTTTGCACAGCAGATTTTATTACTGTGAAACAATGAATGGTTAAGAGGAAGAAAAAGAATAATGTAGGCTACAATAGAGAGTTATTGCACTAAATCTGAAACAAGTGTTAAAAAAAGTAGCACCAATTGCATAATGGAACAATAAAAAAGGCTTCTTACCTTTGCTTGCAGGACATAATACCAGCTCACAACACAATATAATTACATTGCCACATTGCCCCTTGTAAAACTAGAAAGAGAAGAAATGTAGGGGTGCATTAAAACTCCTTTCATTTTCTAATGCCCTTAGAGAGCTATTGGACATAGAGGACCTGCTCTGGCAAAAAAAAGCTCTAGTGAGCTATTAGGTTTTTAACTATTTTATAGGTTTTTTATTGTTGCTAGGCCCAGATATTTCAGTACAATGACTTTGTCCTCTCTCCCCCTTCCAGGCTGTCATGCATTTATCAATCTTAGAGATAACATTCACTATAAAGATAAGTCCAGGCTCTTATGAAGCACTGTGTCCTGCTGACATATCCTTTCTTCTTCCTGCTTTTTTTAGCAAGTCTCACATGATTCTTTTATCTGATGATCTTCTGATACAAATTTCTTGTGTCAGCTCCCGATCTCACAGACAACAGGAACAAAAACCTGTCATGCAAGAAGTGGACACCATCACCTCTGGGCCAGGTACAAGTGGAACACTTTTAGGTCAGAAGATGACCTTTCCCAAACAGTTAACCATGAGCAAAGCTCTCATCTTCTTTTCCATTAATTATTTTTTTACTTTGTTTTGCTCCTTGTTAAGACAATAAGGCTAAAATGCACGTGGTCAGAAAGGAAGGAGCAAATGTTAGAAAAGCAACTTCATTCTCTGTTAGACAGATGAAAGTTACTTCTAGAAAAGGACAGCTTTTGCCAAGGACAAATGGATGCAAAAATTACTACATAGCTGTGGGTTGATTAGAATTGGGCCTTTTCAAAGAGAAACAATATTACTTATTAGTGGACCTGCCAAATTTTGTCCTGACTCACATTTTTTTAAATCTGTGGAAATGTCAGAGCTGCTCTAAGTGTGCAGAGCTGACAGTGATAAGTTGTCTGTATCTCTAACCAAGAGTTTTAAAATGATGCATAGGGAGAGCAGCTGAAAGAAAACTTGCAAACTGATACCACCAAGAAAAATGTTCCTGACTAATGCAGTGGGGGAAAAAAAAGAAAATTGTGGCTTCCCTGTGTTTATTGTTTTTATGGCGGGGGGAGATATTGGCTTAGTTGTAAGGTAAGGATTGATCACAAATGCCACCATTCATGGTGTGTCTGTCAAGGCTTTCCAGGCAGCTTGGGAGTGTGCTGCCAAAAGCACACAGGGAAATAGATAGATTGGTGACCTTGCTAAATGAATGTCTCTTTGCATGTCCTAGTTCACCTCTTTCACCTATTTCATGTTTAATTGGCTGTGACGGGTATCCAGAGCAGTGCTTTTAGATCCATAATGAACAAATTCATGTTGCCGTGGAGAGAACAGGGCAAGTCTATTTGATTTCTTCCCTGTCCATCTACCCATCCTGAAAGTTGGTCCTTGGGAGCTGAGATGGGATTTGTTTTCAAGCCACTATGGTGGCTTCAGTGACTAAGGCTGGACTGCTGCATTCACCAGTTTCCTAGAAATGTTTCTGTGACTTTTTCTTGCTCTTAATAACAAAGTTCACAGCATTGTTTTGGCATTAATGGAGACCTCAGCTGAGCATTTCAGTTTAGATCTGCATTTTGAATCGAAGAGATCGAGGGGAATCTGCCCTTTCCTTCTAGGCTGTATTTCCTCTCTGAGTTACAGAACTTCTAGCAGGTTAAGTATGCTGAGCTGATAGAATAAGGCTGGGCCACACACTTCCTAAGGCAAGACGTTTCCAGCTGGTCCAGGCTGACATGATCTGTACACTAAACTCAATACCACAAATATCCAAGAAAATGGTGCAAGGATTTAAGCTTAGGGCTCAAGTCCTTCTGCTGTGAGGTCAGGCTGAGAGAGTTGTGGTTGTTCTTCCTGGAGAAGGCTCCAAGGAGACCTTCTGGTGGCCTCTCAATACTTCAAGGGGCTGATCAGCAAGCTGAGGACAGACTTTTAAAGAAGGCCTCATGTGAGAGGACAAGGAGTGATGATTTAAACTAAAAGAGGGAGATTAGACTAGAGAAGGAAGACATTTTCTGCACTGAGGGCGATGAGACCCTGGTCAAGGTTGTCTGGAGAGGTGGGAAATGCCCCGTCCTTGGAACCATTCCAGATCATGTTGTTTGTGGCTCTGAGCAACCTCCTCTAGTTGCAGGTGTTCCTGCTAAGTGCAAGGGGGGTTGGATTACATAGCATTTAAAGGTCTTTTTCCACCTAGTCTACAAGTCTATAATTATAATGTCCTACACATGTATGAGTGCGCGCACACACACATGCCATAGTTAGTATGTATGTAGTGTATCAATATATCTCATTTATCCTTGCTGCTCCTTATTTTACTCACCGTGTGGACTCTTGCTGCCTGAGAATAGGCCTTGATCAGGGTATTTTCAGGAATATAGAGGATAACAGGGAGATTACCAAGAAGGAAAACAAGAAGTGATGTGAAACCTGTTCAGTTTTTTCATTTACAGCAGCATCAATTCTTGTGGGGAGTGAATGAGTTTTGCATAACATCACCATAAGCAAACATTTACAGTACAAGTACAAAAACAGCTGGAAAACTGAAGATTAGTATGTACTCTGCAAGTGGAACCTGCTCTGCACAGGATGGAGTGATGGTCAAGAGGACAAAAAAAACCTGTTATAAACAAAAACTGACCAAATGTTGTCTTTTGAATAAGTAGCGTGTTTCAGTTGTAAGGGATCTTCCAACTGCCAAGTCTTCATGTGGACAAGAAAGGTTAAACTTAAATTGAAATAAGAGGTTATTAGGCTGGATAGGTAAGAAAACAAACCAAATCAAAATAAAACAAACTACCAAGCAGCAAAATAGAAGGACAAAAAATAAGCTATTGGACATCAGAGGGGTTTGCCCAGGTAGGTGGGCACTGTGGCTGGGGACAGGCAAAGGAAGATGCTTATTCTTTTTCCTCTATGGAGAAAAATAATATCACCACTCAATGAGGGGCTGAGGCTCCTTTTCCTCCCTTAACCTCTCCCTTTTGCTAGACAAGGCCACCAAGGTCCCAAAGTAACCAGGCAATGTGATCCACAAGTGACAGTGAGGTGCCAGCAGCATGGTAGGCAGGAGGGGCAGGAATTGTTCCAACTACTGGTGTAGCCGTTGAGGTGATGCTTTGAGATGCAACCTAAGGGCTGTGTGTGCCTGGGAATGGAGCCAGTATTTCTACAGCAGCACTTGACACAAGGGGAAATACCAAAGAAAATTCAATGAAACTTTAAAAGTGGAATGTCTCTTAATTGTGCCGCAGTCACAACCTCTCTCCATCAAACCCCTGAATAACGACTTTCCCTTCAGTTCTCTTTGGCTTTGTCTTTCCAAGGTTAAAATGTGAGCTTTCAAGCACAAGAGACAAAATTGTCAGTATTGTCTAGATTTGTGTTGAAGGATGTGCATTCAGCAGGTCCTTAAAAGAGGAACTTACCCCACTTTGGGGCAAGTTTTCTCTGTGATGACAATTCAGCAGAGTAGAAAATGGCCTCAGGAAAAACAACTTTGAGAACAGGCATTAACATGTAAATTATCAGAGAGTTTCTGCACTACATCATGAAAGTTTACCCAGAGCATGAAGCCTAGTGCTGAAGTGCTTCTGGGTGATCAGCTTCCAGAAACAACCAAAGATGGCTTTTTTTATTTATGTTTGATGTTTCTTGCTAATTTAAATGTCACAGCTCATATCTATGTCTCTGTTACTTCAAGGGTAGGCTACTCAAGTGTGAACTATAATAGTGCTGCATCTCAAACACACTTGAAAAGGTACTTCAGTACAGAATGCCTCTGTTTACATTTAAAATGATGTATTATTATTTATTATTCATATTGCAGTAATACCCAGCAGCTCCATCTATTAGAAAGCCTTTATGGTCAATGCAAAACAGACCATACAGTAACGTCCCATCCCATGATAGGTTTTATTCCTAAGTAAATCCAGACATGAATATATCAGTGTGTCTTCACAGAAACCAGCTACTTCTGGGTTGCAGCACTGAGATCACAGAATCTCAGAATGTCAGGGGATGGAAGGGCCAGAGCAGAGTTGTGTTTCAGTCATACAGCTGACAACAGAGTAAGGTTTTACTCCACAAAAGGGTTTATTTTCCTTCTTCCACAGCTATGAGGCACTCAGGCTTGGGAATGAGATTAAATATTTTAAAGGCTGTTTATTAATTGGCTTCTAAGTAGTGCAAATAACAATTTGATAATAGATAAGGAGCTTGGGGCTATTCAGATAAATGAGATGAAGTAGTTGAATGTTTTTATAATTTAAGTTTAAATTTGTCCTATTTGGTGCAAATAACAACAATTTGATAACATATAAATTACCTTGCAAATGTATTATGAGACTTTTGGAATATTAGTGATGGGAGAGTATTATCTCAGTATTGTCTCTCTCCCTCTTTGTTTCCTTGAGCTTAAAGGTTAGAAGCCCACACCACATGAAAACCTTTTAGATCTATTTACTCAGAGTGTTTTGTTTTGTTTCTTTTCCTACAGATGTGTACAGGCTGATTGGCTTTGACAGACAGTGCAGCCTCCACCTTGTCTGATGAGAAAGGCCCTGTGCTAATAAGCTAATATTCTCAGTTGCACTCATAAATGATGCAGTGATCCTAACAGGCTTCTCGGCTGCTACCAGAAGTCCCTGATCCATATGTTTAAGTGCTCTCATAAATGCTGCAGGAACAGGGAAGGTTTGCTGCTTGTGGCAGGGAGCAGGTGTGGTGGTTAACATTTTGTTGCCCTGTTCTGTTCTTCTACACATCTTTTGGTAGATGAACTGTGCTTAGCTTCCATCCTGTGTTATGGAAGGAAAAGACAATAGTGCTGTGTGTGGGAAGACCTTATGTCTGTTTTATCTCGAATAAGATGGCAATCTGATGTGCTGACAATTCCTCTTGATATCTGGTAGGTGGAAGGCAGATTCTTGAACACTGATGCTTGTATACTTGGAATATGTTTCCCCAGAAACATTCATGGTCAGGCTTGATGAGGCTCTGAGCAACCTTATCTGGTTGGGCATGCCCCTGCTTACTAGAGATGACCTCTTGTGACAGGACAAGAGGTGATGGTTTTTAAAGTGTAAGAGTGAGATTCAGACTAGATGGATGGAAGAAATGTAGAAATGTTTTACACTGAGGGTGGTGAGACACTAGTCTAGAGGCTGCACTGAGGTTGCCCAGAAGAGTGGGCAAAACCTCATAACTGAACCATTCCAGGTCAGGTTGTTTTGGGTTTCTGAGCAACCAACTCTAGTTTCAGGTGTCCCTGCTGACTGCAGGAGATTTGACTAGATATGCTTTAAAGGTCCCTTCTAACCCAAAGCAGTCTATGAATCTACGAAAGTGACACAGGAGAATCCTTCCAGTCTCATATTTCTGACTTTTTTTTTTCTTTTTCCTTTCTTACACTTGATCAAGTAGTAAGTAACTTCACTTATTATTTGGATGACTTTTTCACTGTTTGCAAAGTAATTAAATCCAGATACCTGTTCAATAACCACAAAAATATTCATGAATCCTGATTGTTTTGTGGATTTCAGTGCCATAATCAGTCACGTAAGATATGTTACACCTCGGTGACTAGACAATAAAACACTAGTTTTTTGCTCCATATAAAGTGACAGAGATTTTAATAGCATGCTTGAAGGGTCTGGGGTTGTTTCTGAGTAAGTGAATGAATCTATTAGTGCCATTGTCTTTGACTATAAATGCTCTCACATAATGAGGCAAAGCGATTACATCCACTTGTATGGAGCACTCCCATTCCTGTGAACCTCAAACTGTTTTCAGTCAATGGTCAACACCACACTGGAATCATGACCTGAAAAAAGGAAAGTGGAAGACTAATGTAAAGTACCAGTGACCCTTTCAAAGTTTAAATGGTTTTCAGATGATGAGGGCAAACACACCTACACCACTCTCACTGCTCATTCCTTGCCTGCAGAGTCTGGATCTCATAGAATCATAGAACAGTGGGAGTCAGAAAGGACCTCTGGAGATCATTCAACCTCCCTGCTAAAGCAGGATGATCCACAGCAGGTTGCCCAGGATCACAGTGTCCAGGTCAGTTTGAGATCTTTACAGAGAGGGAGACTCTGCCACCTCTCTGGGCAGCCTGCTCCTGTGCTCTAGCACACTCGCAGCAGTTTTTTCTCATGTTCGGATGGAACTTCCCAGGGTCCAGTTTGTGTCTGTTACCCCTTGTCCTATCACAGGGCACCACTGAAAAGATGCTGGCCCTTTTTCTTGACCCCCATCTTTCAGATATTTTTAGACATTAAGTCTTCCTTCTCCGTGGCTGTAACATGAAGCCTTATTTATGCTGGTAGCTTGATTGTACTAGTGGGGTTGGTCAGCTTAAGGGATCAAAGCCATTTTTTTTTCTCCTCAAAAATACAGAGTGTATTTTATTTGGCTACGTCTAGTGTGGTCTCTCTGTAGAAGGTGATACCTAATTCCTAGAATCAATCCCAGCATGATAGAAGTGGGAAGTGACCTCTGGAGATGATCTAGTCCAAGCTCCCTGCTTAAGCAGAGTCACCCAGAGAAGGTTGGACAAGACTGTGTCCTACACAGGGACCTTGTATGGGACCTGCAAGGAAACTGGGAAGGGACTATTTACAAAGGCATGTGGCAATAGGACAAGAGGCAATGGTTTTAAACCCAGAGCAGTGTAGATTTAATTGGACATTTGAAAGAAGCTTGTTACTGTGAGGGTGGTGGAACACAGGAGCTGGTTGCCCAGGGAGGTGATGGATGCACCATGCCTGAAGATATTCAAGGTCAGGTTTGATGGGGCTCTGTGCAACCTGATCTAGTTGGGGATGTCTCTGACTGCAGGGAGGGTGGACCAGATGATCTTTAGAGGTCCATTCCAACCCTAACCATTCTGTAATTCTGTGACTGCATCCAGGCATGTTTATACTGACTTCAGAGATGCAGACTGCACCACCTGTCTGGGCAGCCAGAGTAGGGGGGAAAAAAAAAAACTAGAAAGGTTTTTGGTTTTGTTTTAATCCAAAGCAGTATTGTAGGCTTTGTTACTGACACAGTTTTAGGATGCCTGCTGACTGCATTGTTCTGATCCTGGCTTTAGGATCCCAAGTTAGAGATTCCTCTGCAGGTACCAAACCCTGTGCTGCACAGAAGTCCTAAACACTGGCTGTAGGATTTTTCTGGGTGTGCTGGAGAGCTTTGCTGAAATAGCTGGAATCAATGAGTTTATCTTTGCTGATCAAAAAAACCCCCAAAAACTTACAAATGAATGTTTCATATAAAATATCTCAGTGATGCCAACACAGAAGTCACCCTGAAGGCTGAATGCATTAATTGCAGTGCCCTGACTAATGGCGAGTTCATTTGTGGTGAAACTGAAGTGGTTTGTGCTTGCTGGAGTATTTTTAGGTTAAGACAATGCATGCTTTTAGTTCAGTCATGACAAGCTCCTGCTGTAGCCACAGTTCATGTCAACCAAAGAGTGCTTTGGGCACTGTTATTATTTATATCAGTTCTGTAAACAGTCTCTTGCTGGGATAACTGGATCTTCAGTGGGGGTTTTATTGCTGCAAAATATCATGCTCATAATGTTCTATATGACTGGAGCAGTTATTTAGCCAGGAGTAAGAGTGAAAGGTCTGCAGATTGGGTGAAATTACCCCAAGTCATGGATTTACAGAGAGGGTGAATCTTGGGCAATGAAGAAATAGGCATGGTGACTTCAGCAAAGATCATTCCCCACCATCATGCATTAGGACTGGATTCCTGCTGTCAAATCCAAGTATTTTCCTCCTTTTTGTGCCAAAATCATAAAACACATAAAAACAGCTCTGTGTATTAGCACAAAACTCAGCAAGTGACTGTCATAGATCAGGGTGGAGACAAATGGTGAAAACAACATATTTAAGAACATATAATTATTTGCACAGAAAATTCTACTGATGAGAATAATGGGAGAGGTTTTAATTTAATAGAACCATAGAATCATGGAATTGTTTTGGTTGGAACAGATTTTAAGATCATCAAGTCTAGCTTAACCCAGCACTGCCAGATCACACTAAACCATGTTCTTCAGTGCCCCATCTATATGGCTTTGAAACTCTTCCAGGGATGGGGACTCCATCATTGCCCTGGGCAGTCTGTTCCAGGTCTTGACAACCCTTTCAGTTGCCAGGAAAAAAGTGTCCAACTTAAACCTCCACTGGTGCAGCTTGAGGCCGTTTCCTCTTGTCCTGTTAGTTCTTCCTTGAGAGAAGAGGTGCCCCCTCCACTCAGCTCCAGCAGCCTTTCAGGAAGTTGTAAAGAGCAAGAAGGTCTCTCCACAGACTATTTCTCTCCAGACTGAACAACCCTAGTTCCCTTAGCTGCTGCTCATAAGACTTGTGCTCTAGACCCTTCACCAGCTTTGTTGCCTTTCTTTGGACATGCTCTCGACCTGTCTAGTTCAAAAGAACAGATGAAAATTCAGAACTAGCTTTGGGCCTCCCCGAGTCTGCAAAGTTAGCCTTAAATATGTAGATCCTAAGCTGTGACCCCACTACTGTAGATTTGTCAGGTTTCTCTTCATGTTTCTTCCTCAGTGCATCTATATCCTGAGCAACACAAGCCTGGTTACATCTCTCATTCCTAGCTGCACAAAACCAATAAGACTAAATGACTGAAATACAGTGTTATGGAGTAAAAGCTTCATCCTCCCACATCATCTTCTTCATACATGACACAAGTTAATGACATGTCCTCAGAATTATTATATAGAAGGATATTATCTGTGAGAGAAGTCCTGAGCCTCTCTGACATCGGGAAGTGATCTCTCCATGGCACAAAATTGGTGCAGTCGGGCATGGAATCAGATTCTAAATATGTGATGATGTCTTAGTGTAATAGGATAAATTAATTCTTACAGAAGAAAGCAGCACCCTATTTGTCAGAGGTGTCAATAAATTTCCACCTATGTTTCCTTTTGTGAGCAGAAAGCAGACAACAAGAGAACAAATGATTCCTCTCCTTCAGTGCCTCAAACATCACTATAATGATGGGGAAACAATGGCAACTTCTATAACCATCATGAAACTAAGAATTTACTATCCTGGTTCTCATGGGATCTAATTTAAAGCAGTGTTTTTAGAGAAACTCAGGTCAAGAGTAAAGAAGAAAAAGCTGACAGAGATGTGGTTTGACAGCTGGAATATCACAGAGCATACCAGGTTAAACTCCGAAGGGCTTTATGGAAAAGGACTTCTTATGGGGAGTGTGCTTGAATCCCAACTAACTGGAAGGAAATAGCAAAGCTTTTCTGTTTTGTTGTGCAGAATTTGCCTTATGTATGCATGCTGGAAGTGCAGACAGTGTTGCCAGAAACGCTTTCATGATCTGCTGTCTTTGTGCAGTAAACCTGGGATATGAGTCTTGCCTTTGGTGAGGAAAAAGCCTAAGGTTTTGCATTAGGGTCAGCGAGCAGATGTGGCTGTAGGTCTTTGAAGAAAATGCAGTCTGAAGGCAGAGCAGACCTCAATCTGCTGGTGCCCATCTTTCACAAGGATTTTTTTACCTCTTCCTAGTTCATAGGTCCTGTTGCTAACATGAATTATGAAGTGATGTTTCTGGCTGATGAGGATGTGGCTTCGATCACCCTGCAACGTGGGTTTAATCCATCTCTGGATTTAAGCACTTCTCTACCTAAGCCTGAGAAATGCAGCAAATGCCCAAATTAAGCAAAAATTGACATTTTTCCTTCCAGTCTCTGTCCATTGTGTACCATTCCTTCCATCCACTCTTACTCCAGGACTAAATTTGGCACAAACACTTATCAGAAGCCCAACAGCTAAGTATTTTTTCCCTCCTAACTTCTCTGAAAAGATGAGAAAAGAACATAGCCTTTAGTTTTAGTCAATATTCCTGACTTCAGAGGAGCAAAGCACAATCCTGATGCTCTCAATTCCTTGTAATTTGTTTTAAACTTTTGCAAAGGTCACCTAAGTGAAGGGGTGGGGGAGTACCTCTGGAGAAATTTCTTTTTTTTTTTTTTTACACCAAAGGCAGGAACCCACCATTGAGGCTACTTTCATGGATTTTGCTAACAGAATGGGGTTTCTGACTGCCTTTATAGTTGGGTTTTTTTTTCTTTGCTAGAGGTAGCAGACCACTTTAACAATATATATTTTAAAGAAACCCCATAGGGACTTTGAATTAAATGCTCCTTTTGCTTTAAAAGGTTCAAGACTTTGAGCTAATGAATGGTGAGACCTCCTGTACTTGAGGACTTTCCTGTTTGAGGCATTGCTTTTTGTTTTACCATCCAAAACATCCTGTGGGATACTGAAAACACTCTTACAAAGCCCCAAGTCCAAAAGTCACCTGTTCAGGGCAAAACTTACCTCCAGAGATGGGGATTAAGTGAAATTGAAGTAATTCACCTCAAATCAAGATATAAATAGACACAAATATTATCAATCTTTAATAAAAGTATTGCCAGGCAAAAGAGAATGAGATCAGAAGACAAGGAAGAGAGTGGGGGTGGCTGAAGAGCAGAATCTCGTCTTGGGGATGCCACTCTATTTATTGATATTGCTCATTTGAAAGACAGGCAGTGCCAGTTGTGCAGGATGACACCTCTTTTCCTCCTATCAGCAAAGGTCCTGCCCCAAGATGCTATTAAAGATCATGAACTCTAGAGACATTGCTGTTCTGTAACCATGGCAGAAAAAGCCTTAGATGAAGCTGATAGGGATCACCTGGTATCGTGGAGCGCATTAGGAAGAGTGTGACCAGCAGGTCAAGGGAGCTTCTCCTTCCCTTTTACTTTCTCCTAGTAAGGCCACATTTGAAGTACTGGGTCTGCATCTGGGCTACAAAGTTCAAAAGATACGGGGCACTGCTGGAGAGAGTCCAGTGGAGGCTATAAAGATGCTGAAGGGTTTGAAGCATCTCTGCGAGGAAGAAAGGCTGAGAGACCTTAGTCTGGCGAGTCTGAAGAGTAGCTTGCAAAGGAATCTGGTCAATGATCTGCAAGAGCATGGTGCCCAGTGACAGGACAAGGGGCAGTGGGCACAAACAGGAAGCCAGGAGGTTCCTTTTGAACATGAGGGGAAAATTCTTCATTGTGAGGGTGCTGGAGCTCTGGAGCAGGCTGCCCAGAGAGGCTGTGGAGTCTCCTCCTCTGGAGAGATTCCAAACTCTCTTGGGGAATGTGTTGTGGGTGCCCCTGCTTTAGCAGTGGAATTGGGCTGAATCATCTCCAGAGATCCCTTCAGCCTCCACCATGCTCAGATTCAATTTCAGCATAAAGCTCTGCCCAGCCCTTCAGCAGCATTAATGTAAAAAGCAACCAATGTCAAGTGGGGAAAAAAAAAAAAAAAAAGGAGAGAAATGAAATAATTTGAAAACTGAGAAAGCTTTTTTGGAAAATTTTCATTCTTTTTTTTTTTTTTTTTTAAATATTTTGTTTTATAGCAGCTGTATAAATGTGGTGCCAGACCTCATCTTTTGTATGAATAAAATATCATTGAGAAGTATTTTTGCTTTCTCTCATGGGGCATATTTGCTTTAAAATATCAGGCATTTTCATGGGTTATAATCAACAAAATCGGGAGCTAGTATGTGCTGCTGAATCTCCCCACAGCCTGGCCATATTGTGTTTTCTCTAAACAAACCTGTGCTCAAGAGCTGCCAGAAGCTGGTGAAGCTAAAAGCACAGGGAAGCACAATTTTGCTGTCTTTATTCTTGTAATTTAAATGGAGTAGCAAGAGCCACTCTGCATGACCCAAATTTTCTCCTGCTCAAGTGGTAGGACAGGAAAATAGCTCAAGGCAGACTACTGAGAGATGTTCTCAACCATTAATGAAGCCAAGCTTCATCACAGCTCTTTGGGTCTTTGCTTTCAATTCAGGTAAAGGATGCACACTTTGGCATGCACAGCTTAAAAATAGTTTGTTGGATGTGCTTTGAGGAGGGGACAGCCAAACCCAGGGACATAGAATACCTCTGAATATGTCCTCACTTGGAGAGAGTCCTTTCTTGGGTCACCGGGAGTCCTTTGCTTTGACCTCCTCTGTATGCTCCAGTCTTACATCTCATTGTATATAAAGTGCATTTTTCACATAAAGAAACTCATGTTGTAACATGAAAGTAGATCTTTTCCAAAAAGACATTTTTGGCAACCTGACAGAGGTCATCTACACATGGCAGCTATTCTTTTAAAGTTTCGAATTCTCCGCTACAATAATGATGCTGAAATGTGTTTTCATGCTCTGGAAACTTGTTTATGTGGTCCTTAAGTTTGACTGCTACAGAATGAAAAAAGCCTTCCTTGAGATAGGTTTAAGGTCTTAGATAAAGCCTCCTTGGATGGACAGTTTTGTTAATGTGGTAAGTTTAGGAAATTAAGAGTGTCTAGGCCATGACAGCGAATTCTGAAATTCCACAGCAGCAGCATAATCCACAATGGGGTTAAATAAATTCAAAATTTATCTCAAGAAAATGAAAATAATCTAAATTTGGAGGGAGTGCATTATAAGGGACTCAGAATTACTAGAGAGAGTTTAGTGGAGGCTACAAAGATGGTGAGGTGCCTGGAGTACCTCTGTGAGGAGGAAAGGCTGAGAGCTCTGGGGCTGTTGAGCCTGGAGAAGAGCAGCCCCAGAGGGGATCTGATCAATGATCAAGAAGTTCTAAATGGCTGAGGGAAAAGGGAATGGGACCAGACTCTTGTCAGCGGCACCCAGTGGCAAGACAAGGGGCACAGACTGCAACCCACAAGGCTCCATATGTAGATGAGAAAGAACTTTCTTGCTGTGAGGGTGATGGAACCCTAGGACAGGCTGCCTAGAGAGATGCAAGGTTGTCTTCTCTGGAGAAATTCTAAACCCACCTGGACATTGTGATCCTGGGCAAGCTGCTGTGGGCGACCCTGCTTTAGCAGGGTGGTTTGACCAGGTGATCTCCAGAGATCCCTTCCAACCTCCACCATGCTGGGGCTCTGTGTGGTCCTGTGTTACCCTTGCAGTGCAATGGAAAATGTCACATCTGATGTGGATGCTTGGCTTTGCAATTCTGAATAAAGGCTTCTGCTGGGAGACTTCACATCCAGCAGCTGACCTTGTGTGTTACTTCCATGTAGAGCTACAGCTGGATTGAATGCATCCCAGGTAGTACTGCAATTTCAGTGTGCCAATCACCTTAGGAAAAACTAAATTAAAATGTTACCAACTAATAAGCCCTAATTTCATCATCCTTAAGTGCTAGAGATGAATAAGCTGTGTAATTAGGCTAACACTGTTGGTGGCCTTCAGAGGAGAATTGTTTTTAAGCAAAGCCAACAGAAGCTGAATAAGAAAATAATTGGATTTATGGGCTTTGGGATGGAGATTTGATAACACTTTTGATGAAATGGCCTCATTGTATAAACAGTGAAGTCCCACAAGGGGTCAGGCATAGGAAGGGCTTGAAAGAAAGGTGTGCAGTGGTGTACAGGACCAAACAGCTTTGGAGAAGCTGTGGTGATTTGACCTTGCTGCTGTAGGTCTTCTCTCAAGAATCACCTGCACCGTTAGTCCACATTTTAGACTGATTTTCATACGCTAATAAGCCAGGAGTAAGTTTAACCTTAAAGTTAGAAATACGCAGGTCTGTTCAAGGAGCTGTTAGCTGAGGTAGAGCGTGCTGACCTGGCCTTTCAGTAGGTTTTGCCACCATCCTAGTGGCAAATCAGTAGGCACATGAAACAGCACTTTCCTCAAGTTCTTTGTAAATTAACTTAATTAGCAAATGACCTACCATTAAAGCACAATGCTATTTTCCATCCAAAGAATTTCACTGGCAGGTCTCAAGGTACCAGAACATTTTTATCTCCAAATCAATAACAAAGCTCCCCAACACTTGTACTAGCAGATGATCAAAGCTCTGATAGCACAGCAATCAGTCAGAGCCACTGAGAGCACAATGCTGGCTTCTAATGACACGAGTGTTATCTGAGAATTGCAGAACCTGATCAATTGAACGAGACAGTAGTTGCCAATCAATAGTTTTCTATCATTATAGCAACCCCATTCATACTGCTGGAGTAAGAGATTTGTCAGCATTTTCATTTTGTGCATTTTTCTGGGGTATTATCTCCTCAGATGTTTGAAGTCAAACTTCATTTACTAGATGTGTGCTTGGAGGCAGGCTCTGCTCACATCTCATACTTTTTTTTTTTTGCTGCTGTGTTTTAAATTAAAAGTTATTTTTCTGCAAATCCAAAAATGGAAGGTTAGTGAGCAATTTCCTTAGACAACTTTTTTTGGGAGGGAGAGTTGCAGAGGGCATAATTTCTCACTCCCCAGAGGGAAATGAAATGATCTCAAGTTGCACTAGGGGAGGTTTAAATTGGATATTAGGAACAATTTCTTTCCTGTTAGGGTGGTCAGGCATTGGAACAGTCTGCCCAGGGAGGTGGTGTGAGGAAGTAACACCATCCCTGAAGGTGTTCAAGAAACAGGTAGAGGTGGAACTTTGGAACATGGTTTAGTGATCGTGGTGTTGGGTTGGTGGCTGGACTTGATGATTGTAGAGGTCTTTTATGGTCTTAATGATTCTGTGGTTGCTGAGAATACCATTGTCAGTATCTGTACCCAGGGCAAGGTGGCCCATATTCCATAAAATTGTCACCACCTCAGCTGCTGCTCCATCTGTCTCTCATATCCATAGGTGTGTTCCTGTGTTGGAGCACAGTGTTTTAAACCTTGAATTTTGGCACTTATTTTATGAATAATTCTGTGCAAATAGAGCTTGGCATGGAAGTCTTCTCAGCCAATAATTTTCAAAAACAGAAACCAAAATCAGCCTCCTAAATCTGTAGCCAGGCTCTTCTCTAAACAGAAGACCTGATTTTCTCAATGCTAAGACCCAGTTAGCTCCAATTAATTGGATACTCATCAGTCTTGACATCAACTTACTTATTTAGAAGCTAAATTATGGATTTAAGAGTTTAAGGTCAGGTTTCTCTTTCCAACACCCCAGTTTTTGTTGTACCTATAGTTTTGTATTTGGTGTTCTTGTTGTGCTGAGTGTCCACTTGGACTCACCCTGTTTGTAGCTTCACCCTTGGGTTAGCAGCTCCAAGATTGCATCTAGCCTTTTTCACAGTTGCTGCGCTGAGCAAGGGACCATTGTTTCACCCCCCTGCCCAGAATAACTTGAGCCTAATCTTGTCTTATGAAAGCAAAGTTGACTCTTTGTGTTGCTTTTACATAGGAGCTGGAGCAAGATTTTGTTGATGGCAACAGCTCTTCTCAGGTCTAGCCTCTCCATCAAGTTGAGGGCACCATAACTGGGTTCAATGAAGAGAAACCCTTGTGCCCTGAACTACTTGGTGCCTTTGCTTGCTGCTGGCTTGTTAGCTGAGCTCTTTTAACATGACTGCTGGTCCAAGGTAACCCAAACCCTTCATCTGGAAGAAGAGGAGCATGTGAGACTTGCTGTCTGGCAGAAATTGTATGCTGTAGCAGCAAAGGAAGCTCAGGAGAGAGATTCTGGGGCCAGCAAGTAGCTGCAGGGCAGGGTAGGATCCATAAGACACCTTTAGCTTAAAAGTGGCTTGCTTTACTTGATGCACAAACCATCACCTCTGCCTGATGGAAGCTAAAGGTCATGGTCTGATTACCAAGGCCATTGGTAAAAATGGTTCTTATTACATGGGGTCATATACTTGTCCTTGCTTGTGGGGAAAAAAAAAAATAATGAAAGTTTAGGATCAGCCTCCCACCTTTGGCTAAAAGCTAAATCACTGGCCATGTGGAGAGCTTTGTGCTGTGCTTTCATTCATTATTCTGTTGTGTAAATAATTCAGTTTAATATTTCCTCATGATCTCTTGCTTTGGCTACACTTTGCTTATCCCCACAGCCATCAGTTCTATCACATATTACAGCTGGATTTGGATTGCTGGCTGGATATTATTTTTGGATTTCCAGGCAGGAACATATCTCTTTATAAATTCTTTATTGTATTTGTAGAGAAATATACTATCTCATTTGAATGTAATTAACTTAGTCATTGCACAATTAGTTTATAGGATTTATTAATGCAACTATTAAAGCCAGCTAACAAGCTCTGGCAATCCCTATGTGGATTTTAAACCACAATACAGACAGGCAAAATAATAAAAGGGAAACTTTTTTTAATATTCTCATGTGGATGGAATCTTGGCTTCTCTACGTGTTTTACACTGCCTTCAAATTAAAATGCTTGCCAGCAGCTTAAACCCCGAGGCCCTCATGCAGTTTTTACGTTGGCTGCTTTAGGCAAATTCTTATTGCATTCCACTTTTGGAGGGGGATGTTTTCTGTATTTATAGGCAAAGGTAGAATTTGAGACAAATATTTCTGATAGGACTTTCCCTGTGGTTAAGCCAATGTGATTATGAAAATTATGATAGAATCACAGAATCATTTGGGTTGGAAGAGACCTGTAAGATCAAGTCCAATCATTAACCTAGCACTGCCAGGTCACCACTAAACCATGTCCCTCAGCACCAGATCTACAATTATCTTGCTCAGAAAGGTGATTATTTGTGGAACTGGGGCTGGCCCTGGCTGTTGCTTTAGCAGCAGTCACTATACCTTGAAAGGACAATTAGGACTGTGCTAATTTAATAAGAACAGACTAGAACACTGCAAGTGTTTATCATTTCAGTGTTGTTTGAAAGGTTTGTTCTTGTTCTTTATGTTTATAGCAGTTTATATATATAGGATAGAGTTTAAAAGAACAGCAACAAAAACCCTAAAGCAAACAACTTCACACACCTTTTATTTACGATGAAATTAGAAAATGCTTCCCTTTTTTTTTATCTTCAAGATTGCTACTTAAGGTGTAATGGCAAAGACCAGGTTTTCATTGCAAGGTTATTAGATTTGGCTTGATGTGGATCCAGTTTATAAGCATTAAAGGAAATCCTAACAGTGCCACCTTGCCTTGCCCTTGTGGCTCTCACAGCAGAGAAAGATGCGATCTCTTCCCCAGAATAATCACCTATGCCCTGAAACAAAATGTAAATGATGTAGTCACAGGTAAGTGCCAGAAAGGCTGCATGGTGTGACCCAGCAAATGGGCCTCTGTGTGCAAGGGGATAGTGCCTACAGCTGCAGTGACTTCAGCGCTGAGGCCGTGATCACCCAGGGCTGCGTGGGGATGTCTCCTTGGGACAACGCAACACAATGCAGAGCTGCGACCCATGACTAGCAGGGAGGAAACCTGATTATTGTAATTAAATCATGAGGTGTGTAATGCCTTGGAAAACAGCAATGCCTTGGCAAGCTACAGCGTGCACTTCTGTGCCTCGGTGCGTCTATGGATTGGAAATAACATGACTTCACATTAAAAGGTCTAAGTGCTGCTCGCATCTTGCTGTGAAATCTTTAAATGAGGAAAGGTGCATGGCGTGAATGTGCAAAGTGTGATGAGAACAGGTGGTGTAGCTGGGTCTCTTGCAACAGGACAAGAGGTGGTGGTTTAAACTAAAATGAGGAGATTTAAACTAGAGAGAAGGAAGACGTTTTTTACCCTAAGGATGATGAAACCCTGGCACTGGTTGCCCGGAGAGGTGAGAGATGCCTCATCCCTGGAACCATTCCAAGTCAGGTTGTTTGGAGCAATGAGCAACCTGCTCTGGTTGCAGATGTCCCTGCTGACTGCAAGGGGGTTGGACTAGACAAGCCCAAAAGACTGGTTTGGGTGGGAAGTGCCCTATAATTCTATGATGTTTGTTACTAAATGTGGAGAGAATTGATCACTATGTCTGTTTATGCACTAAGCCCCCCACATTTCCTGCTGGCCATGCAAAGACCATCTTCTCTTCACGTGAGCCCAGACACTCCAAACCCTCTGTTACATTCATGTAGTGCACTTTTCTTGCACAGGATGTGCTCTATGCGTGCACTTGAGTAAGTTGTCATACCTGGAGCCCTTGGATGTCTTCAATGGGCCCAAGTGTTCCCTTTGTGAGCAGAGGATGTCTGTAGAGGTTATGGAGTTTATAGAGCTGAGCACCTTCTCTGAGGTCAGGAGCTGTGATTTCCCTGTTTCTGACATGTGTTTGCTCTCTTTCAAAGCCTGTTATGCAGATTTGTCATGTGAGAACGAATGCTCCCAGCTGTGTTGGAGGCGCTTTGCCATATGTCATGAAATGAGATTTGTGTCTTTACTCCAGGTGAAGCATCAAATTGATATAAATTCTCTGTTGAGAGATGGAAGTTGTTTTCAGAATCATATTTTTCTCTTTACTGGATTGTTATTTTCACAAAAAGATAGAGGAGAGACTGTTACTGGAGAAATAAGTGCAGTCTTTGAATGGAAAACCAGAGGATTTATGTTTACATAAATAAACATAGAGGGTAAGTAGGCTATTAGTTAGAAATTTCAGATTTTGAATCAACATACATTGAAGAAATGGCTGAAGTTATAAGCATTAAAAGTAAATAACAATAATTCAAATTTCATAAACTCAGGTCATTTGATGTAGTTTAGAGCTTCAAGTTTGGATATAGAGGCTGAGATTCTGGCTGTGCTGAAGTTTAAGGCAGCTTTTGTCATTACCTTCATTGTGGCCAGAATTTCACCCTGAGGAAGGCTGCTGTGAAAGCACAGAACGATTTTTCATGGCAAATTCAGATTTTCCTCTCATTAGAGCATTGTGTTCAGTGCACAGTAATAAATGGGAATTTCAGCTATTTGTACAGCTGAAAATGGGTGACAATGGTTTCCCTTTCCCTTGTGTCCTGCCTGGGGAAGGAAAGTCTCTGCTGTATGAGAGGCAGACAGAAAAATTACTCATCAAAATCTGACTTGGAAATGTTTATGCAAAGCAACAATCATATAGATGTGAGAAAACATCTGAGACAAACACAGTAGCTGAGAGTAGGCAATACAATTTAAATATTTATTATTGTGCAGTTATATTTCTCTAAACTTTACCAAATTTCAGCTTTGATTCAATAACTAAGCCATTAAATGCTGGCTGAATTGCTGCTTCTTTTCTCTTTGCACTGAATAATTATATAATAATAATTATTATATTAGAGATTTATATTTTCTATCAGTCATTGCTCCTTGAAGTGAGGTAAGTTTTAATTAAACAGACTAACTTAATTCTGAAGGAAATGACCTCAGCTTGCACCGGGGGAGGTTTAGATTGGATATTAGAAAGAATTTTCCCCAAAGGGTTGTCAAGCCCTGGAACAGGGCAGTGGTGGAGTCCCCATCCCTGGAGAAGTTTCAAAGCCATGTAGATGTGATGTTGAGGGACATGGTTTAGTGGAGAGCTGGCAGTGCTGGCCTGCTAGTTGGACTTAATGGTCTTAGCAGTCTCTTCCAAACTAAATGATTCTCTGATTCTAGGGAGTTGTCTACCTGGAGCTGCCATGAAGTTTAATTTACCCATTCTTATGTTCCCTGTACTTAACTGAGAGGATCTTCCTTGAGAAGCTCGTTTTCATTTGGAAGATAGCAAAGAGGGCAGTTGTGCTAAGTCATGCTCATGGAAAATGCTTTTTCATTCTGCATCACATAGAAATGGGATTAAAAGGCCTTCTGGAAAATATAACAGGCTTTGCCCTGATGTGGACTGTCCAGGATGAGGCAGACATGGTCACTGGTGCCTCTTGAACTGTAATTTCCTAGCCTCAGTGAAGTTTATGATGGCTGTGACCCCCAGGACATCAGCATGTGCTCAGTGAAGGACATAAACCCAGAGATGAATCTCAGTGGGGTTGGAAATAACTTGTTCCTTGCCAAGCTGCTTAGGTGTGAAATTAATTGCTGGAGTAATTTAGATGGAGACAAACCCTATTAGGACATGGCAATCTGTGAGGTGAGGAGACTCTTCCACAAGTGAAAAGGCACAAAAAAAGGCAAATAACAGGGGAGTTTCCCAACCTTTGGAGTGAGGGGTGTTATCCAAGTGCTCTGCAGGCCTTGCACCACAGACCTGGCTTACTGGGATGTGCCTAAAGATTTGACTGATCTTCCTCTTGATTCAGTCATTGTTGAGCAGTAATAAAAAACTGACTTGCCCGAAATGTTAGAAGGACAAGAACAGAGCCGAAGAGCGAGATGGCACTTTAGCTCCCTGGAAATGCAGTGCTGTGTTGTGGTTTATTATTCTGGTGATGTTTCCTGAAGGATCTGATATTATTGCAATCTTCCTTTTCATTTTGTGGGTGGTTTTGATAGGATCTGTAATTATGGAAAGAAGCTGTTTCTTGGAAGGCAGGAGCACCTTAGTGTTGTAAGCATGGTCTTCCTGATAGCATCCTGGAGTGTCTTCCAGTGCTATCAGCCAGGGCATCTCTGAGAGCCTAACCCTGAACCTTACTCATGGCTACTTCATTCCTTTTCCTATGGCCATTCTCCTTTACTTACTCTGTGTATTTCTAAATAATAGACATAAATACAAATCACATAAATGTTTTAAATAGTAATAGTATAAATATTCTAAATAGTATAAAACAAACCTCTAAAGCAAACAGTTGGTTCTCTGGACAGAGCTGTCATCACGTCCCTTGAACCGTATTTCCACCTGGGTTATATTGACAAGCCCAATCTATCATTATTTTGTTTACTTGGCAAACCCTGAGCTGTCTTTCACATGTTTTGTCTTCACTCTTAAGTGATCCTATCAAATTTTAAATGATCTGCATCTATTACAGCTTTGGCAGCATCTCTGCATTATCTGTGGTGAGTCTATTAACTGTCCCTCAATGCAGCTATCTGCTCTCTTGATTTCCTGAGTCAAATATCAGCACAAAATCACAGACCTGGGTAAAGATAAAAGCCAGAAAAAATCAGTATAAATTGTTTCTACATCAGATGATATTAAGAGAGATTTGTATTGTATTTGCACTGACATTTACCTGCACAATTCTGCATCAGTGAGCTGTGCTATCTGCCCTCTTTTTTTTTCCTGTTTGAAACAAGAACTGCTGCAGGCACTAATGTAGTGAAGAAAAAAATAGAATTCCTTGAATCCTTTCTTGTTATCATTCTCCTTTTTCAAAGAGAAATATTCCAATGCAAACTCAAAATCCTGTCCTGCAAATAACATATAACACATGAAAATTAATCCAATATACACAAGTGAGCAGTTTTCTACATGAGCATGCACATAGAGAGGCTTAGGTTGTATTGCTTCTTTCTTTCCTTCTTATACTGAATTACATTGGACATTTATATTTTCTGTCAGTTATTGCTCTTTGAAAAAATACTTCCTTTGGAGACGAGTTAAGTTTAATTAGACAGACTGACTTCATTCTGTAAGAAATGACCTCAAGTTACACCAGTGCAGCTTTAGGTTAGACATGAATAGCTATTTCTTCCACAGAATAGCTTCCAAGCCCTGGGACACATTGCCCAGAGCAGTGGTAGAATCCTCATCCCTGGAGGGTTTCAAAGCTGTGGAGATGTGGAGCTGAGGGACAAGGTTTAGTGGTGACCTGGCAGTGCTGGGTTAATAATTCGACTTGATGGTCTGAAAGATCTCTTCCAACCAAAGTGATTCTGTAAAGGAGCTGAGTTGAAGCCCCTTTGGAAAACATTGTGTTCCAAGGCAGAAACAGGTTGGATGTTAGAAGGTTAGATTTCTGTGGTGTTTTCCTCAGCAGCTGCATCAGGAACTGAGAATCCATCCACTTAAATGTATAAACCGTTGCATGTGTTCTAATGGAGATTTTCCAGGCACAAATAAGCAGTGGTTCCAGCTGGTCCCAGTGGGAATGTTGCTGACAGCCAAGTACTGTTTGAACCAAAAAAAAAAGAAAAAAGTAACTCCAGTTTTAGTATTTGGTGTTGTAGCTCTTTGCTTTCTGAGCACCAGATAACATGAGATAATGTATTTCTGCTGTCTAGGTGGATAGAATGGCACAAGCTTGCACTGAGATCCACGTAAGACAGGCATGATCTGGGGGGAAAATGTTATTGACTGCTTTACAGAGGAAGAAGTAAGGCAGAGAGTGAAGTCAGAGCAGAAGACTACAGTGAGGCTGAAATTGGACCTTGGTCATTTAAAAGCAATACATAAGTCTCGACTGCACATCTGTATTTTCTCCTGCTGCTCTTGGCATGTCAGAGTTGCTTTTTGTAGTTTCACCATTGATATTTGCAAAGTCATCCTGAAGTACTCACTTTGGTGCAGTGTAGCTTAGCTTTCTTCTCTGGTTTTACACTGAGCATCTCACACAGAGGTCCCTTAACATCTGCGCTTCCAGCTGTGCAACTTCTACCTCACTCTTCCTTTCCCATGCTTGCTGCTGAACTTAAATTGTTTTTTTTATGATAAGATGACGACAGCCATGCCCATTTGCTTAATTTCTTCTGACTAGTAAGACACACAGACCAAAAGTTTTGGTTCCACACATTGGATATGTCCCTTGGTAGCTTTTAAAATGTTGAACACTGTTTGAGTCCCTTCTAGCTAACATTTCTGCTTGAAGCACAAGTGTAGGATTTCTTTTCAACAAGATATTTAGCATCTAAGTCCCCTCTGTGTGTCCTTGTATTGAAAATCTTCTCAGCTAGTCACTAGACTGGGGAATATAAACTCATTTTCCTTACAATATTCCACCTTTACTTGAGCTTTTGCTTTGGCCACACACTTAATGCTTTTAAATGTAAGAGTGTGAATAGACTCCTGGATATTCCTTATTTGCCATTGATTAGAAGAGGAATGCATGAATTAGAGGATCATATTTTATATTCTGAACGTAAGGGAAATTTGGTAGTTCTTGAAAATTGGAACATCAAATTGAAATTAAAACAAAATCTTCAGTCTCCTCAATTAATCTGATAAAGGGAACACAACAGAGTTGATGAAGAGGAGCCAGATAGTTACGTAAAATCGAGTCATATAACCACAGCACTCCTGCAGTTCTGTGCCTTTAAGTTGGTGAAAGGATCCCTGTCCCTAACACTGAAACACCATCCTGCTAATGTAAATGTGGGTGGCTGCTTAATAGAGTTTGAGCCTGAAAATCTGTGTAATTCCCTTTGTCTCCTCTCCATCACAAGCACAACCACCAGTGCTGTGTCACTTGCAGGTGCTGAGCTGCTTTGCAGGTACTCCCCTTGGAAGGCAGCTAAAAATATCACTGAGCCTTGCAGGATCAAACCTGGAGATTGGGTAAGTTGTCAAAGGCAGCCAGTGCTGTAGAGCACAGTGGCACCAAGTACATCTGAATCCTTGGAGCAGAAGTTTCCTTTGGAAGTTCATTGGCTGTAACAAAAATCCCCAGTTTGTCACAGTAAGTCATGCAGCCAGGGATATGCAGTGTGGTGGATGTGTTAGTGAGGTATTGAGCACTTATGTACCTTGATCTAGAGCACTTCATACTTTATAAGAAGATGGTGCCCAGGAATAGGGAAAAAAGCCCAAACTGGAGGTTCCATTTGAACATGAAGAGAGGCTCCTTTGGTGTGAGGGTGCTGGAGCCTGTGAACAGGCTGTCCAGAGAGATTGTGGAGTGTCCTTCTCTGGAGACATTCAAATCCCATCTGGACATTGTGATGGCAGACAAGCTGCTCTGTGTGACCCTGCTTTAGTAGGGAGATTGGACTAAATGATCTTCAGAGATTCCCTCCAGGTCCTGCCATGCTGGGATTCTATGATATGGCCTCTGTAAATGCTCAGTGGCTTTTGCATTCATGATGAAGATTTTCTAGTTCAGATGCTCTCAGAACATAGTTTCCAGGTAGAAGACCAACATTAGCTTTCATCATCCATTCTTCTGCACCCTGGCATAGTGACAGGGTACTCCAAAGCCAGGAGCTGGAGCAATCCACACAGGCATTAGTCTTATCTGCAGTCCAGTGAGGATGTGGCACTGATTTCTTACCTTCAGGGCAGCCTTGTGACAAAAAGGATTTACACAATTGTCTACATTTTCACACACGTACACCTCTGTCAAAAACTAAAGCTATTGTACAAAATTTTATCTCCAAGGTCAGATTTGGTAATCCCAGATGTCAGGGAAGAAGGGAATTACTGACACTTCCATAAAGTTCTCTGCCTGGATTTTCACACCTACTTTCAAAGTATTTTTTCTTTCTGATATGCAATATGCAGGTTTCCCTTTGAATGCCTGATTGCAGCCTGATCCTTGACATCTGGTTTTCCTCTCTGTCCTGAGGTGGAAATTGTTGGGCAATGAAGCTGGCAAAGGGTCTAGAGAAAAAGATCCCATGGGGACCACCTGAGGGAACTGGAGTTGTTCAGTCTGGAGAAAAATAGGCTAAGGAGAGAGCTTCTCACTCTCTATAACTCCTTGAAAGGAGGCAGGAGGCAGTTTCTTCTCCCAAGTAACAAATGACAGGGATTTAAAAGCTGTGTAGATGTGGTGCTGAGGGATATGATTTAGTGGTGACCTGGCAGTGCCGGGCTAATGGCCGGACTTGATGATGTTAAAGATGTCTTCTGAGCAAAATGATTCTGTGATTCTAAATGTACACTCACACCTTTACACACAGTCATTACTGTTGTATTTTACACTGTGCGTGGGGGCACTGATGACTAACCCTTAACTGCTCCATACACTGAGAGTTGTTTTGGCCAAGCTACTCCCACTACATTAAGATGTTCGCTACCTTCCCACCAAGATTTATCCTTGAGGATTCCAATTACTTTCTCCATCAGCTTCAGGAAGAAATAAGGCAAAGTAAAGTAGCATTTGTGGGATTATTATTCAGTATCTCGAGGACTTCTCTCAGTGAAATTGGAGGAAAGTGGAAATGAGTTGGATGCCATATTTCTGTAGGGTAACACATTATCTTAGCATTATCTTCTCTGAGGTCATGAAAGGGTGATTAAATGGGTCCCACAGGATGTGTTTGAAGTAATTCTGTTCCCAGGTTATTTATTGAGGGGGATCTCCTTTTACTCACAACTCTCTTCTTTAGAATTAAATAAATAAATTTGCTGTAATAGTCTCCAGTCATTGTATGAAGAATGCTTGTTGCACATAATGAGAAAATTGGACCATACAGTCTTAATGAGTACAGAATCACAGAAACAGATAATCATTTTGACTGGAGAAGACCTTCGAGATCATCAAGTCTAATCATCAACCCAATACCACCATGCCCACTATGTTGTGTCCCAAAGTGCCATGTCTATATGTTGTTTCGAACATCTCCAGTGTGTGTTAGTATGGGTTAATGGCTATGGTGGTGTTAGGTTGACAGTTGGATTCGATGATCTTGGAGGCCTTTTCCAATCAAAACAATTCTGTGATTCTGTTGATGGGTTGGGTTTGTGTGGAAAGAACTGAGTAACCACCTCAAAAGATGCTAAAATGATATTTGAATTTTAAATTTTCAGTGGCTTAGAAACTCAGACAAAACTCCAACCCTTTTCTCTCTCTGATGAGCAGAGAAGACCTGTGGTGATTTGAGGAGGCTGAGGATGCTGCATATCGCAGTATGATTCAGTGAATGATGTCAAAACTGGAGGGACAGGAAGTAATACATAAGATAATGTCCAGTGTAGAGAAAAGTTAATGCAGCACCAGGGCACAGAGTCACTCAGAGCAGGCAAGCCAGGAGAGGCTGAGTTGATTTCAGCATCCAAGCTTGTCCTGGAACAGGCATTGGAGGCAGCAAGGAAAGGAAGGAGGGTGAACAATAAAAAGTAAAAAGAGGGAGGGAGAAATCCATGAGGCAATTGTGTGCAGCGTTAGAGCTGTGCTTGGTGAAGCATGGGACTGAGAACACCAGGCTAGAGGAACTGAGAATTTGTGTTGTTGTAATATAGCTGTATCCACGTCCTGGGGCTGAGGACGACTCCCTGTGTGACATTATCCATGGTGGTAGGTTTTGGGAGCCGTGATGCTGCACTGTCTGTGTTACAGTTGGAGATAAAAGACATTCCCCTGACCTCATCAAGCTGCTGGGGCCAGTGGTGCTCACACATTGCTGTGGGCCCACCAGTCTGTGGCTTTTGTGCACAAGATCAGCTCTCAACAAGCCAACTTTCATCAGTCCTTAGCCAACATATGGTGGGAAATCTTAAACAATGAATATTTTACTTAAGAATTTTAATCAGTTTAGGAAGAAAATAAATCCTTTGCTTCCTCATGCCAATTCCATCATGTTCCTGACAAAAGAGGGGCTTAGGTAAGTGTCAACCTCCAGAACTATGGGATCAGCAAATGCTAGCAGTATTTCAGAGGGAATGTTTTCCAGTACATGAAGTTTCCTCTCCATCACTGAGCACATGCTTCCGGGTGAGGAGAAATCCCTTCTGCTGCCTTCCTAGTGCTTCTGCAGCCAGGAGAACATCTCCTTGGATCATTTCACATACAAAGCTTTAAAATAACCCATGGTTTCCTTTATGAAACTGATTCCTACTCTGAGCCACTCTAACCTGGGGCAATATGGGCTTGTTTTCTTCTAAGCCTTTGGCTCCTGAGGGTGGGGAAGAGGAGTTTAGGTCTCCAGTCCTCCTCCTCCAGCTGCTGTGTGGGTCAAACTCACGTCCTGGTTATGTTTTATTTCCAAAATGGATGGAAGTATTACAGTTTAATCTTTATGGGGAAAGGAATCAGAAGATGCAAATCTAATACAATCATTTCGCTTTAAAGATCTCCCACCTCAGTGCATTGGGAGAAATGCAGACTTTGCATATGTGCTAAGAAGGGCTTTATTAGCCTGATGGGGATGGCTTATGGTCTGTAGAAAGGTCTGAATCAGTTAGCCTGTTTGCAGTCCAGTAGGGCATGGCAGATATTCCTTTCAAGCCTTTGCTAAACTCCATGAAGAAGCTGATCACAGAATGGTTTTGGTTGAAAGGACCTTTAAAGGTCATCTAGTCCAATCCCCTGCAGTCAGCAGGGACATCTGCAAATGGAGCAGGTTGCTCAGAGCCACAAACAGCCTGACCTGGTATGGTTCCAGGGATGAGGCATCTCCCACCTCTCTGGCCAACCCTGGCCAGTGTCCCACCACTCTCAGCATAAAATAATAAAATATTTCCTCCTCTTTAGTCTAAATCTCCCTGGTTTAGTTTAAACTTAATCACCCCTTGTCCCGTCACAACAGTCCCTGCTAAAAAGTCTGTTCTCATCCACTTTCTAGGTCAAGGGCTCTGCCTATCCCATCTGACTCTGCCACAAGGATGTCATTTTCTGTTCAGCTCTACATTACTGGCCAAAAGCTGCTGTTTTCTACCCGCTGAACTGCTCTTTAAAGGTTGTCTCAAGGGTTAATAATTGTACCTCTGGGGATCTAAGGTTAGGGATGTGATTTCTTTCTTTTTTTTCTGTTGCTGTAATAGAGTCTGCTTAAATTCCTGGATTGAGCTATGCATTGGGATTGGCAGAGAATTTTCCCAAGTGCATAAGGAAAAAAATGTGTCAATAGAGATCGATATAATTTTCAACTTCTGAAAGACAGCTGCTTTGCTTTCATGTGCTTTGTACAGCTGTCACTCCCTGCCACACACGGCAAATTTAGAACTTGTTTCAGTTTACTAACTATGCCTTTTTACAGCATAGCAAGACCAAGTGCAAGCTCAGTTAATTAACCATGGACAGCCCAGTCCATGGGGTATTAGGGAGATGTTAAGATTAAGAGAGAGACCTGTGGAATAGAATTTCTTCATGGAAATGTTGCACTGTCCTACTCAGGGGCCTCAAACAGATGGGAAAATATTCCTGTGTCTACCAAAATGATGGAGGAGCAAAAGTAAGGGTCGTACACACTAATGTCATGATCTGGTCCATTGAACATTTTCACTCATGCCTCCTGTAAGGGACTGAGGGCATGAACTGGGTACATACTGACACAAGAGCTTTCAGCTCGTGTTTGGAAAAGTGACCTTTTGGATTCAGGGCCTTGGCTATGAAGAATTGTTTGTTTATCCAGTGTTACCTGTGTTTTCAGTGCTGCAGAGATGCAGGATGCTCTGCGTATAGTTCTGCACTAAATAAAAAGACGTCAGGAGGAAGTTCTTTACAGTGAGGGTGGTGAGGCACTGGAACAGGTTCCCCAGGGAGGTTGTGGATGCTCCCTCCCTGGAGGGGTTCATGGCCAGGGTGGATGAGGCCTTGAGTGACCTGTACTAGTGGGAGATGTCCCTGCCTATGGCAGGGGATTGGAACTGGATGATCTTTGAGGTCCCTTCCAACCTTACCTTTCTATGGTTCTATGATAATGAAGAAAAGAAAAAAAAAAAGAGTGGTAGAACAGCAAACCTTCCAGTAAAAAGCAACTGTCAGAAATGGAATGTATATTGACACAGTACTTAGAACTATCTGAAGTGTAGCATTTCTGGTCTTACCTCTAAATTCAGTGAAAAATTAGAAAATGCAAATGTAATTCAATTAAATCTTTTTGTGTATGCTGTCTGCTCCTCCCCATAGGTACCATCTCTGACTTCCTGCCCTTGTTCTTGCCCACAAGCTGTGGCAGTGCCCTTGTTCTGCACAGGAGCAAGGCTCAGGCAGAGCCTTTCTGCAGCCCAGCCCTTGACAGGAATTCTCCTCATCAGCTTCTCCCTGCTAGGAACAGCCCCTGGCTGTGCAAACCTGCCCTGAACTTCAGAAAGTGCCCACACTGAACAGAGACTGACCTGGAAAGTTTGAGCACTGACAAGAAGTAGTACTGCTCCAGCTCAAACCTGAGCATCGTGCAACCAAAACAGTTTTAGTTTTTGTCTTCATCAGTAAAATGAACAAGTTTCCTTTTATAGCCTGGCGTTTCAGTAATACATGGTTTTGTTTTACCCAGAATTTCAAGTTCCTGCTCTGAGACATGCACTTTAAATGATGATCTACTTGGAATTGGTAATCTAATAACAACTTGTTTCATAGTTTTTAATTGGTATTCTAATTAATTGGTTTTCTCATTGGTATTTTAATTGGATCAGCACTTGCTGCTCAATTTTCTTGCGTGACTGGTATTCCAAGTGTCCTTCATAACTGATACCTAATCCTGTTAGGGTAGAAATGAGAGGCAGTGTTTTGGGGGCTTGTTGCTGTTTAGCTGCTGTGGTTAATGAGTGAACGGAGAGGCAACAAAGCCCCAGAACCTATTTTTCTTTCACTCTCTCCTTTTCCTCTCCTGTCCTTCTTTTTCTTCCTTTCTTCTCCTTTTCCTTTGTTTTCCTTTTCTTCTCTTTGTGTTCTCACAAGATACTGGGAGTGGAACTTTACTTCAAACTAGACCTAGAAACCAGTAACCAAAAGGTTGACTGAGGTGCATGCAATTTATTCCCTCTCTGCTATTTAACTCAAGTCATTAAAACAAAATATATCTGTCTCCCCATCAATAATACTTCAATAACATCTTGAATTCCTTGCTGCTGCTTTTTATTTGATGCATAAAAATATGCCCTATATATTATTATACAACATATATAATTATCTATATATGTAATTACATCTGTCTTAGAATTTTGAGAACAGAAAATGTACTTCCTGAAGTATTTCATTCTCTACCTGGTTTCAAGCCTTTATAATAAAAAGAAGCAGGACCTGGCTATGAAGTGAACCTGAATTCAAGTAGACATGTGGCTCTCTTGAGGGGGACAGGCTTTCCTTGTTGGTACCTTTGTTGGTTCAGTCTTTAATCCCAAGGTTTTGATTCAGTGGTAGAAATCCATGTTTGAGTGCAATGTGAGGGATGTTGTCTGGCAAAGTCTGGTTGTAATGTGCTGACCCTGAATTGTGTCCTTCAGGGAAAAAAATTCCTTTGAGGAGGAGGCTTCTGAAATAATTTGTGGTGATGGCAACTGCCAGTGGAGCTGGAGAAGGTGTTGTGATGGTGCAGTGCTGAGAATCTTTACCAAAGGCAATTTGTATCACTTTTTTCCCTCATTTTGATTAATATAATGAAGTTTAAAATGCAACTTTAGGAAGTACACATCATATAAATGGTGTTTTCTGACCTGTTTGTGCAACAGATATTGGTGAATTCCAAATGTGTGGATAGAGGCAACAGATATTCCTTGTGTTGGAATTGCAGCAGCAGTTATCTGTCAGGATTACACTTGAGTCACCTTATTAGTGTCCTGCCGATGGCAATGAGGGTGGGAATTCCCTGCAGCATCTTCCTCACTGGGAATGAGCTTGATGCCAAGAATTACTGAATTGTATCTTTGAATTCCATGTTGAGGTTATGAGTTACTCAGGTTGCAGGTTTTTCATAGGGGCTTGACATAAAATTCCTAAAAGACAGTAATTATGGGATAGTGGACGTTGTTATCTTTAGAGCGGTGCCTCAGACTTTTAGAAATGGTGTTCCATATCTTCCTTTTTCTCAGGCTGGACTCAAAGAATTATAAACTTCCCCAATTGTGTCAAATCCAATAGATAAAAATGTGTGGTTTTATGAATTTTTATGGATATTTGAAAACCCAGTCAGAGATGAAAGTGGTATTTATTCTTCTGCAAAGCAGCCTTATGTGATGAAACCAGGAGATACTGTGACCATTAGTAGTGCCAGCATGCCCACACTGCAAAGAGACAGGGTTGCTAAGCAACACCCAGCAATGCATTCATAGCTTGGCACACTGGAATCGATCCTGCAAAATGTTGTGTGTGTACTCAAGCAGTTCAATTAGGTCTGGCCAGTCTATCCATGAAGTGCCAGAAAACCACCCACTGTCAGAGTGAGGCCCTCTCTGCTGGACTAACTGGTGCTTTAAGTGTAGGTAAGTGACAGGTGTTACAGCTTGTGTCATACAACTGTTTTGGTTAGAAGAGACTTTAAAGATAATTGATTCCAACTGTTAAATCAGCACCGACGGGTCACCACTAAACTGTGTCCCTCAGTGCCACATCTATACAGCTTCTCAATCTCTTTAGGAATGGGAACTCCACCACTGCCCTTGGAAGCGTGTTCCAGGGCCTGATAACACTTTCAGG
>WBNM01004682.1:63803-81010 GCA_013399055.1 Ramphastos sulfuratus
AAACTTGTAGCAATAAAGCAAAGAGAAGATGCAGACACTCAACAGAGTGGCTTGATAAGGAAATAATGGGAGAAATCCCACCACCACAGGGGATTTTCCACAGTATTTTTGTTGTTTTCCTCATATATTGGTAATTTTCATTCTCTGAGATGGACCTTTGTGATACACAGATCCAGCACCATCATCCATGACTTCCTTACTACCTGCTCTTTTTCTTTCACCCTCCTTTCCTCTCCACTTCTCCTTTACCCTTAGGAAAAAAAGAGCTTTTTTTTTTTTATCTTACATGGATTTCTTCCATTTGTATTGGGGTTGTGCCCTGCTTAACTAGAGTGTGGTTCCAGTTGCGGTTGTGGGTGCAAGCAGAAATGAATAACTGTTAACTAAACAACCCTAAAATCTCTAGGAGAAATACCATCTAGAAGATCAACATTAAACCAAAAATTCTTGTTAGATGTCTCTGGTCACTGTGGGCTGTGCCAGTACACAAGCCAAAGGAGTTTGGAGATGGCCTGTGTACCTCCAAGTGGTCTTTAAACCCAAATGCTTTTCTAACCCGTACCTGTTCTGCTGTGATCTAACCTAATTCTCTCATTTGAAGTAGACAACTGATAAGATTTTTCATCCTATTGAATCATGTTTATGAAAGCTCCTGTTTGTTTTCTAGCTGGCTAGGTCATGGTCAATAGTGTTGTTTGGACTCTGAACAGAAGAATATTCAGCTTGAACCCTTTTCAAACTGGCTGATAACTTGCAAAAAATGAAAGCTTAGCTGACCAGCATTTCCTAGATCTGTTTCCTAGACCCAGGGATCCCTGAGATGGTTGAGCTGACCTTGTTGCCCAATGTACCTCCATGCCAGTTAAATGATCTGCACCCTTCTGGGCAGGTAGGTAAGAAAACCATTCCCACACATTACTTTTTTTTTTTTTTTTTTTTCTTCTTCTCTATTTTATATGGTTTCTAAAGAGATTACATTTCCTACTCTTGATATTTTCAGTTTCCACTGGAAATGCTTCCCTTGGACAACTTATAAATAACGCAGCTCAGAGACAGGAAATATATATAGAGAGAAACTCTAAGATGTACATCTAGAAAATATTACAAAAGAGAATTTTAAAAATACCCATAGAACATAATGCAATCTCACTATTGATTTAGAATTATGCCACTTCTTCTACAAAGCCCACCAGGCAAAGTTAACATTTACAAATCTAATATATTTCCATGCAAATAAGTAATCGCTTGTAGATTTACCCATTTACTGCCTGCAGCTTCCTTTCCATAGCACAAATGTAGCAGACAGGTGTAATGGGTGCCTTCCTCTTGATATTGAGCTGTCAGAAAAAACAAGTACACGAAGGATTTGCTGTTGGAAAGACTCAATGAACAATTGCTTAAGACTATCACTCAGATTTGGATAAACAATTTGTGCTGTTATGGGTAAATGCAACATTTGCAAGGAGTTTCAGCTTTCTGAAAAGTCAGAGTAGTCTGAAAGGTGGCTAGGGGAGAAGAAAGCTGCATTAGACAGCCATGAAATGATCAGAGGACTGGAGCAGCTCTGCTATNAGTCAAATAATGGAACAGGTTAGCCGGAGGTATGGTGGAGGCCCCATCCCTGGAGACCTTCAAGATCAAACTGGTTGGGGCCCTGAGCAACCTGATCTAGTTAAAAGATGTCCCTGCTCACTGCGAGTGGGTGGCAGGCTTGAACAAGATAACCAACCTCTCTCTTCCAACCTGATGCATTCTATGATCTCGAGGCTTTGTTAGAGAAAGGGGCACCAGCAGCTGTGAAGGTCACCAATATCTGTACAAATTCAACGCTGAAGATATGATGGTGTCTTGTGGGTGCAGGTTTCAACAGCCCAGCTAAACCCTGCAGAGACACCTATGTTGCTTCCATCTCGGCTTTGTTCAGGTTGTCTTTATCTCTCAAAGGATTCTGCTATGCCTGAGAGCCCAGGTCTTTGTTATGCCTTGAAAGGTTCTGCTACACAGGAGATCCCTGTTTACAGCTCGTGGGTACCTGAGGTCTGTAAAACGGATGATAAACTTGCCATGATTTTGAGGGCAACCAGGCATCTAGACATTTTCTGAAGCTTTAATTATCTCTTACCCTTGCACCAAATAGAAGTGTGACCTAGGAGGTCAAACTAGATAAAAGCAGTCATTCAGCTTGTCCCACTCTGATTTTCTTCCACTCATCCTGTTTTGGAAAAAGCTCATTGACTCTCATGTTCAGGAGGCCCTTGCAAAGCTTATGTGCTCTTTAAGCTTTCAAAATAGGGCATAAGTAGGACTCCAGTAGCTCATGGATGTTAGCCTAAGGGGAAAATTCTCACCTGAAGCATTCAGATCTCCCTATCTTCTAGAGGCTTTTGCTTTTATTCTGCTTAATGGCGTTGGTGAAAAGCCAAAGAAATGGAAAAAAAGAAATCTGACTGGGTACAGAATCAGCAAAACCCGACAGTAATGGATATAAGATGTCTTTTCCCTGCTGTAGACCTTGCACATAAAAGAAACCTCAGCAGTTTGCCTGTGCTGAGGACCAGGATTGAAGAGGGTGACCCAGGAGGTAGATAAGTTATTCCTTCCATGCTGTTCCAACACTGATACAGGTTGTCACAGCCAGAATTATTTATTTAAGGAGATTGAAATGACTGGGAAAAAAATGTATCAAACTGATTTCATTTTTTTTTAATGTTTAGCAGGATTGTGGTCTTAAACCCTTCATAATTTTCAGTGGCTTAAATCTTTTCTGTTCTACACAGCAACGCAAAGCTCTTGGCTATATATAAAATGTGACAGCAGCTTTTCAGCCCATCTACACTGACAGTATATCTGTTACAGGTAGCTTCTCTGGTAGGAGCTGATACAAATCATAAACTGATAGGGAGAGGTTAAACCAACAAGTTTAGCAGAAAGGATTTAACAACAACAAAAAAAAATCTGGAATGAAATCTGGAAAGAAGAAAAAGGTATTTAAAAGCTTAAACAGGACGCTGTGAAAAGGTGATAAGTATTGTGCCTTTCTTCTAGATTGAGGGGTGGTTTTGTGCTGGCTTAGAAAGAGATACTATTCATCTTTATTTGTGCTACAGCTTCGATAGAGTGGGCTTAAAAGGGAAGATATATATGAGCTGTGCTCAGCCTCCAGTAGTAGTGACAGTTTGATTTTATCACTGCCACATGCAATATGCAGCCTGGTGTTCAGTAGCTCTCTAGAAATAAGGATGAATTTTAAATGCAAGTGGAAAGGATATTTTTTTTTTAGGTTACTTGAGGGTTTTTTCTTGGTATTTTGTTTTGGGTTTTTGTTCGTTTGGTGCTGGGGTTTGGTTGGTTGGTTGATTTTTTTCTTCTTTTTTTTTTTTTTTTTTTCCCTTTGGGGGGGAAGGTGGGTTGGTTTGTTTCAGAAAGCTTAGTAAATGGTGTACTTCATATAGAACTTGAGACTGAGAGGAAACCAAATCCATTCTATGAATCTTACTAACGTTTACAGATATCTGAAGGATGGGTGTCAAGAAGAAAGGGTCATTCTCTTTTCAGTGGTGTCAAGTGATAGGGGAAGGGGTAATACATACAAACTGGACGACGGGAAGTTCCACCTCAACACAAGGAAACACTTCTTTGTTCCAAGGGTGCTGGAGCCCTGGAGCAGGCTGCCCAGAGAGGTTGTGGAGTCTCCTTCTCTGGAGGCTTTCAAGACCCATATGGACGCATTCTGTGTGACCTGCCCTAGGTGATCCTGCTTTGGCAGGGTGCTTGGGTTCAATGATCTCTGGAGATCCCTTCCAATGGCTACTATTCTATGATTCTAGGAAAATTACTTGGTGGTGCATCTGCAGGTGGGATTTCTGTTTCTCTGTGTATGTGACTTCAGGAGAAACAGAAATGTGGTTTTTAGGCAGTGGGTTATGTGAGCTAAAATCTAACTTAGCAGAGCATGTATCCTTGGATTATTGTTGTACAGTCTTTTGGTTGTATCAGAGCAGCTGGCGTGCAGATAATAGTGGCTGTCATCAGTTTGAATGGGGTTATTGAGTCAGTGCAAGCTACTGTGAATTGGAGTGAGGATGGCTTTTCAGGGATCCTCAGAGGGAAAGAAATAGCCAGGCTGAATCTTCTTTCTGTCAGAAGATGTGCATGTACCTTTGGAGAGGGAATAAATACGTTCCCATCCCTTAAAATGAAAATCTTCCCCTTGCTGGTTTTGCAATAGGTAAAGAGACTCTCTGCTCCTTGTGACTGCCAAAAAGGCCACTCGGAGATAAAACATGGGGCTGGTTTTAAAACTTAATGTTGGAAATGAAGCAGTTTGGATTCTGTTCTTGACTCTGGCCCAACCATTCAATTATAGAAAAGTTATTGGGGCCTCAGTAAAACTTCCTTTATTTCCATTTCATGATATATAAAATGGGACTAAGCACACAGGTTCTTCAGTATGACATTAAATATTAACTGACAACATTATCACAGCCAGCCATTGATATTTGTGAAGCAGGTGGAATATGTCACTGTATTTCTACTAGATGATGTTGTTGTAAAGCCTAAGTAAATGAAGAAATAAATAAAGGGAAATAACACCTTTGTAAGACATTGCTGATGTTTGCTTCCCATAGATATTTTAGGTAATACAGCTCAGTATTTGGATATCTGGGGGTGAATATAGCCTAGATCTGCAGTGCCTGAGATTTTAACTATACCCCAATAAAAAGGAAAACTACTGACTCACAATTATCTCCAGCAAGGCAAGCACCACATGTAAGTGTTCCAGGCCTTGACAACCCTTCTGGAGTAGAAGTTCTTTCCAATCTTCAACCTAAACCTTCCCTGGTGCAACTTAA
Source organism: Ramphastos sulfuratus (assembly GCA_013399055.1). Classification (NCBI taxonomy): domain Eukaryota; kingdom Metazoa; phylum Chordata; class Aves; order Piciformes; family Ramphastidae; genus Ramphastos; species Ramphastos sulfuratus. The sequence continues at coordinate 68,657 of WBNM01004682.1, forward strand.
GACCATTTCCTCTCATCCTGTTGCTTGCTACCTGGAGAACAGACCAGGCCCTGCCTGGGTCCAACATCCTTTCAGGGAGTTGTGGACTTGTACATTCTGCAACGTCTCTTTAACTATCATTATGTGTCCTTAGAGTACAGTACAGTTTTGGCAGAGGAAGTGCTTTAGTGTTAATATGAAGAAAATCCTATTTAAATTTGGTATAGAACGTAGAATCATTAAGGCTGAAAAATACACCTAAGATCATCAAGTCCAGTGTTGTACCCAACACCTCCATGAGCACTGGATCCTGTCCCAAAGTACCACATCTACACATTTCTGGAACACCTCCAGGGATGACAACTCCACCAGTAACTTGAGCAGCCTGTTCCAATGCCTGACCACTCTTTCAGGAAAGAAATTCTCTGGTTAAATACTGTTGAAATGGGTAGGAGGAAATTGAAGGAGCCCATAGAGATCAGTTGCTGTCAGCTTTACAGAGAAACACTTTCTGATATTCTAGTTAAGCAGATTAAAACTGGTTTTGTGAGTATGATGGCCCTGGGTAAATCTTCCTTCAGGAAAAGTGCAACGTTTTCCCCCAATCTTTTCAGGCATTTTCTTTCCCTCACATCTTGGAGCAATATTGATGGTGAATTCATGGAATCTGCCTTTTTCCTCCTCCCTTCTGAGTGGTTAAGTGTGATGAATGTAAGATCACAAACCCCATAGCTAACTCCACAGCCTGCTTCTTCTGCCCTCCTTCACCTCACTTTCAGATTGTACTCTTTTTGGGGAATCTCATTTACAAAACTACGCTTCTCTTATGAAACATTATTTGCAGGCTTGTTATTGAACTCTCACTGCATTTATATTTTTTGACAGTGGAAACCAAATTGCTCATAATTCCATTCTGCTCTGTATATCACTGAGTTGGGAGCGTAATTCTGGCATATGCTAATGCCCCTTGGTTTACACACATAAAATGCTATTCTGGTAACAAAGTAGTAAGTATGTTTTATAATGGGGTATATATCATTACAAATGGAACACTGGTTTTACAAAATATTTTAAGAGGAAGGTAAATTAGATCATGAAAAGTGCATAAGGGTTATAAATTATGCAGTAGCCTAAAGAATTATTATAAAGAGATTTGGTTGTGGCCTGATCCCATGAAACCTTTAACTGTGGCCATTAAAATAAACCATATCAACTGCTCACAGCCACAGAAGATTTATTACATCCTGTGGAATGGTCACCTGAAACTTCCAAATTGCATACAGCATGAAAATAATGATTGCCCTAATTCTTGATGCAGATGTTTTTAATGAGTGACATTAAATGGAAATAGTGGTAATTTAGACTGGAGTTTTTATAGTTCTCTCTCTTGACATTCAAAACATTTTTCCCTTAAGAGGTGCCTAGAATCTTTAGACGAGAAAAGCTTTGATGTCTGATTTGGCTTGTGAAAGATGCCCAGGGGTGACAAACTGAGGTACCGTGAGATGGAGTGAGGTGTTTGAAACTATTACTGCCATTAAAGTTCTTCCTTGGGTACTGTGCAAAAAAACTTCAGTTTTCCTCCTGCCCAAACTATATTTCTCTCTGATTGTGTTTTTGCTTTCTTCCCAATTCCTGAGTGGGATCCCATCAGTGCTTAAAAATATTTAAAGAGTGGGTATCAGAAGGATGGGGACAGTCTTTTTCCAGTGGTGCCCAGTGACGGGACAAGAGGTAACAAACACAAACTCAAAGATAGGAATCTCCATTTAGATGTCTTTACTTTGAAGGTGGTAGAGCACAAGAACAGGCTGCCCAGGGAGATGATGGAGTCTCCATCTCTGGAGTCATTCCAATGCAGCTGGACATGATCCTACGCAGCCTGCTCTAGGTGAAACAGCTCTGGCAGGGTGATTTGACTTGATCTCCAGAGGTCCCTTCTGAGCCTTGTCATTCTGTGATTCTGTAATTTACCTTTTCTTCCTTTATGTCACATTTTATCTTTTGTCTTGTGCAGCCAAAGCTTAAGGCTGCCTTCAAGGGAAATCCTTATGAAAGAAAGGTTTATCTGCATGACCTTGGAGTTCATGGGCTGCTTTGAATACTTCTTGATTAGGTGTCACATCACAGCAATGGGACAGGAATAGCCTTGAAATTAATTCTTGGAGAACTGGCAGCACTTTGATACATTTTGTCTGCTGGAATGGAGCAACAGGTTAATTTCTCAAGCCCCACCAAGTGGTCTGAGTCCCCAGTAACTGAGCTGAGGCCATGCAGGAGGGACAAGGGGGATGTGTAACAGTGTGATTCTGGCACTACCAACTTGCTGAATTTCAATGCTGATAAGACATGAAGTCACAGATTCTAGTTAATTTTGTTGGGGAAATCTGAAGAAGAAACTGCACTTATTTAATTTGTGAAGTGTAGCAGTTGTGAATCATGGACTCTTTTAAGACCCGAATAACCCTTTACTGCTTAAGTTGAATATGGTCATCAAGTCCATATTAGTGCTCTGGCACTGGGGCTGAAATATGGAGTAACTTCTCTAGTTAGCACAGCAAGGAAGCACTGCTTATGAAAGAGCAGAGAATGGGATAAAATGAAATATCTCTGAAAGAAATGAAATTAGATAATGATTGGCCATTAACCAGGTCATTAATTTCTAGGCTATTTTAGGGAAGAAGAAACTCTGCAGAAATGTGTGGAGGAGTTGTGCTTCTTTCCCCAGTTCAGATCTTTCTGAGATTCCCACATCCTCTCATTCCTCTTTCCCAGCCTGGGATCAGCAGCCACCATCCCTCTGGGTGGTTCAAGCTCCCCATGTGTCTGAGAAGTCGAATCTTTAAGTCCCTGCAAGTTTCCATTAGTCACTAAAAATTGCCACTTTTGTAACTCTACTATGTGGCTTTTTGTCAATGTAGAGAAGTTTTAATGTTGCTTCTTGATCATCATCTCAGCAGTAGCTAACATTATTTTTTTACTGATGTGTGTAATTTTGGTATAGCTGAATTAGCGCAGGGATGGATCACAGATGAGCAAACTTTGCCAGGCAGAGATCCAGCAGCCAGCTGGGCTCATCAGAAACATGTTTTCACCAGTATCCAGACAGGGTCAATGATTTGGGCATCCTGCTGAGATCCCAAGTGTGGCAGATGACTCTCAGCACCTCAGAGTTACCCTAATGGCATTCAGTGACTCCAGAACGTCTCTGCAGAGCTTATTTCCAAGCAGGCTAATTCTAGGCACCTCTTGAGGGAAAAATGCTTTGAATATCAAGAGGGAGGACTATAAAAATTCCATTCTCACATCCTGGTGAGATGTGTTAGTTACCACTGTACGAGCTGCAGGGGACTGTAAATGTTGCCTTTGGAGGCAACCTCTCACTGGTGTGCCTCCATTTAACTGCAGGGCTGTGCCATTTTAGACACAACACCATGAAAGCTCCATCATCTCAATGAGTGAAATGCTTCTGCTCATTTCTGTTACTCTTTTTTTTTTTTTTAATCCTAGGCACTTGTTGTAAAGTCTCATTCATTTTAGTGATGTTTGTACTCCTACAAAACAGGGACAGTCTGGATTTAAAGGTGGCCAGTGTAGATATTCTCCTTCCTTGAACCCTCAGCCCTCAGAAATGTGGGAGGAGAATGATGAAAAATTAATGCTACTGCCCATCTGCAGCTGTTCTCAGTGCATTAGTGTCAACAAAAAAGCAGTCTCAGAATTCCAGCATGGCAGGTCCTGGAAAGGAACTCTGGAGATCATCCAGGCCAACTTCCCTGCTAAAGCAGTGTCAACCACAGCAGGTTGCCCAGGATCAAAATGTCCAGGTGGGTTTGAAATCTTTCTAGAAAAGGAGACTCCACAACCTCTCTGGGCAGCCTGCTCCAGGGCTCCAGCACTCTTGCACTAAAAAAGTTTTTTCTCCTGTTCAGATGGAGCCTCCTGGGTTCCAGTTTGTGCCCCTGCCACTGTTGTCACTACAAGAGTCTGCCCCCCACCCCACCTCAACTGTTGCTGAGCATCGATCCCCTCTCAGCTGAGCTGAGCTGCTCTTCTGCAGGCTCAACAGCCCCAGGTCCCTCAGCCTTTCCTCCTCACAGAGATACTCTGTTCCCCTCAGCATCTTTGTAGCCTTCATAGGATTCTATTCAATAGTTCCACATCTTTCTTGAACTTGGAAACTCAAAACTTGACCAAATAATCCAGATGTAGCCTCATTAGGGCAGATAACATGAGGAGAAAGGCATACCTTGACCTGCTGGCCACATTCTTCTTAATACACCACCAAAAGACTGTTAACCTTCTTGGTCACAAGGGCACATTTCTGGTTCATGGTGGCCTCGTTGTCCACTTGCACTCCCTAAAGCTGCTTTCTAGCAAGTCAATCCCTCACCTATACTGTTGCAGTCCTACACCCCTGTGAATGAAAATGTTTTCTGCAGGTTGTACACCCTGTGACATCTACACCAACTTCCATTTGAATGCATTTAGTGGTTGGTGCATTGTGACAGCATTGCCAGCTCCAGGGATTTTATCATTAGTCTCCTGACAGGATTTTTTTGGGTTTGTTTCTTTTTAATTTCTTCTGACAACAGTTGCTACGTGGCTTTTGTCAGCTCAGCCTAGTTTGATACTGGTTGATAATAATTATACTAGTAGTTAACCATATTTTTTTTTAAAAATCTATTTATTTTTTGAATGGCTCTAATTTCTCTGTAATTACATGATAGAATGATAGAAACACATCTCCATTTTGGAAGGGAAGTAAAATTCAAACCTTCAGAGCACTGGGGAAAAGAGCTTGAAAATGTTATTTTCAAAAGATTAAAAGCTGCAGGGCTAAAATTAAGCCTTCGATTATATTAAAGCCTAATCTTGTGATAGTAAATCCTTTTCTTCATGTTTTGGGGATCTGCCCTGTGATTTTTGTGTATCTGGGGCTGACAGTATCAATTACATCCCAGCATCCCATTAAGTCAGTGGCCTTTGGGCACTGACCTTTTCATCTCTAACATTAAAGGAATTTATGCAGACAGAGTTGGAGGTGAGTGTATTTGTTTGCTTTCTCATTTCTCACAAGCTGACACTACCAGAAATTGTTTGCAGTTGCTGGGTGGTTTGCCTGATGCTGATGGCACACCACAGTTCCTTCAGCTCTGGTGTCTGTTTGCTGCTTTGCAGCACCACCACACAGCAGCTCTGGAGTCTCTAGTTGACTCCAGAAACAGATTTAGTACATGTAAGGGAGCTGGGAGCTGGAAGGGTTGGAATGTTCCTGTAGTACTAAAGTCAGTCCATAGATAATCCCATCATCTCACCAGCTCAGAAGGTCCTACAAGAAGACATGGATGGGGAAACAATTCAGTGTCACCTGGCTGCAATGCTGCAAAGTGGTGGTTTTGCATTGCACGGCCACTAAATGAGTTCTTTAGCAGGTGGAAAGAGGCAGGAAAATCAAGTTTTGTAGAACTGAGTCTTTGTGGGCAACTGCCTCATCTCTGGTAATGTCATACACTGTTTGGAGGATGGGGTGAAGGGAAAGGTTCTGCACCAGCTCTGGCCGTGACTTGCCCCTTGGTTTTCTAAGTCTGAAATGTTCTGAAGCCTGTGGTAGCTGCTGGATAATCAGAAATGGCAATAATATGAGTCAACAAAAGAACAAAAGAGATTAAAGCTTCCTGTCATTATTTTTTGTGAACTGTATGAAAATGTGTGGGTTTTTTTGTTTGGTTGGGTTTGGTTCTGATTTTGTTTGGTTTTGGTTTTTGGTGGGTTTGTTTGTTTGTTTTGTTTTTTAGTTTTTTTTGAATGAGTGAATGAACTCTTACAATTCAGAAATATTTCCTGGATGTTCTTAAGCTTTACCCCTGGGTATGTTTAACTCTTTGTTTCAACCAGTGAGTGTTGAAAGCAGTGTTTTCAGATTGTTTATTTGACGTTTATCCTATTTGAGTTGGAAAACATGCTCCTTTTGTGGATAATTTGTTTTAGTCAATCCACATAAGTAGCAAATGAGCTCAGATGCCTCAGAGGAGCCAATTCTTCCTGATGTGTATATTGGACATCACGTATTTCTTCTTTATTCCTTGGGCATTTACCATCCAAGCTTACACAGGGCACTGCTGTAAGTAGAAAAATGCTTAGAAATGTACCATTAAGCAGAAGAAAAGCCTCCAGCTAGTTTTAGTGGTGATTTTAATTAATTACAAACAGCACAAACACTCTGTGCATTTAATCATTCTTACATGGCAATTATGTGTATTACGAGCCTTTATCCCTGCTTTCTGCATATGGGCAGACAAATATCTGTATAATTTAACATTAATTATGTATGTATGAACCCCTGGTATATTCATGAGTATACATCAGCTAATTAGAGCTTTAGATTGAGTCCAGATGCTCTTTGCTGCTTTTGTCTCAGAACTACCCTTTCACTCCCAACACTTCCAATAGGGAAAGTTGAAGTTGATGATGGAGGAGAAGCTGAAGAAGGCTGGAGATGTGGACTATGACATGAGCCGTTCTTGACACTTGTCAAGTCTAATTTTTTTCCAACTGGTCATCCAGTATCTGTGGAGTAGGTCACAGATCTAGAGGGAAAATGAATTATCTGGTTTCTGAGCTCTGAGGAAGGCAGCAGCTCAACCAAGACGTCAAGATCGCTTTTCAAACACCTTAAAAGAATTATGTTGGAAAAGGCCTGAGGTAAAATACTAGAGCAGAGAGATAGTCTGGCTCACTCAGAGAAGACAAAACTCGTATCCCAGAAGGTGTAAATTAATGTCCCTTGATCTCCACTAGTGAGGGAGAGGAAACAACTTGAGTTGCAAGGGGAGGACAAGCAGAAGGTTCCTACACCTACAAGACTTTGGCAATTCTTGGCTTAACCATTACCAAAACCTTAGCCAGAGTTTTACAATCCAGGGAATAAAAATTAGTACCATGATAGAAGAGAAAGTGAAGCCCTTTGCAGCTTTGGTGAAGGGATAGTGTCTCTGGAGGGGTTTACAGAGCGTCTGTTGAGCTTTCGCTGATGTAATCATGTTCCTGAATGAACACATTGCAAACTATTTCTGACAAACATCCATGAGGGCATTAGAGATTCATCCAGCCTGGGACTTTGAGCCAGATATCCTGGACAAGAGGCAGCTCCAGACTGTCAAGTGGCTTTGGGAAGCTTGTTAAACACAATGAGGCTTTTGGCTGTTTCATTTGCAAGTAACAAGTGGTGGGACAAGAGGAAGCAGCCTCAGGCATCCCACTGGATGGGATTTAGATTGGGCATGAGGAACAGTTTCTTCCCTGTCAAGCCCTGGAACAGGCTGCCCAGGGCAGTGGTGGAGTTCCCATTCCCTGAGGGGTCTCAAAGCCCTGTAGATGTGGTGCTGAGGGACATAGTTTAATGGTCAACTTGGAAGTTCTAGGTTAATGGTTGGACTTGATGATCTTAAAGGTTTTTCTCAACCTAAATGACTTTATGAATTTATTTTCACTCACATGAGGTGGCCATGAGCAAAACAGAGTGAATCTGAGATCTTTGATAAATTTTTCAGGTTCAGCCCCCATGTTGGGATCTGCCTCATTCTGTCCTATCAAAATTGTTAGGATAAAGAAAACAAAGCTACCATATGAGATGGAGGCTGCTTTCCTCATTCTGCATCTTCCATCTCTGAGACTGCAGTGTTACAGCTTATGTCAAGAAAGACCTCTCAAAAGCATCTTGTCAGAAAGGATTTGGGGCAGGACTCTACCTCTCTCCCTTCCTTTCTAGAACACTCTCTGTCTCTTAGATGTCTCCCTGGTTTAGAGTTGTTCCAACTCCTTAAATACTACTCTGAAAAGAAAATCATTGAGGAAAGGGGTAATTGCACTTTCCCAGAGGGAATACTTTAAGGTGGCTATGACAATGGTTGGCCAACATTGCTAGGAGGCTTCCCATCCCGTTGTCAAAGCTGGTTAACTAAAAGGCTTTCTCCCATCATGGACTGTCAGGCTGAATTTGTCATGTAGTGCGGGGGGAGGTAAATCAATGAGCTGATTAGCAATTGTTGAGTGGGGTATTTTTGCAATTAGCCCCAGTATGATTTCTATGGCTTTGCCTGTGGGTTTGAATGTAAAGGACCATGATCAGGCCAAGTGTAAATAGCAATAGCTTTTGTAATTCCAATGCCTGAAGTTGTCCCAGGGGAGGTTTTTGGCCCACAGTGCAGCAGAGGGGACATTAGAGTAGAAGGCTTTGAAACAAAACAAATCAATTGCCCTTCCTTCCTGTATTCCTTTCTCTTTTCTCTTTAATATTATTGATGAAGTGACCAAGATGGTATCTGGGCATATCTAAAAAATCAATGAAAAAGTAAATCTTAAAAAGAAAATCAATTGTCCTGCAGCGTGAATTTAAATGTGACCTGGTTTTGCTGTACTGTGTATGTGCTGCATCAAGTGCCTGGCTGTCAAGAGATATATTTCCCTTTATTTCTTGCAATTGGATTTTTGTACAAGCTAATTTCTTAAGAGAGAAAGAAGCTGTTAATTTTAGTTTTGCTAGCAAAGGTCCCGAATCCAAGCTCCCTGCCTCAGAACTCTTCTGAACTTTTGAGTCCTCTGAGGACTTCAAAGAGCTTTTTAATTGCTTTTGGTTAGGTAACAGTTTAACCAGCTTGATTTAGATTTCCTTTCCTGTCTGTTCTTCCTGAGCTTTGTTCTACTTTTTACTGCAACACTCACATCACTGCACAGTATTTTAAAGTTCGAGATCACTTCGGTTTGGCTTAATATTCCTGTTTCTTTATGCTTACTATCTCTGTGAGGAGGAAAGGCTGAGGGACCTGAGGCTGTTTAGCCTGTGGAAGAGAATCCTGAGAGGGATCTTCTCAATGCTCAGCAAGAGTTAAAGGGTGAGTGGCAAGATGATGGAGCCAGACTCTTTTCAGTGATTCCCAATGGTAGGACAACAGTGTTATGGCCACAAACTGGAACCCAGGAGGTTCCGTCTGAACAGGAGGAGATACTTCTTTGCTGTGAGCAGGCTGCCCAGAGAGGTTGTGGAGTCTCCTCCTCTGCAGTGATTCCAAATCAACCTAGAGGTTGTGATCCTGGGCAGGCTGCTATGGGTGACCCTGGTTTAGCAGGAGAGTTGGAGTGGATGATCTCCAAATGCTTCTTCTAGCCCCAACCATTCTGTGATCATTAAAGGGAAGGTTAATCCCTCCTATATGCTGTCTGGTGGCTGCCTAGGCTTGGTTTTGCTTATGGCCATTTCCTCTGCCTTTGTGTCACTGCCAGCATTGCTCATTTTCTCCTGTCCTGCACCATGTCTGCTGTTTCCACACTTTCTGGCTGTGGCTGCATCTGAGCTCAGGTCATGAAGAGCTACACAAACCACAAAGGGGACATTTTGTATAAAATAGAACAAGATTAAAAAGGTATGAGATCTGTTGTGACTGCTGCTACTGATGGAATGACATCAAGGAGGCTTCAGAGTCCATGTGGAAATGTGTGTTTTCTGTATTTATTATTGATGGTGCAGATGTGCACAGAAGCACACTGTTAATCCTTACTTAGGCAGCTCTGTTCAGAGATCATGTTCTTCAGATGAGGGTCTTGAATGAACAAGTATTGCTTTGGCCAAACCTTCATGCTTTATGAGGAACAAAAAGCTGCATAGCAGATCGTGGCTGATGTAAGGTAACTGGCTGAGGATGGCTGGAAGGTTGCATCTTTAAATCTATAAGGTGTGTAGTTTCTGCTTGTCCAAAACAGGCCTCGTGCATGCAAAGAAGAGCTGTCTTAGCCTGGTGGCTTCACAAAAATAGGTAGATACTGAATTTTACAGAATTGCAAGTGCTACCTAAACAGAAGGGAAAACTTGTTTACTGTGAGGGTGCTGGAGCCCTGGAACAGGCTGCCCAGGACTGTCTGTGGAGTTTCCTTCTCTGAAGAGATTCCAAACCCACCTGAACGTTGTGAACCTGGGCAACCTGCTATAGGTGACCCTGATTTAGCAGTGAGACTGGACTAGATGATCTCCAGAGGTTCATTCCAAACCCTACTATGCTGTGATTCTGTGATTCTGTGCTGTGACAGGAGATTCTAGAAGGTACCTTGTGCAAGGGTGGAATAGACACAGGTCATCATTTTCTGTTTGTCCACTCTTCCTGACATGTAAAGCCAAGCAGAGAAGGAACAAGTTCAGTGTTACCCAGTGCCAGGAGCCAAAGTCAGGTCTTCTGAGCACAAGGGCAGTATTTACTCCAACCATCCTACTTTCTATAGGGATGTGACAGCATCATTTAGCTGTGATGTAATTTATTACGCCTAGCTCTGTGTTCGACACTGCAGTGAGGCTGACCAAGTTTGTAATTTTAGTGTCTATGATCAACATGCTGCTCATTTTTCCATTATCAGGGAAGTCTGTAATTCATCTCCCTTGCTCGTGTCTCATACCAGAGCTTTTCATTTCCATGACTGTGAATTATCAGCATCCAATCCTTGAATGGTATGATTGGAGATAATAGCCTAAAGTTTCCCAGGTGAATAATTACTTCAGCTCTTCAACTTGTGGCGTCTTTGAGGGCTTTTTCTTCCCCTACAGAGGAATGCATTCAGCATTTTCTGAAGACTGTGACCTTCTGCAGTGACTGAAACCTATTTAATTTGAACTCTTATTTGTGCAAAATCTGTTATTATGTGTCCTCAGTTTAGTTCTCTCCCTCAGTCTCCAAAATGTTACTAAATGTATGACAGAAAAATGAACAGCGTTTGTGCCTCTAGCCTTTCTTTTTTTCTGAATTGCTGCCTTCGATCTGTATTTTGAAATGAGGTTTGGCAAAACTGCCCAAATTACTCCAGAGCATAAAATCTAGAGATTATTTCATCTGGAGAAGAGAAGAGACTGAGGAGAAACATTATTGCTCTCTAAAACTCCCTGAAAGAAGGTTGGACTGAGGTGGGCGTCGGTACTTTCTCCCTAGTATCAGGTGATAGAACAAGAGGAAATGGCCTGAAATTCTGCCAGGGGAAGTTTATGTTGGAGATTAGGAAAAATTTCTTTCCTGAAAGAGTGGTTAAGCATTGGAACAGGCTGTCCAGGGAGGTGATGGGGTCACCATCCCTGGAGGTGTTCAAAAAATGTGTGGACATGGCACTTCGGCACATAGTTTAGTGGCCATGGTGGTATTGGGTTGATGGTTGGACTCAATGATCTTAGAGGTTTGATTCTTGGGGATCTGAGCTTCTTAATTTGGGTTCATTTAAAAATCCTGTCCCTGTTGCCTGGCAGTTACTATTTACAACAGTCAGAACAAAACTATCAGGTTTAATATTTTGAAAGCATAAAGGCAATTAACTTCCCATTTGGCACTTGAAAGGAATCAGATGCTGTTAATGAAGTCTCATTTCTAGCTTCAAAACTCTTGTCTAGCATGAAAACATGGAATTAGGTGCAAGTATTTGTCCCAATTCTGCTTTATATATAGCATAATAAATACCTGAGGCACATACCTGTCTGCGAATCTGTCTTCTCCAGGGCTTTTGACACAGTAGAATGCCCTAAATATGTGGTCACTCTTAGCATTCTCACCACAGATATGATTTATCCTGAGTGCAGAGTCCCAGATGATACCTGCAGGACATCTGGTGACATGCATATTGAAACACCATGAACCTTGTTCCTGAATCAGCTGGTGGTTACTCCAACTATTCTTGGTCTGCCTCATGCTTCTATTTTTAGGAGAAGCAGTGTTTGAGAATTTGATTCAGTGAAGCAGAAGGCCAGGCTGATTTCTAGAAAGCAGATGTGGTCAAGGCATTGCTTTTTCTTCTCGGCCTGTGTGAGTTTTGAAAGAACAAGTTTTGAGTTCTAAGGATCCTATAAAAATACTCCGTGAGGCACTAACAAAGAACACATTGAAATGCTCAGCACATGGAAGTTGTGTGTCATTGTCTAGGGTCAGGGCTGTGCTTGCCACCAAATGAGTGACAGAAGCTCTCTGTGAACCCCTCTGCTTCTCAAAGGAAAGAGAAAGGAAAGAAGGGAGAGAGAGACTGATGGGGTGGGAAAGAAACTAAACTAGCTAGGATGAAAATGAGGAAAAAAAAACCAAAACTATGAAATAGGGACAAAGAGATACAAACCAATATGCAGCCCCTAATGGCAATGACATCACCATTGTCACTGTTGACGCTGGGAGCAGGCACTGGGGAAGTCCCAGACTGAACTCAGCACCAAAGGGGAACTGGATTCAGGAGCTGAATTCTGGAATTGTGTTCAGGAACACACAGGTCAGGATCAAAGGCAGAAGGGACAGACTCCTCTTGGGATACCAGTCATTGAAGAAGCAGCTTGACCCTGGGAACACCTCAGCTTTCTCCTGAAGA
>WBNM01004685.1:0-10898 GCA_013399055.1 Ramphastos sulfuratus
TCCAAAACTGTACACAGTACTCCCAAAGAGCATTGATTTGACATTTAGTATTTGATCCAATATTCAGCATTTCTATGTGACAAAGGTAAGATTGTCTATGGTTACTGAAATGATGTTTCCTGAATTTTCATCTTGGGCCCTACAGTGAATATAAATATGCCTTCAGCAACACATGCAGATAGAATGCCTCAGGATCAACACATGTGCCTGTATTTGTCCTTTCTAAATAATTTTAATATTTAAAGCAGTGGCTAGAGGTTACTTTGTTTTTTCAGCCATTAAATGTTATGAGTCTGCTAAGTTAGGATTTTAATTCCATAGAATCATAGAATGTTTTAAGTTGGAAAGGACCTCAAGGATCATCTAGCTCTTATCCCCTGCCATAGGCAGTGACACCTCCCACTAGCACAGGTCACTCAAGGCCTCATCCAGCCTGGTCTTGAACACCTCCAGGGAGGGAGCAGCCAGAACCTCCCCAGGCAAATTTAAATAGGAGTATTGGAAGCTATTCCTAGACACATTCGTACCTAAATTAATGCATGAAATTCCAGAAATTATCAGTGTTACGGTTATTTTAAAACTCACAATTCAAGATCATTTTGCATTTTTAAGAACTAAACTGACAGGTACTATTTTGAATTTTGCACACTTTTGTGGATAAAATCAGGGGAAAACAGGATATTCAGCAGTAGTAGTTGACCCTTTCAGATTTACAGGAATGCAAGAAAACAGCCGCTGCCGCTCTGGAGAGCAGCCAAACAGAAAAGGATCTGGGGGTACTGATTGACACCCACCTAAACATGAGCCAGCAGTGTGCCCAGGTGGCCAAGAAGGCCAATGGCATCCTGGCCTGCATCAGGAATAGTGTGGCCAGCAGGAGCAGGGAGGTCATTCTCCCCCTGCACTCTGCACTGGTTAGGCCACACCTTGAGTACTGTGTCCAGTTCTGGGCCCCTCAATTTAAGAAGGACATTGAGGTGCTTGAGTGTGTCCAGAGAAGGGCAACGAGGCTGGTGAGAGGCCTCGAGCACAAGCCCTATGAGGAGAGGCTGAGGGAGCTGGGATTGTTTAGCCTGGAGAAGAGGAGGCTCAGGGGAGACCTTATTGCTGTCTACAACTACCTGAAGGGTGGTTGTGGCCAGCAGGAGGTTGCTTTCTTCTCTCAGGCAACCAGCACCAGAACAAGAGGACACAGTCTCAAGCTGTGCCAGGGGAGGTTNAATATCCTGTGATCCTGTGATCATGCACACAACACTGACATTTCTGTAGTAGTCTTACAACCACCTGGGTTTTCATACCCATATATAAGATGTCAGAACTGTATTTTTATGTTTATCTTTCTGGAAATAAAAGGAAAAATTAATAAGAAAACATAAACTTAGGCCCATCATAGAAACTTTCAAGAGACTTGTTTTTTTTTTTTTAATAAATCATGTTCAAGGATCATCTTCATTAGCTCTCTAAATGGTTCAGTATGAGAGAAAAGACTCACATCTGCTTAAAAAATGATGGAAAAACTATTTTAGCATAACATATAGAATGTCAACTTAATAAAGACTGATTTAAAATGTCTACTTAATAAAGACTGATTTAAAATGTCTACTTAATAAAGACTGATTTAAAATGTCTACTTAATAAAGACTGATTTAAAATGTCTACTTAATAAAGACTGATTTAAAATGTGATGTTAGTGGTTGATATGGCTCTAATCTTGTTTTGGCAATTGCAACGAGGTAGTGTTGTCACTATTCAGCGTGAATTTTCAATAACATGAGGAATAGGTGAACACACAAAGACAAAAATCTGTTGTTTAGAATACACTGAATAAAAATTGAAGCACTTAAAAGTTGCACTGAAAACCAATGTTATGATCTTCACAGAATCAGAATCACAGAATTAACTAGGTTGGAAAAGACCTCTAAGATCATCGAGTCCAACCTATCACCTAACCCTTCTAATTAACTAAACCATGGCACTAAGTGCCTCATTCAGCCTCTTCTTGTTCTATACTATGTTAATTTAGCATTTTTTTTACTTTCCATATCATAGAATCATAGAATGGTAAGGTTGGAAGGGACCTCAAGAATTATCTCCTTCCAAACTCCTGCCATAGGCAGGGACACCTCCCACTAGTACAGGTCACTCAAAGCCTCGTCCAACCTGGCCTTGAACACCTCCAGGGAGGGAGCAGCCACAACCTCCCTGGGCAACCTGTGCCAGTGTCTCACTACCCTTACTGTAAATACAAATGTTCATGCTTTTACACTCTAGATAAAATTAATCAATCTCATAATTTATTAATTTTTAATTAATTTTATTATTTTTTATTAATTTTTTTGGTCCTTGAAAATGAAAACAGCAAAAAAAATAACTGGAAAGCACTTTTTGCAAAGTAAAGCAGCCTTCCTCTGCTTTACTTTAAACTCATCAAATTAATTAAAACATTGCTAATTATTTTGCATTAATATTCAACAGATATTCACCATAACAGCAGGATAATATTGGGAATACCATCAAAAAGATTGAAATATTTTAAATGTGCTGTCTTCTGTAAAGAGATAGTGGTAGGTATTTAAGGAATCAGCATTCAGCTGGTCTGGCAAGAGGAAAAGAAAAACAAGGCCAAACCTTGACAGGTAGGTGGTGCTCCATCCATCTGAAGCCTTTCGCCCAGTCGGCATGTCAGAATCTCATTGCCCACTAAAGTAAAGCCTGGTTGACACTGGTATCTTATTATGTCTCCTGTTTGGGAAAAAGAAACAAGACAAAACACAAATAAACAAAAGGAACATTAAACAAACCAATTAAGGAGGGCTTTTAGCTTTGAAGACATTATTGATTAATGACCTTTCTTGCAGCCGTATATAACGGCCTAAATGACCTCTGGCATCAACAACTTTGATTGGTTTAAGAGATGTAGTAAATGAGCATTGGGCTGCACACTATGCTTCATCTGTCACTGTTTTACACCACACTATTAGCTGGAGAGTTCACTAATTTGTCTGGGTTTTACTGATGCTGTGTGAACCATGTGTCCACAAAGTTTTAAGCTATATAAATTTTTGGGTAACGATTATGAAATTAAAGAAAGACAAAAGATCAGGTTAGTAACCCATACAATCCTACAGGGGAAAGAAAACCAATAAAACAATGAAGAAACAAACAAAATCCCAAAAACAAAGAAACAAACATACCAAACAACCAAACCAAACAAAAAACAACTGAACAAAATCATCCAGAAAACAACAAAACAAAAAACAATCAAACCAAACAAAAAACAACCAAACAAACAAAAAAAAAGCCAGCCAAACAAAACAAAAAACAACCAAACCAAACAGAAAACAACCAAACAACATAAAAAACAACCAAACCAAACAGAAAACAATCGAACAACACAAAAAACAACCAAACCAAACAAAAAACAACCAAACCAAACCAAACAAAAAACAACCAAACCAAGCCAAACAAAAANAAAACAAAACCAAACCAAACAAAAAAAAACAAAACCAAGCCAAACAAAAAACAGCCAAACAAAGCCAAACAAAAAACAACCAAACCAAACCAAACCCAAACCAACCAAACCAAGCCAAACAAAAAACAGCCGAACCAAGCCAAACAAAAAACAGCCAAACCAAACCAAACCAAACCAAAACAATCAAACAAAACAAACAAAAAGCAACCAAACAAACCAAACCAAACACAACCAAACAGCTACTGGATTATCCAAATTTGGCATGGTGAGGACAATAATACATTAAGAAATTAAAAATTCATATAGTTTCATGTACCAATAAAACTGCAAATTTCTGTACCCCAGCAGTTCTTTTTTTGGTTCAAATTACAGAGCAGAAAAGAAAATAAAAAGCCTTTTCTTCTTTTTATCAAATTGGGGTTTGGTTTGGGGTTTTTTTTGTTATAATGTGAGCAAAAAAAACTAGCTAATCAGACATCTGATCAGATAAGTCATATTTCTTTATATGAGAGTTGGCTAAGTAATAGCATTAACAAGCCTTAGAAGATCAGGAGATCATCTCAGATTCTCCTAATTGTTACAAATTTGATTTTACTGTTCAGGTCACAGAATATGCTATTGCCTGCACGGGGGAGGTTGTGGGTTGGTTGTTTGATTATTTCAGTATAAGACAATGTTTTAGATCAAATATTATGAAAAGATATTTTAAACTGAAAGGAGTTTCTGTGTTACTTCTATGTGAAACAGATGGATTCAGAAAGTACAGGGAAGAGGAATGACTTCTTAAAAGTTTTAATTGCAAATATAAATCTAAAATATTACATGTAGGATTTGCATCCTGAAAAGCACTACATTTCTGTCCCTAGCAGTCCTTTTGTTTGAAACACTGTTTGTATTTTCTCTCATATTACCTATTTCAAATTCATCATCCTCAGTTAGAATTTCAGCATTCGGTATACTTGTTGGAGGCTGGCAGACCCGGAGCTGGTAGGCTATAAACAGGAAAAAAAGCAGAGCTGACATTCCCATACTTAGATAACACAACAGGAAGCATAAGAACATCATAATTAATTTAAAAAAAAAAAAATGGAAGTTGCATCTGTGCTCTTTATTAGCTATTTGATTTCAATAAAAAACCCTCTTCCAAAATACAATTTTACTACTGAACTCATTCACTTCAAAATTTTGTAATAAAAATCAGTTTTAGAATCCAAAAGATTCTACCCAGAGGCAGCACAAGTGATGGACAGAACCATTTTGAATGTGAAATTTCCCAGTAGATGAATAGTTGGGGAACACGTCTCACCTCAAGATAGAGTCAGAGAATAATTTTGCTTTCAAAGTTCTCATTTGAAGTCTTACATGAAATAACTTTCTGAGTTTTAACACATGTATACAACAGCCAGGCAAAATAATTAGGTGGGAAAAAAAAAAGATATAAAAGACAAGTGTGCAGAGTATGCAAAAGCTACACAGCTTTATTATTTCTTGGAGAGACTGAGAAACCTGGGGCTGTTTAGTCTGGAGAAAATACTGAGAGGAGATCTCAATGTGCACAAATATCTGAGAGGTGGGTGTCAAGTGGATGGGGCCAATCTCTTCTCTGTGGTCAGCAGCAATAAGATGAGGAGCAACAGCTACAAACTGGAATCTAGAAGATTTCACCTCAAAATGAGGAGAAACTACTGTAAGGGTCACAGAGCGCTGGAACAGGCTGTCCAGAGAGGTTGTGGAATCTCCTTCTCTGGAGACTTTCCAAACCTGCTGGGATACATTCCTGTGCAAATTGCCATATTTTATGTATATCCAATGAGGATGGGCCTGTGTTTGGATACAGGAAAAAATTCCTTTTGGTCTGAATGCAATTAGGACAGAAATCCAGCCAAAGAAGTTACACTGAGGTAATTCTATTGACAGCGTAGTCTTCCACATTTTCAGGTGTACACTGAGGTTGATCAATGAGTCAAGCATGTCTGGTTTTCACTGATAATTACATTTTCAGATAGCACTGTTTTCTAGCATCTCACACTAGCTAGGAAAGATGATGCACTTATGGCACTTGATGATTCAGTCTCAATTATACTTCCTGTGCTCAGATACTTTAGTAATCAAATTAATCAAATTTTTATCATTTGCAAAATTTATTTTTTATCCCGGTAAGAACTTTTGTTGCTACTGAGTTACCCATATCTGACATCTTCCTGCTTCACTGCTGATCACATAATGAGTCACAGAATCACAGAATGTCAGGGGCTGGAAGGGACCTCCAAAGCTCATCCAGTCCAACCCCCCTGCCAGAGCAGGATCACCTATATTAGATCACACAGGAACGTGTCCAGGCAGGTTTCGAATATCTCCAGAGAGGGAGACTCCACATGAAGAACCAATTAAATCAGTGAGTCAGCAAGCCAACATCCTTCCTTAGCATTAAGAAATTTAAAATAAACCACACCAATTAAACAAGGAATAGTTGTACTATTTGCCTTTTATTTTTTATTTCCAAATCACCAATATAATTTAAAAATGGATTCAATAAATTAATCTCCAATGTCTCTCATTTAGGGCTATAGTTTGTTTTAATCCCCAAATTATGTATTTTAAATAATCTTGACTTGTCTCACTGTCTTGCCTTTATTGCTATGAATTATATGTAGCTGGTAAGAAGGACCACTGACTTAAGGGTACTACAAGATTTATTTATCTCGCAGCATTGAACACAAAAAAAAAGTGGTTTAAGTTTCTTCATGAATAATTATTTGTGCTGCACACGTTCCAACTTTGTTACCCATCAGACACCACAGCTGTGGAATGACAATTTCCATAAGAACAAAAGAAACAAATACAAGGACATCAAGTTAATTAGACAGACTTTATTACTAGATAGGAGCACTTTTATGTGTTTGGTCCTATACTTATATATGAATATATATCAAGATGTATCAGTTCATATGACCTTCAGAGGAAAGTCTGTTTTTCTTTCACAAACTTCTACATGTTCAATTTTGGAATCAAAATTCTAAGTCCCCTTTGCCTAATGCTACTGGAGTCTATACTCCATAATTAATTGAAGTGTTGATGCTGCTGGTTTTCTTTTTGTCGCCATTGTGGGATTTATATCTTGTTGCTTTCTTTGCTTTACCTTGTTTTGCTTACACTGAAGTTCCTTTAATCCACCCACTTCTGTCTGCATTCACCTTGGTCTTCACTAAGTCAAAAAGAAAGCTTTCTAGTCCCAAAACTCTGATCAGGATCCAAAACACAGACTGTACTCTGTCCATATTTCCTGGAATAGTCTGTCCAACAGGCATTCACAGAGCAGCTAAAAATACTCCTGCTTCTGAGTCTCTTTCCTTGTAATGATGGAAATGCAACAGAACACTTGGCTATGGAAGGTTTGAATGAGTGCAAAAGGAGGTTGAATTTGCTGTGTTAATATTTATGCATTTTCATTCAGCCAATGTTTAATTTAAAGGCAGTTTACCCTTAACTACACAGTACAGTTCAATACCATTAAAATCTCTAGAACAGTATTTTCTTCAAATTATTCCAGTATCAACAAGAAATTTAATGACTCTCACAAATATGTAGATAACAAGGGAATTTTAGAAGCATTGTAAGTAGTGGAAAGATGAGCACCTTGAACTGCAGGGGCTTGATGCTGCCTTCTTTGCTCATGTCTCTTCACAGTGCCTTTTTTTTTTTTTTTTTAATGACTACTACAAAATTATTTGTCTGACCCAGAAAAAAACAGCTTAATTTCATTGCTCACATTGGTCTTTCAGGTTTTTGCATCACCCTAGTGGTGGTCAGTCAGTAATAGCAACTCTGCTTACAAAAAGTAATGAATTTATGAGTTTTCTGCTTGCAGGAACCAGCACAGACAGTGTAACTTACTTACCATGGTAACTAAGTACAAAGAAGCCACTGGTAGTAAAGTCACTGTGGAACTTGATCAGAATCTGATTGGAAGTGCTATAGACTGATTCTAGTGCAGTGTTGCCACTAAATTGACCGATCTGAGGAGAGGTTTGGTCTGGTCCATCCCTAAGAAAAACAGATACAGTATTTTTTATCCCAAATAACTAATTTAATTCCTCCCAATTTAAATATAAATTAGTAAAATTTATCGAGAGTCCTCTAAAGCCATAAATCATCTAAACTCAGATGAAGTAGACATTAAGGGCTGAAAGTCTTTTGAAATGCTCTATGTGGATCACAATATAACAAGCAATAGCCTAGAGGTTTATCAAAATGTACTCTTGGAAGCAATACTCTGATTTTTAAATAAAAATAGCCACAAGCTCGAAATGATTGAATCTGTAATTGTGCTTCATCTTCCTGACACAAATTGTTTACTTTTTATAATCTGTGCTTTCATCAATCTACAGCTATTGGAAAATTAATAAATCTAATACTGCTCACCTCCCTCAGTCGTTGCAATTTGGTCCTTTCTAGGAAAATTAAGAGATTAATACTATTTTAATTTTTATTTTTTTTTTTTACTTTTAAGACAAAGTGAATATTGTCTTCAATAACATCAAAGTGCTTATTCTCTACTTAATACACTGTTGAAATGTCTAGGAGAGTCACTGGTAACAGTGTCAAGATTGCTGTAAGTGTTGTTAAAGAGTTGGTCACAGCCTCCTGCCTTTAGCAGCTTTGCAAATAAGAAAATGGGAGCTTCATTGTCTGAAAAGATTTATGATAGGCATTGATTCAGGATATAATTTGTTTTCAGATATCATTAGCTCTACTTTTTGTTTTTGTTCTTCATAGTCAAATACATATATTGTCACTCCTTTCATGTAGTCTTAACAGTTCAAAAGAAGCCAGCTTGGAAGAAATAAAGAAAGTGTTGCTGTGGCTTCTTGTATTAACACTGTAAAACATTGTATTATGCATAAACTTCTTATTACCATATTTTTTCTAAGTACTGCTTCTCTTAGTTGTTGATAAGCTGCTATAATATAATTTAAAATTTTCCTCATTGAGAAACTGAGACACGCTACTATTATTTTTGAGCTCTTCAGACAAGGACTATGAAACTTCATGTCCGGTGCTATCCAGAGAGCAAGGTGCACTGGAAAACATGGATTATTGCAAATCACTCATTTCCCCTAAAGACAATACCAGTGTCAAGGGAAAAATCACAAATATACTCTTTAATACTTGCTTTGCTACATTATTTGTCATGAAGGTTAAAAAACAAACAAACAAAAACCCAACAAACCAACCAACCAACCAAACATAGAAAGTGTTTTCTTACCAGACAGTTATGAAATCATATATTGGCTCTGTTTGGAGAACTGTGAAATTGATGTAGATTCCATTGCCAGGTGGCACTCTTACAAGCCAGAAGCAGTCTTGAAAGTTTGGATATTCATCAGGGTATCCTGGAGAGTATATGGTGCCATTCATTGCAGTTATATTTCCTCCACATAGGGCTATAAGAAGAAATTAGTTTTTAAATGATTTTAGGTGTTCCTTGCACATTTAAATACATTTGGTACACTATAACTACATAATGTAAAACCATTGCTGTGTACAGATTTTAATGAGCTTTTTGTGGAGTCCTAAGTCTGCTTTGGTATTATTGGTGAAATATGAAAAGGAAAAAAACAAAGGGGGGGAAGAGTAATTTTGATATCATAAATACAGAATTGGATTTAAAGACATATTTAGACATTAGGTTCAATTATTCCCAGCACAATTGAAAATCAATTATTACAGCTTTATGCAAATGCCAGCCACAAATTTGCAGCAAAATACTTCAATCACTTCAATTCGTTGTCACAAGAAGGTAGAAAACCAAAATTACCAGGCTAGAGAAGTGATATGTTAAGCTGATGGAAGATGGATGGGGGTGGAAATTAAAGGGGAATTTGAAATATTGTACACAACAGTATGAATTGGAACTTTGCATTTCCTGAGGTAACTTCTACTAGATGTAATAAGTCCTTTCTGTAATTCTTGTTCAAGTGTGCACAGTTTAGACATTATACAATGCAAGACTGACTATACAGCTTTTGGATTTCCATAACTATGCATTCAGATTCATGTTGAATTTTAGACCACCTTGTTATCACAGAAAAGAAATTATGCTATATAGAAGCCTAGTTCTGAAAAACTGAGCAAAAGCTAAAATGGTATAATTTGGTTTATTTTGTATACCTTCCTCTGCACTCCACTCAAAATGGGCAACCTAAAATATGCTTAAGAACCCCAAATCAGAGAAGAACTTACTGGAAATATAAGCTTGACATACAGGGATTGTGTTGCTTGTATTTAGATAAGGCATGTGTTATGGCTTATACATATACTTTGGTGCTGAACTACAGGGCACAGAGACTTTCAAAGTCACACCTAACCCATTCTGACTCAACAGCAGGTATATCGTTTTTCTTCAGCTTTTAGCTTCAAAGTCTCAAGGGTTTTTGAGCAGGGCAGACAGAATTGATTTTGCAGCAGGGTCTTAGGGGAGTGAAGACATGGTCTGATAACTGTCAGGTAATGAGATTTCTTGGAAAAGGAGAGGGAATAGATTCCAAAAGGATGAAGCTGAGGGAGATGAGTAAAGAAGGGTCAGTGAGGTTAGATGGTGTTTAGCACAGTTTAGAGGAATTTTAGGTGCATAAGGATGCAAGGACAAGGAAAAAAACCAAAAAAACCTGTTTAAAGAGCAACCGCATTTAGTGATACTTGATTCAGATAGTCTGCTTCAAGAAGCCTGCAGCATTAAACAAGTCTTAGTCTATGCTGCCTTACAATAAAGGTATTTAAATTAATATAGATTTAAGCATATCTATTTCAGGCACTAGCCATATACAAAGAAAACCCAATTCCTTTTACTGCTTTTGAATACAAGGTCTTTATCTCAAATCAAATCAAGTACAACTAGAAAATACCTAATTAGCTTTTTCCTTCAACAGTAAAGAAAACCAACCAACCAATCAAAACAAACTCAAAAATATCAGCAGCACATAAAAAAAAAGGCAAAAAAAATCTTTACTAAAAATACTATGGTAAATATTTTCACCGAACCAAATCTAGGGTTTTTTTTTTGTTTGGGGTTTTGGGTTTTGGTGGGGTTTTTTGGTGGGGTTTTTTGGAGGGTTTGGGGTTTTTTTTTATTTGTTTGTTCATTTTGTTGTTGGTTGGGTTTCATAGAATCATAGAATGGTAAGGTTGGAAGGAGACCTCAAGGATCATCTAGTTCCAACCCCCTGCCACAGGCAAGGACACCTCCCACTAGTACAGGTTACTCAAGGCCTCGTCCAACCTGGCCTTGAACACCTCCAGGGAGGGAGCAGCCACAACCTCTCTGTGCAACCTGTTCCAGTGCCTCACCACCCTCACTGTAAGGAACTTCCTCCTAACATCCAGTCTAAATCTCCCCTCTGCCAGTTCAAACCCATTGCCCCTTGTC
>WBNM01004685.1:11928-42019 GCA_013399055.1 Ramphastos sulfuratus
GTCTAAATCTCCCCTCTGCCAGTTTAAACCCATTGCCCCTTGTCCTGTCATTGCAAGATCTTATAAATAGTCCCTCCCCAGCCTTCCTGTAGGACCCCTTCAGATACTGGAAGGCTACTCTAAGGTCTCCTGGAAGCCTTTTCTTCTCCAGGCTGAAGAGCCCCAACTCTGTCAGCCTGTCCTCATAGGAGAGCTGCTCCAGCCCTCTGATCATCTTCGTGGTTTGTTTAGTTTTGTTTAATTCCTGGGATCTGAGTAATGTTGGCAGTCTGTAATCATGCAGCACAGCTCACACGCTAGACCTCCGCTACAAATCAGGTTGAATTTTATCTGCATCTTTTCATATTGCATTAAGGAGAAATAAAGAACTTCTATTCACTGTTCAGGAACTTCACCAAAAGTAAGACTCAAAATAGGAACATACTTCGGACATCTTTGAATTTACTAATTAAATTATTCGTTCCAGTAATGTAATCCAAAGGAACAGTATCACTCCGTTCAGTAAATTAGTTGTCTTGATTCTGAGGCACAGAAAATACAGCTAGAAGTAATAGGAAAACTTGAGCTGTCTGGCAGTTAAGACATGAACTTTTACTGTTCCCCCAGGATCCAGAAAATGCATGATGAATTCAATTATGATGAATTAACTTCCACTTTCAGAAGACAGACAGTGTAGCCATCATCTCTCTTTCACAAGATATGGCTTCCCCTTATGAATTCAGCATCAGATGTGTCTTAATTCAGCTGCCACATCCCCCTGAAATGCCTGTGGCTCACTGACCCCAGAAGGAATTTTGAGTAATGAAGCATCTAAGTATCTAAATTTAGGTAGATAATTCAGAGCATAATGCAAAAATGCTTTGTTTTTTAAATTTATTTATTTTCCCCAGATATTGCACTTTGGCATGCTCAATATTGAGCTTTCCATTCTCTACGTTGAGCTTTTACAATTCAATATGGAGAAACAAGACTTTTAACTCAGGTCTTGAATACTGCTCCTGAAACTGTGGAATCTTTATGGTATATGAAAGTGAGTATTCAAAACCTTGTACAGATCTCACGCTTGTGGAAATCTAGAGAACTTTGCTGTCAGTAACTTGATTGCTGTGTACAGATCTTTTGGTGTCAGTAATGTAGGATTTGGAGATGACAGTTCTGAGTATGAAGTAGCATCATTGTATGTGTACTTCTCTAGGAACCTATCTGTACTCCTCTAGGAACCTATCATTGGTGCCACAATGCTGACACAGTTGTGACAAACCTAGATATTCCAGAGGCAGGCAACTATTTCAGATTAAAGAAAATTCAGTTCCACAAACAGATTTTGCCGTGTACAGACATTTTTCAAAGAGAATTCTGTGTTACCACCATTTTCTGTTTCATAGCCTTATGACACTGGAGGACAGACCTTTGGCCTGCTGCTTAAGTACAGGCTTGTTTCAGCATAGTTAGGGTCGATATAAATGTCTCTACAGGATCAGCATATACATTCATTCCATCTTGTTGAGATTTCAGCTATGTAAAAGCTACACTTCCTTGCATCTGCTTACTTGTTGCAAGCATATCAGTGAAAAATATGCAAAAGGTCCAAAAATACGTATTTTTTAAAAGTCTCATACCAAACAATATATGTGGTAAGGACTGACTGGAGGACAACTGCACTTTATGCCACGTTAGACATTTCTTTTTTAACTGGGAAGGCAGAACATGAGTGGCTAAATTTGGAAAATCAATTCTTGAATACTTTTCTCTTGATGCAGTGCAAAGTCTTTGTTGTAACGTCAGCTAGATTAAAAAGCAGCACAGGTGCCCACACTCCAGACCTTAAGCCTAACCTTCCAAAAATAAACTCATTACACCAGATAAATTTTGTATTTCTGTGAAACATTCCAGCTTCTCTGCAAACATTTTGAAATGCAAAATCGAAGAGTCGATCTGCAAGACCATGATGTAAAAAGACAGGTCTCTATGAATTGAAAAGCTGAAATAATCTTAGTTCACAGTCCTTAGGAAGACTCACAAATAACAAAGAGTTGCTATGTCACCAAGAACATACCTTCACATCTAGGGAGAGGATGATTCCAGTTACGGCTGATGCCATGAAGACAAGTGAGAGCTGAATTTCCAATTAATGTGTAGCCAGGAAAACACTCAAATGAAATTGTTTGTCCTACAGTGAAGTCATTCCCAATAACAAAACCATTGCGAAACGGTCGAGGATCAGGACAGCTTTGTAGCTGATATGCTGAAATAAAGAAATAAAAATAATGGAGCAAAATAAGTAAAATACAGACTCTCATTCCTTCACAATTTAAAGCTTTTCAATAGAATACAACTTTTAAAAATTGAGCATCCCATATGTCTTAAGTTCTCTTAAGGTAACAAGCAAAATCATTTATTCTACACCGGAAGAACATTCTGGAAAAGAAATTACACAAAATCTAAGTTATGGAGACTGGAATCTGCTAACTGACACTACTTTAAAAGTAAAACAACTTCTACTATCCAGAATAAAAAAAGCACAAAAGTGTTTCTGAAAAACATCTGTGTGACTCAGTAGGTAAGTTAAAGAAGTCACTAAAGATTTACATTTAAAGAATCAAAAGAAGTCATAAATCATAGCAGGCTAAATTTAAATAGAAAATAGAGCAAAAATACTTTGGAAAAAAGTCTCACAGACAATGTCTCAGCTGATCATAAAAAAATAAACTCATTTGATATCTTAAGCAAGAGGTAGCTGTGAATTACAAGAGTCTGATATACCCTGTGTTGGCTGGGAAAGGGGCTCCAGATCCTGAAACAAAAGATGCCTCAATTTCATTCCCCAGTGTGAGGAGGACAGCTGCAGTTGGCTTCTCCATCCCCATGTTGTGTGGCTTGCTGAAGTGCTGGATCCTCACATTCTCACTGAGGTTGAGAAGGAGTTTGATATTTGCACCCTCTGCTTGGTAGCTGGGACCTTCTCGGTAGTTTATCTTCCTGATATGTTTATCCCTCAGGTATTGACCAGAGGAATGCCAGTTGCAGAATTTAACATGAAAACTACTCCTGCAACAGACAGATCCAGGTCTCACTTTCCAAACCCTTGTGGGGCCACCCTGCCACCAGACCTCACCAGCCAAGAAAATGAGATCTTCTCCTGAGCATCTTAAGCGGGCAGGCCACTGAGGACTTAGTGTGATGGGAGCTCATAGGACTCGAGGAGTGGGTGGGTGAGAAGAGGCAATGAATCTCACTGGATCCCTGCTCCCCAGAGCAGTGGGAACCTGGTGTGATCAGCTGGGCCACATCACTGCTGCCCACAGATCAAAACCTTTTTTTTTTTTTTTATTTTGCAGATGAGCCAACAGTGTGTGCTTGAAGCCCAGAATGTAAATCCTATCATGGGCTGCAGGAAAAGAAGCATGGCCAGCAGATCAGAGAGCTGATTCTG
Source organism: Ramphastos sulfuratus (assembly GCA_013399055.1). Lineage (NCBI taxonomy): Eukaryota > Metazoa > Chordata > Aves > Piciformes > Ramphastidae > Ramphastos > Ramphastos sulfuratus. Next base: position 15,362 of record WBNM01004685.1, read on the forward strand.
CAATTTAATCTGCTCTGGTGAGACTTCAGCTGGAGCACAGCATCCAGCTCTGGAACTCTCAACACAGGAATGACATGGACCTGATGGGGTGGGTCTAGGGGAGTGCCACGAGTCCCATAAGTGATCAGGGGCAGGAACATTTCTTCCTGTCTATGAGAACAGGCCGAGGGAGCTGGGGTTGTTCAGCCTAGAGAAGAGAAGGCTTTGGGGAGACCTAATAGCAGCCTTCTTGCTGCCAGTACCTGAAGGAGGGTTGAGAGGGACTATTTACAAAGGCTTGCAGTGACAGGATGAGGGGCAATGTTTTTGGAGAAGAATAGATTAGATTGGATGTTAGGAATAAGTTCTTTACTATGAAGGTGGTGGAACATTGGAACAGGTTGTCCAGGGAGGCAGTTGAGGCCCCATCTCTGGAGATATTCAAGGTGAGGCTCAAAAAGGTTGTGAGCAACCTGATCTAGTGAAGACCTTGAGTGACCTGTACTAGTGGGAGGTGTCCCTGCCTATGGCAGGGGGTTGGAACTAGATGATCTTTGAGGTCCCTTCCAACCTTACCATTCTATGATTCTATGATTCTAAGGAGACATCCTTAGAATGGTTGGTTCTATAGCTGGTGATTGCAAGGGGGTTGGACTAGAGGCCCCTTCCTGTAAGTCAGCTAGGGAACTAGTAGGCAAATTCATGACAAATGAGAAAAAAAAAGGGACTTCTATGGATTAAGAATCCATAGAGAAAACAACATGGTAATTTTTTTTTATCCAACCCTACTGATGAAGATGGTGTAGACCACACTATTATGGTGCTCATGTTAGTTAGATCTAAGGCACTAGACCAGTTTAACGTAAATACAAAAGTACTGCACTAAATAGGCAAGCCAAAGGAACAGGGGCACGTTTTCACCCAGAAGACATGAACCAAGATATGTATTGGATAATTTCAAGATCTGCCCTAGAGGTGTGGTGATTTCCCAAGGAAAATCTATCAGATCAGTGACTCTGACTTCTATACTTAGTAATAGGATACAGCCTGTAATGATGAATAACATTACTGAGCACATGGCTAAACAGGGTCCTGGGGAAAGAGATTGGGGGTGATATGACTGAAGTTCACAAAACCCATGAAGACAGTGGAAAGACTGAATAAAGAAATGACAGAAAATCCCACAGCAGTTTAATTAAGAATCTTCAGGGATGAGTACAAAAGAAGCTAGCTAGACTTGTGTGCTGTTAAGTAGCTTCCTCTTTGCTATTTTGAAATACCATAGTGGTTTTCTGTGTCTACATTCTTATGCTTAAAGGAGAGAAAAATCTATCCATCTAGAATTTTACTTGTTTTTCTCAGAAGAATTAAAGGACTCTGTAATGAACTATGAATATCAAAGATTTTATAGGAAACAAGATCTGAAAATAAGCTCCTCTGATAACTTTGTGGCCTTTTCCAGGATTTGAAACACTGACTTCTTATTACAGAACTGTGAACAAATATGCTATGCAAAATCTGCAAAATCAGAAGACCACAGACTGCATACATTTGAAAGAAACTCCTCTCTCTTACGTGGTTAAAAAAATCATCTTTGAGGAATACATCTCCAAATTGATTACAACTACTGCTATTAATATCAGTAATAGTATATACACTCTTCAGTCTTTCACTGCCCTCTTCAGCAACCGATTTTAAACTTCTGTTATTACTACAACTTGTGACATATACCAAACGAGAAGCAAGTAAAAGGCAATTTAAAAGTCATAAAGTGACTTTTCCTTTAAATGCTAACACTTTTTACAGAGGCTTAATTCCAGAATGTTACAGAGAGTTCAAGCCAATTTGGACTTACTACTATTGGAAGAGTAATAGGAGACTTCTCTAAAGTAAAACTCTTTAATGTCCTTTGATGTTACTTATATCACGAAAATGTGTTTAAAATATACATTTGACTTCTTTTTTTTTTTTTTTTTGGTGAGCATAGAGCACTTAATCCCTTTTAAATGAATCTGCAATTATGTAAATAGAACTGTGATCTTTCAGTCTTCACCCACTCAGCATGACCTGTTTGGGTACAACAGAGCAAGAACCTTCCATTGATACAGGCAACTAGGAAATAAAATGGATTTAGAGATTTCTGAGCTGGCATTATTCTTTACCAGCCTACAAGGATCCAGTACTCTAAAATAATATTTAGATCTTCCCCTTCCAGAATCCAAGACACAAAACTGAGATTCTTATATGCTTATAAAGGTCTACAATAGAGATGGCTACTTTGTAAGCTGTATAATGTGAATTAATATTCCAGCCAAATTCAGATATGGGAAATTATTTGGTTGCATGCATTTGAACTGCCTTTTTGAGAGAATATACAATTATCTCTCCTTTCTCACTTTAATTTTCTGCATTCTTCTGTTTTATGCATAACAGTTTGGTCTCAAATAAACAAAATCCTTTATTTCATGTTTATCTTTCAGGAATGCCAAAAAGGGAAAAAACCTTTAACAACCACCTTGTTCTCGCATAAGAATGTCAAAATCTCACCTTGGTATACAATATGAAATCCTTGTTTGTTCTGTGAATAATCACTGTGAAAGTATAAACTGGTTTCATGAGTTGTGCTGAACAGAGAGGCTGGTAGTTGAGGGCCACTTAGTCTCCCAATAACACTGCTAGTTTCTGTAGATCCACTCCTAACTTCTAAATAATCGTGTATGGTTTCCGTTGAGAAATTCACAAACTGCAAATGGACACCTGGAAAACATCATCAGTAAATAAAAGCTACCAGTATCCATACCAGGAGGGAAAATCACATATGTCCATCTTACACTGATGACATCAGGAAAGAACCCAACCAGTGGAAATGCATGTGTTACTCTCCCAAAGGCAATCCAAGGAATCCAAGGAATTCAGTATAAGGAACTCTTTGTCCTCATGCATTGCTAATTCTGAATGTCTGGTAAGGTAAGAAATGCTGACACTGAAATATCAATACAACCTAAGACACTGATTGTTGTAGGTTGTTTACATGCCACTTTTGGCAAAGTTTGTTCTTTGTGCACTTAGGGCAAATTTCAGTTCTGAATATTGAACACATTTAGTTTAGTCAAATCTTTCTTGTTTTCAGTTGCATAAAATAATCTCCAGTTCTCTTTAAAAAAAATGCTTTCTGTGCCACACCTGGAAAATAAAACAAAACAAAACAAAAAAGAGACAATTTTATCACTAGACAGCTGTACTTCAGTTGTATACAAACTGATCCCTACCAGCTTATATATATATTAATATATATTTAAATAATGAAGAGCAGTAAAAATCATGCATATGATAAGGATTATTGCAAAGGTACATGGAAGGAGGGCATTTACTCCTTTAAGGGTATCTGCTCAAGGATGTTTTTTCAATGAAGCAAAGAAAAATGAGAAACAGAAGAAGCCATCAACAAGAACATTCAAGGACACAAACCTGAGGGAGTCAGTGGTGAGAACCAAATCTGGTCAGTCCCACTAACTGATGAGGTTGAGAATGGGAATGTGAGAATGTTTATTCCAGTGAGCTTATCTGACCAGGGATATCCCATCAATTAGGAAAGCAACAGAAATGGAAAGCAACAAAATATCCAAAGACAAAGCAAACATGGAGCCAATGGAGCTAATGACAAGAAACAAAACTTGTCAGTCACATTAACTGATGGGTTGCCAAGAAAATACAGCTACGACTTCCAGGAGCATCACTAAACATGCAGTTTAATTATTTAATTAACATGCACACACTGTGTCATATGATGATCTTGCTGGCAGAAATATCTGACTATTCAATTCAGTAAAGAACAGGAAGCTATCTTACTACCCATTAGCATGATTACCCATCCCAACCAGATGATGTATTCCAAGGATTATGTGGTGGGGCAAAAAGAAATGCTCAGCAGCTGAGTAGCCACAAGGCTCTTTAAATATTTTCCTGTTTATATATATTTTTAATGTAAGTTAAAACAAAGTAGAATTTGTATTTTGCCTGGAGTTACTGTAACTATGGGATGATAATGGAGTACTTTCACTAAGGAGATGACTGAGTCCCATTGGTGTTTCTGGCAAAGACAATCAACATCATTTCACATAAAATCAAAAGGAAAAGATATAATGCTAGATTAATTATTGAAAAGTCATGAATAATTTTGTAACTGTAATAGTTAAATAGTGCTTGTCACTGTCTTTGAGAGCTTTCTCCCTAGATATCATGTAAAGTTTATGAATGGTTTTCTGAGGCATGTAACATTTTATATGCTACAGGAAAAAAGGTTAGTGCATAATTAAATCACTGTTACCTTGATTTTTTGTCCCTCTTTACCTGAAGATAGTCTATATGTGATAAGAAAGATTCTGCTTTATGTGTTCTTCTATTTTGCCAGGCTTCCAAATATTTCCTATGCAGAGAATCCAGATGGATCCGAATTTTCCTCTTTCTCTGATATTTGTAAGCTTGGTCTTTTCTATAATCTTGTGAAACAAACACTTGTCCAAAGTTCAAGCTGTCATTAATAACTGCTAGCTCATGCTATTTTTTTTTCCTCTTTCATTCACTTAGTTCAATATAAAATGTGCTCTGAGTTAGCTTTGCCCATCATTCTTTTTCTCTACCATCCTTCACTACAAGTTCCTGAACCATATCAATTTTCCAAAGTTTAAAATCTGTTCTCAGCCTGCAGCACCTGCCTTTGTTTGCTTCTGATTTCTGCTTTTTAGACTTTTTTTTTTTTTTCTTCCAGTTTGGACACCCCTCTTGAATGTATATAGTTATATACAAATCTAACCATAATTATCAGAAATATCAGCAAATCTCCAATGTCTTCATGAGAGACCTGAATAGTGGAAACACCTTCTCAAGTGATCACTCAACAGAGTGACACTGATGGTTTAAAATATTTGTGATAGCCCAGGCCAACCTCATGAAATTCAGCAAAGCCAAGTGTAAGGTCCTGCACCTGGGTAGGCACAATCTCAAGCACAACTCCAGGCTGGGTGGTGAATACTGAGAGCAGCCCTGAGGAAAAGGACCTGGGGGTCCGGATTGATGAAAAGCTCAACATGAGCCTGCAGTGTGACTGCAGCCCAGACAGCAACTGTGTACTGGGCTGCAGCAAGAGCAGTGTGGGCAGCAGGGCAAGGGAGGAGATTCTGTCCCTTTGCTCTGCTCTCCTCAGACCCCATCTGGAGTCCTGTGTACAGTTCTGGAGCCCCCAGCACAGGAAGGACATGGAAGTGTTGGAGCGGGTCCAGAGGAGGCCACAAAGATGCTCAGAGGGCTACAGCAGCTCTGCTATGAGGACAGGCTGAGAGAGTTGGGGCTCTGCAGCCTGGAGAAGAGAAGGCTTCCAGGAGACCTTGGAGTGGCCTTCCAGTATCTGAAGGGGCTACAGGAGGGCTGGGGAGGAACTATTTACAAGGTCTTGTAGTGACAGGATGAGGAGTAATGGGATTAAACTGGCAGAGGGGAGATTGAAACTGGATGTTAGAAAGAAATTCTTTCCGGTGAGGGTGGTGAGACACTGGCACAGGTTGCCCAGGGAGGTGTTCAGGACCAGGTTGGATGAGGCCTTGAGAGACCTGTTCTAGTGGGAGGTGTCCCAGCCCGTGGCAGGGGCTTGGAACTGGATGATCTTTGAGGTTCTATGATTCTATGATTTTTTGTTGGCTTTATGATGTCACAAAGAGAAATTAAATCTGTTCAGTTAGAAAATCATACTTAATTCTAATTAAACAACTTTGTCTGCATCAAAAAATGTAACACATATTAAATGACAACTCAAGAACCTTGTAGCTTTGCTATTCTAAACCTTTCTTTTAAGGCTTTGATAACTTTGAAAGATAAACTTTAAAATGAACTTTTAGTTCCTCTATTTTTTTTTTTCCTCGGGATAAATATAACAATATTTTCAAATCTATTTCGTGTTTTGAATCCATAAAAACTTCAACAATTTTAATGTATGAACATACCAAACCCAATAGGCAGCTTTATTGTCCATGTACAATCCAGACTGCTAGGATAGTTGCCAGGAAACCCAGGGCTGAGGATCACTCCACTGAAATCTGACATGCCACCACCACATTGTGCTACAGGAAGGAAAATAAAAGGCAAAGACAATTTATTAGAGGAGCACAATGAGTTAAAAATTAATCCAGGACATTGAAGAGCTTTCCAACATGAATAATATAATAACCACTAAGTTTATTAAAAAAAAAACAACAAAACAAACCAAAAAAACAAGAAAAACCCCACAGGCATTCTTTTACCACTAAATATATGCTACAAAGTCATTTATAAGAAGGTGTTTTAAACATAGATATTTACTCTGCATTGACTAGGTTTTAGTTTTTGGGGGGACACATGCACCTGGAAAGAGAAAACAGATGTTTACTCTGCACTCTGTCTGTGTGAATTACCCTTGTGAACAAAGAAGTGGCTCACATCAGCTCAGAGCAACACTGACAATTCCACATTGGTTTGTAGAGGAGCATCTGAATAATATAAGATAATAATGCATTTTTAAAAGATTCTGGACTCAAAGATATTTAAAAGGGCCTTTTAAAATCTGCATTTGTATCCTGCTGTTCTAAAAATGAGATAAACAGGCTTATAAAATGGGTGCACACACATATTTCCAGAAACTGAACTAAGTCCATATTTGAACCTAATTTTATTTTTGTTCAGGCATGTCATCAGTGAATAAAGTAGCTTACACTTCAATATTAGATTTGAAGATCTTATTTATGGTAAATAAAGTTTTGTTTAACAGTTTTGTCCAATGAACAGTTGCTACATGCTTTGAAACACAATTAAAAATCCTTACTTGCAAAAAGAACAGTAAAGGAAAATAACCCTCCCAAAATTTCAGTACAGCATCTTTGTCTTCAGACTTTACCAGAGAGCACTGCAATTATCATAGCATGTACATTAATGGATAATGATAGAAACTGAAGACTAACACTTAAAAAATTCTTATGGATATCTGAATCTTGTTGAATATTTATAAATTCTAAGCTGAAGGAGCTCAGTACCTCACAGGAGGTTTTTAACGCCTCACAGGATTAAGAACAGGATTATGTGAAGCAGCTCAAGAGGATACCTAATCTGTCTTGAAGAAAAGCAAAGTACAAAATCTTTAATGAGATCTGCAGCATCCTGCTCTCCATACATTTAAGATTACAAAGATAGATAATTTTTGCTGTTAGGGAACCCAAACAAAAAGGCATTTCTATTCATGGAAAGAGAATTCAGATAGAAAGTGGTTTACACGCTCCACATTTATTCATTATACAAGAATATAATATATTTAAATTCTCAGCAGATGTTTCTTTTGAGCATCTGGTAGGATTCTAGTGCTTCTTACAATAATATTAATGTGGTTATAGATGCAGTTTAATTTGAAAACTGATGTATCTTCTTAAATTGAGTAGACATGCCTTATGTTGATCTTATTAGAGATGAAAATGCAATGCTATTCCTATTTTAGTATTTTCTGTAATAGTCATCTCTCTGCTGTAGAAATGATTCATAAATAACTATGTTTGTAAGGGCCTCTGGAGGTCTCATCACTGGTGGTGAATTGATGGCAGATTCTGACTAGAACATATTTCATACTTTCTTCTTTGAAAAACTTTGCCAAAGTAAGTGTGAAGTGTACTTTGAAAGTCTTGAGTCTGACTATTTTCACTGTTGTTAAAGTTCTTCAGTTCTTCTAGTTCTTCCTATTCTTTTCCCTATATGTATTTCTTATTTTTGACTTTTCTGGCTTTCTCATTTTGACATATTTAAGAAAGCTCATGCTGAACATACCTAAACATATTGGAATCGGATAATTCCATCTTCTTACTGGTCCAGGCATACAGGTGATGTGTGAATGACCCTAAAATGACACAATATTTGCTAATTCATATAATTAAAAAATACAATAGGAGACACATGATTAGAACATCAACAAAAATAACTTTACAATTGAAAGCACTATCAAAATACATAAAACTAATAATCTGAATTCTATCATACTTCATTATAACACAGAAGACTCTATGACTGGCAGCCAAGCAGAGAATTGTGTCTATACCTTCAATATTATTTCTATCAATATAACAATATTCACCTGAATTCTGTAATATTGGTCTTAGTGTAAGCCAAGGGTCTAGAAACTTAAGGTCGAACATGAGAAGAAGTGGTGTAAGTCAAGGGTCTAGAAACTTAAGGTCTTATTTAAGTAATATTTACATAGTACTGATTTGCATCATTTGTGGAACATGAGAAGAAGTGGTGTAAGTCAAGGGTCTAGAAACTTAAGGTCTTATTTAAGTAATATTTACATAGTACTGATTTGCATCATTTGTGGAACATGAGAAGAAGTGGTGTAAGTCAAGGGTCTAGAAACTTAAGGTCTTTTTTAAGTAATAGTTACATAGTACTGATTTGCATCATTTGTGGAACATGAGAAGAAGACACAAATTATATACACTACACAATAGTAACCTTACATCTTCAATTCATAATACCTACACATCTCAATACCTATTCTAAATGCAGTCCTTACTCTCACTCCAGAAATAGTTGGCTTAAGTTGCCAAAAGCTGAGATATTTAGGGAATTTCTCTTTTACAGTAGCTGAGGTGTTATGGTTTCAAAGCAATCTGTTACAGATTTGTTCCAAGACATGCAAGAGTGACCCTCTGTGTTGTTCATCAGCTTCATCCAAGTATAATTGCCTTCCAGAGAGAGCATATGAAAAATAAAAATCTGAAGAGAAATTTGTGCTTGAGATATCTTGCAAAACCCCATAGTACACATTTTAAGATGACCTGGTAGAAAAGAAAATCATGTATCTTTTAACCTTCAGGTGAAAAGTTAGTTTTTCCATGTTAAATCTCCTTATCAATTCAGAGTCTGTAACATTTGAGGGAAGCAAGTAACTCTAAAGCATCCACAGACAACTGTGAACAGTTTATTCATTGGTCTGCCACCCATTCTTTTTCCTCTTTTAGAAGGCAAGTAAGGACATTTTTTTCATAGTGCAAGTAGGCATATCTCACAGAATCAACCAGGGTGGAAAAGACCTCTAAGATCAAGTCCAACCTATCACCTAACATCTTCTAATTAACTAAACCATGGCACTAAGTGACTTATCCAGGTTCTTTTTAAACACCTCCAGGGATGGTGACTCCACCACCTCCCTGGGCAGCCCATTCCAATGCCAATCACTCTCTCTGGCAAGAACTTCTTCCTAACATCCAGCCTGAACCTGCCCTGGTGCAGATTCAGACTGCATCCTCTTGTTCTGTCATTGAGTTTCTGGGAGAAGAGACCAACCCCTCCTGGCTACAACAGGTAGTTGTAGAGAGCAGTAAGGTCTGCCCTGAGCCTCCTCTTCTGCAGGCTGCACACCCCCAGCTCCCTCAGCCTCTCCTCACAGGGCTGTGCTCCAGCCCCCTTGCCAGCCTTGGTGCCCTTCTCTGGACACATTCAAGCACTTCAACATCTTTCTTAAATTGAGGGGCCCAGAACTGGACACAGGACTCAAGGTGTGGCCTAACCAGTGCTGAGTACAGGGGTAGAAGGACTTCCCTGGTCTTGCTGGTCACACTATTCCTGATACAGGCCAGGATGCCATTGGCCTTCTTGGCCACCTGGGCACACTGCTGGCTCATGTTCAGTCGAACGTCAACTTCTTGTTAGAAGAAAATAAAACTAAAGTGGCAAAGTCATAATGTATAAGCCAGAAAAACACTACAGAGGAAAAAGAGCTTATATGTGTGTGCACAGTCTGTGCTCCAATACTGTCAGTTTTCATGGGGTTTTTTATTTAATTTATTGTGTCTTATCTGCTCACACGTTTTTATTTAAATCTGAAATTAAACAAGAAAGAAAAAAAAGAATTATCAGATTCCTCCCAAGAATGACCAACTGAAATCAGGCAGCTTCAATAGTCATTGGCAGAGCTGCAATCACACAACATTTCAGTTATTCTTGAAGTGCTAGAAGGCTGCAGACATAACTAGGAACTGTCTTGAAGGCAAAACTGGGATTTGGGGCCCAAATCCAAAGGGCAGTCAAGATCTGGAAGCAGATTTTAGTTTCTATCACAATACATAAAAAAGCAATTTTTTGTTAAAAAAAAAACAACACAAACCCAATATATATTATTGATGCAGTACCTATAATGGCAGTATTTGAGTCTTCACAGTATTAAGTAAAAGAAATATTTGAAATTATTAGCATTTTTAAAACTCCAGTAAGTTAGGCCTGACACTCATCAATACATGTTACAAGCTGGACTGATGTTAATTAAGAGAGGCAAAGAAGTTATCCTTTTGCTGTTTTAATCTAAAGGTAAATAACTCCATTAGTGGTTAACCATTTGACTTTAAATAGAAAACTTTTTCTTCTTTTAAGGCTTCCCTTTTTACTGTGCATAGGTAGTGTGATTGTTTCCTCTCTTTTTTTCACTCTCAAGAGCTAAAGTGAATATTGCAGTCTGCAGAGTCACAAATAAGGGAAAAAAAAAACAAAACAAAACCAAAACAAAACCCAAAAACATACTTGCTGAAAATAGTAACTTGTCAGTTGGAAACTTGGTCCTTTCAGAGGGTGTCTCAAGAGAAAAGAATACTGAGTTTTGGATTTCATTCCACAGTATAACTCTACAAATTTTTAAAATTAAGTTCAAAATCTTTCAGATAGACTCCTACTGATTATATATGCTAAGTAACCAAAAGTGGCAAATTAGTCACAGTTTACAATCACTGCATTGCCCCCAGCTGCACCTTTTCCTGATGCAAGAGCATAGCAAATTTGCCTGGCAAAAATACACCCAGATATGAAAAACCTTTTTGGAGAAAAAAACCCTGAGAAACTACTGAAACAAAATAGCAGAATATCAGATTTGCTGAGAAAAAAGAGCATTTATTTCCTTCCTCTTTGTTTGTTCCTATTCTCTCTTTTTCCTCTGGTACATAAAGAACTATTAATAATTACTAATCAAGTGACTTAATTTGTCAACATTGCACAGCTCTGTTACGAATACCAAAGATGCCATCAATAATAGATTACAACCTATTGTCACTAACACAGAGGAAGCACATAGTCATGTACTTCTGAGGGAATGTTTGGATAGTTGCTAATTTAATATTAGGCAAAAAAAAAGCCTCTCAATTCTGCAAACTTATCATGTGTTCCCAGCTCCTGGAGGGTTCAGTGTCCATAACCCTGTTAAAAAACTGAACACGATGGTGAATGGAGATAAATCCACTTGGCAGCTAGGCACAAGTCCTGTTCCCCAAGGCTCAGCATTCAGGTCAGTTCTCATTAATATCTTTATCAATGATCTGGATGAGGGGATTGAGTATACCCTTCAATATGCCTGCAGATGACAATAAGCTAGGAGGAAGTGTTGATCTGCTTGAGGGTAGGAAGGAGGGTAGGTCACAACAACCCCATGCAACTCTCTAGTTTTGGGAAAGAGTGACTGGAAAGCTGCTCAGTAGAAAAAGACCTGAGGGTGTTGGCACGTCAGCTGGTTGAGTAGAAGCCATTAATGTGGTCAGGTGGCCAAGAAAGCCAACAGCATCCAGACCTGTATCAGGAATAGTAGTGTGATAAGAAGCAAAAAAGTAAGTGACTGTTCCCCTGTACTCAGCACTGGCCACACCTTGAGTACTGGGTTCAGTTTTGGGCCTCTCACTGAAAGAAAGAAACTCTGATGATGGAAGGGGTCCAGCGAAAGGCAACAAAGCTGGTGAAGGCTCCAGAGAACAGGTCTTGTGAGGAGTCTCTAAGGGAGCTGGCATTGTTTAGTGTGAGAAAGAGAGGCTGAGGGGAGACTTTATTGCTCTCTACAACTACCTGAAAAGAGGTTGGAGGTAGGTGTTGGTCTCCTCTCCCTAAGACAAGAGCAAACGGCCGCAGGCTGCACAAGGGAAGGTTTATATTGGACACTAGAAGAAACTTTATCACAGAAATGTTTTTCACAAACACTGGAATAGCAACCCCAGGGAGGTGGTTGAATGCCCATCCCTGGAGGTGTTTAGAAGATGCATAGATATTGTGCTATGGGTCATGGTTTAGCACCAGATTTGATAGATAGTGGTTGGACTCAATGATCTTAAAGCTCTTTTCCAATAAAATGGTTCTATGATTCTAGAAGGCACCATTTGAATTTGACAATTTAGCTCACCTGAAGAGAATATCCCTGATCACACTGAAAAGACACCACATCTCCAACCATGTATCTGTCTCCAATTTTGATCCCATTGCTTGGGGTCTGTGGTTCAGGACAAGAGTCCAAACCTATAGCTGCGAAAAATTGAGAAATTTAGATTTTCTAAGGAGCATAAAATCTGGTTTTAGAATCACATAAAAATTCTGTGTACACAGGTACACTGTATTGATATGGTTTATCTTTTTCCATATTTATTCTACAAAATCATGTCATTATTTCGCCATTGGAGTAGAGGAATTTAGTTACAATGTACCTCTATTTTAACTTTCAAAATAATCTTGACAGCATTTTCTATTATATTTTTTTAATACTACCAATTTATAGATTGCATATTCAACAGATTTCATTGAATCATTACAGTCACTTAATCCTATTCTGTACTTTGAATATCATCAAATTTACTTCAATAACTCCACCAAAAGACAATAATTTATGTTTAGTGTAGAGCATGTATTTATAGAACACACCACATATCACACAAAATCTTAATTCAGAAGGCATATTGTACTCCCCCAACTGTAATCCCTTACTTGCTACAAATTTTTTGCCCTTAAAGTTTACATTTGTTCCCAGTAAAGATACAGGTTTAGACATTGCTTTGCAATTTCCTCGCTCTGTCCCAAAGTCTATGATTTTTAAATCAGATATCTCTGTCACTTGCACATGAGAAGTTCATTAATCACTAATCACTGAGCTAACTGGGTCTCTACTGAAGAACATCAATATTCTTCTTTAAATCACAACATCCTTGCATATACTTTGGCCTTCTACACTCATACAACACACTACATTTGTTCAGATTCACACATACGTAGCCGCTTTTCCCAGCATAGACCAATACTTGAAGCAATATACAGTGAAATCTTTATTTATTTAGAGATGAAGGTTGTATATGGGCAGTACACTACATATTTCAGTTTTTTGGACATGTATGTATTATTTGTCTAGAAAAGTTGTCAATGCCCCCCTCCCTGGAAGTACTCCTTGCCAGGCTGGATGGGGCTTTGAGTAGCCTGGTCTCCTGGTCTAGTGGAAGATGTCACTCCCCGTGGTAGGGAGGTTGTAACTGGACAATCTTTAAGGTCCCTCCCTACCCAAACCATTCAATAAAACACAGATGCATTTTCGCTGGATTCAGTCACATTTTAACTTTTTATTTGTTTTAATATGAATTCCTGCAGTTTTTCCCTGTTACAGATTGAGCCTCTAGGGGACTGAGAGGTGGTCTGGAACTTGACTCAAGGTCCATCCCCTTTAGGTTCTCCTGGGGGGTGGTCTAGAACCTGATCCCAGGTGCAAAGGTTAGCTTTTTCCCAACTCCTGTTTGCAATACTCTAAAAGCAGACAAACTTCCCGTTTCACTCTCTCTCTGCTCTGCTTTGCCTGATGAGCAACACCCTCCCTGCTCTCAGCTACAGCTTTGCCAAGTGGCCAGCCAGCCAGGCAGCAAAACAGCTACCTCCTCAATCTACCGCCACCCATTGTCATCAATCTGGTTTTTCATCTATATTTTGTACTTCTTTCCCCTCCCTTATACCTTTGTAAACTCCCTTACCTTAAATAACCTTGATTTATTGTTATTTTTAACTTTCAAAATCGGTGCTAGTCTGTTTTCTTTAGGTGTTTTACCTCTTTTTCCTCTTTCTACCTAATTCTGTTTTTTTTAATGGGGAGAGGAAGAGGCATCCTACATATATAATATTGCTCTTTTGGGCTTTGAGTCTCCAGGAAGCTCTAAACTAGAACATTCCCCTCCAAAGTTGTAAGCAGCTAAGACAGTAGCTGCATTTCAAGGAATCACTCTATCCTGTAATTAATGTTTAGTTATAGACAAGCGATCAGGCAGCAATTTTGCAAGGCCGTGTTCTCTGACTGGCTAATCAGACAAGCAGAGCATGAGATTTGCATACTGTAAAACTGACAAGAAATAACCATGACATAATTATGCAGATCAGACAACAGAACCAATATGAGCACAGGGAACTGCACAGCTGGAAGGAAAATAAATAAATAAAATCTGCAACGAAATATTAATGATTGCCAGAGCTCCTGTCAGTCAGCTGAAGGCAATTCTATTTAGACAGAAAGTATGTTTATAATTATAGCCTTTTCTGCTGATGAGGTACTCAGCAATAAGAAAAACATTTGAAATAATTCAACTGTGTTCTTACCAACCTATGAGCATTTATCAGTTTGTTAAGAAGCATAGCTGCTATTTTCAATTTATTCATTCTCTCGTTTTCACTGAGTGACTAATTTTGGCCTTATTTTGTCTATATGTGTCCTACACATATAGATAAAACACATACTATACAGTAGACATATTATTGCATTGGCCATAACTTGAAGATAAAGGCAAAGGGTAGCAGGGTGTGGGGCTACGGAAAGAGACGAGTGGCCATGCTGAAAACGGAGGATTCCAGCTGGTTCCAACCAGTTCAAACAACCCAGCACAAAGCACAGTTGCAAGTTGGATGTGCTTCTGTGAATATATCCTTAAAGAAGTGTCAGAGAAGGAGGAGAAAGGAGACTTCACTGCAGGAGGGCAGAGAGAAGAACTTTACTGAGCAGAGTTTGCAGCCAAAGCACTTGGCTAAGCTAGAGCCAGAGCCCAGCCGCCCACCCAAGCAGGCACTGAGAAGTGGGGCCATAAGGGAACCACAGGAAGCACATAATAGTGACCCAATTTGCTGCACTGCCTTTATCTCACCAAAGGGACACAGTGTAGTGTTTGACAAGAACAAAAACGTGTGTGTGGAGGTGTCCAGTGGGAAACAAGGGAGTTTTTCTTAAGGGTTTGTTTGTTATTATTTTTCTCCAATCAGTGATTGTTAATCGTCAAAAAGTTAAATTTAAATGATCCACATAAGTACACTTGCTTTGCCTGCAACAGTTACATTAATATGTTATACTCTGGGATCAGGATTGTCATATGAGCATGTCTGCATTTAATCTTAGCTGCTTTATGTTCAGAGAAGCCTTTCAGAGATCAAAACGACCAATTAAAGGTGAAAGCAAGAGGAACTAAATTTCCAAGCCCTTACAGCACAGGTTGGAAGCCTGATCTTGCCCACTTGGAATTAAGTGAGTTATTTACCAATGACTTTGAAGTAAACTCATGTAGCTCATTATGGGGAACAAGGCTGAATATTCATCTTCCATATAGCTTAGGTAGACCTGATGTGTGGAACTAGCAAGAACTCATAATTAATAGAACATTTCTGCATTACCTGTATACTCAAGATGAAAGCCAGCAGCTGAAACACTGATATCAGACTGAAAATTTAGGTAGAGATTATTCGATGTGCTGTTGAGAAGTGGAGGTATGGTTGTTCCTGAAAAGAGAAATAAAAATATTACTGAAATGCATAGAAACTTAACTAAATACATACACAACATATAGGTGAGTCTAAAGAGAGAGAAAAAGATTAAGGGTAAGAGAGAGAAGAGAGGATGGGAGAGGGAGAGAGAAAAGTTGCATAAGTAATTCCACCATGTTTTGTCATCATTGATGCTATGAAATATCTGTCCCTATAAAAGTTTGTTACATTTGCAGTGCACCACAGTATCAGAGACATGCACTGCAGACACTTAGTGAAGCAAAGTCTAGTACAAATTTATACTGCATGCTTTCATACACAAAAAAGAGAAATATTCAGTAGAGTTTTAACAAAAGCAGCAATAAATCTTTTAACTGAAATAGCTTAAAATGTAATAGTCAAAGATATTTTGCAGGGCTATTCATAGAAATGTGATGATTTACTTGTGTTTCGGCACCAGACAACAATCTTATTGTCTATGATCTCATTCCATATACATGAATACATGAAAACAAAACTAAGAAGAATTAAGGCAAACACAACTGTCTTATTTATTTAACATAAGGATAATTAACAGATTCTTCGGTCATGCACTTTAGTTTCAGAAGCCATCTCATTTAGAGTTTTGCATTTCTGGACCCTCCTATAAGAGTGGGCAAAAAGTGAGGTTAGTAGGTGCCTAGTTTGAGATCCTCTAAGTGTTATTCTGTTTCTAGCATTTTCAAATATTCTTACACACACACACACATAGAATCACATAGAGTGTCAGAGGCTGGAAGGGACCTTGAAAGATCATCTAGTTCAACCCCTCTGCCAAAGCAGGATCACCTATACCAGATCAACTGCATGAAAGACTTCTAGTAAACTGCTGATTAAAACAGAAAGAATATTACTTGGTATTAATTACAGGGAAATACACACACAAAGAAGTAGAAAGAGCTGTGTATTTAGAATAAAGAGACCAATCTGTGAAACACTTATTGTAAAATCCTCTCATTTACCTGAATAACTCCCAAGCCTTGGAGCGTTGTTGTCAGCACCATCATAAAAGTCTAAGGAATCCCAGTTGTGTTCTGTGGCAAAACTCACCACTTGCACCTATGAACAAAAAAGAATTCTGATGATATTTGAAAGGACTAATTCCCATCTCATGTTGAAACATGCTGAAATGTAACTGTAAATAACAGAGTTTCTAGAAAAATATAATATAAAGTAGTTAATGGAAGTGACACACTTTATTTCACCCTGTAGAGGAGATCCATACATTTTGGGAGAAAAAGTTACAATCATATCTTTTAAGATTTGTGCAACTCTTTCAACTTTTAACAACCTTGTGAATAAGAAGAGGTGCAACAAATTCCATTGTGAGAATCATTACTGAGATAGAAAAATATATGAATAAATGATTTTTTTTTTCATGCTTTTGAATCAGAAAGAGTCTTAAACATGATAACAAGCAAAGAGCAAGTATACTTACTTGAATCCCAGCTCCCTCAGGTACTGTAATTTTCCACACACAATTCAGATTGTTGTCATAAGGTTCAGGGTAGCCAGGAGACAAAATGGTCCCTTTGCGCTTTGTTAAAATTCCACCACAGGGCACTGAAGGGAAATGTATAAGGCAAGAAAAGAATTACAGAGCTTCAGAAGTGAGAAAAGTTACTACAGAAGCTTAGACAATGTTCAGCACATCATGACTGGAAACTTTTGTAAATTTGTGCTACGTTAAAAAATTTATATTCATCTCAGGTAAATAAAATTTTGTATCTCGAAACCCTTTCATAAATGGCAAAAAAAAAAATAAAGGAAAACCAAAATGATGCCAGTTTTCTAGCTGACAAAATTATGCTCACATTCCTCTTATTTATTTGCCCTTCAGCAAAGTGAAACCCATTCCACTGTGTTCTAATAATCTTACAAAAACAAGCATTATTTCAGAACTTAAGAATGAAGCTTGAACAGTTATGTATTGTTTTAGTACAAAAGATAAAAACATGTCATAAAAAGGATATATTATTCTTAATATTGCTACTTTGTTGTTGTCTAAATAATTAATAGTGCCAGTCTCAATTCCCTGACTGTTCTTTGCTTGTGTGATTTATCCCATTAGAGACTATGGATCTATCACATTAATAAAGAAAGTGATAAATGGTTGCAAGTCTGCACTCATCATAACCATGCCCATGGATTAATAAAAATGTTATTCATTAAGTGGGACAGAGGCATCTGGTGTCATCAAGTTTCCTTTCTTAATGCTCAACTTGGATGTATCTCATCTAGATCATTAGAAGTTCTAACAGGTACAAAGAATATTACATCTTAATTTAGATACAGACATTCTGGTGGTATTTAAGAGGCTGAAGAAAGAGATTGATGAGATGGTTTATCAAAACCATGAGAAGCAAATATATCACTTCTTTGCAACACTACAAAGTTCTGAAAAGATTTCATTAGATATGAAAAAGAGGAGTTAGAAAATAATTTGGAGAATTTGGAGAGTGCAACTTATCTTAATTATGAATGTTGTAGCTACATTTTGTGTGGCATATAACTTACAGAATCTACTTGGAACTACATGGATAAACTAAAGGTCAGGGTCACTTAAAGGGTTTAAATAATTACTCATAAAAGGATGAACAGACAGAATGATTGATGTCTGCTATCTGTAGGGAAAGAGTCAGACATTCACTTGAGTTAAGTTAATATAATATGGTCCTGTCTACCATTTTAATTATTAAACTGATTTAGTTCAATGCAATTTTCACCTTCTGTATTTTATCAGCTTTATTGCCACAGTGATTTTCACACATAAGGTGATCTATAACCCTTGCTTAGCTCAACTTGCCTAGAGACAGGTACCTTTCTCTTCAACAGACTAAATTGTACATTATCTGTAAGATACTGTGATCAATGGCCAAAGTAATTGTTTTGAACACTTTGTTGTTATATCAGAAACATGAAGGAATACAGTAGCCTTCCTGTAGGTCCCCTTCANTAACTAGTTAAACTGTAATCACTGAGAATAAATGAAATAAAGCATATATTTCAGGTTCTTATAAATATATAAATTGTTGTTTTATTTTTATGACTGAAACAATCTAAATATACATTATTTTTGTATAGTAGATGGTTAATCATATTATATTAATATTACCCCATTGGTACCTAATCTCTAGTAATATTTTATTTTATTGAAAAGAACTCAAATTCTATCATGCATCATCAGCTGATTAGCACAGCAGATTCAAAACCAAACTAATTAAAATGTCTCCTGTTTTCCTTTTGTCCATCTATCTAAAACATCACTTATCTACTTCTCAGTAATAGAGTCAATATCACAATATGGGTTTGCAAGGGGTTAGGATAATTTTTGTAAAGGATCTGTGCTCTGTTAAGAAAAGTAGCTTTAACTCATATATTTACTGATTTAGTTGGAAATGAAGTTCTTCTGATGTTTTCATCCTCTGAATGAGTATTTTTCAAGGCATGCAACTTTGCAAAAAATTAATGTGTAGTACAGTCTGTACTGCAACAGATGTTACATGTGGAAAAGCTTGATGGCATTGCAAAAACATCTGGGCAATTGATAACAAATTCTGTTCACAAACAACTTTTTTTTTTTTTTTCTGTATAAATAAGTGAGCCAAACTCTAATAAAATGTAATATGTAAATGTGTCACATTTGTCCTTGATATAACCTATGGAAAAATGCTCCATTTGAACCCTTTACCTTGGGGCTTTTCAGCACAATCACTGATTTCTAATTGGTGCAAATCGGCTTTATAATTGTCAGCGGATGCAAATCGATTTAAGAATTTAATTTTGATAATTTCATTTTGTATGGCTATAACTTGATAAAATATATTTTCTGATCTGGAAAATTACTTTTTTTTTTTTTTTAATGGCAAGCATTGAGGCATCAGCATACAAAATTCTAAATCTCAAAGTGTTGTTTCAATAGCTCGCAAGTACGCGAGTTGAGATCAGAGTCTCGCAAGCGGTCAGGACACAAAATGGTATTTCTGAATCTTGATAAAGGGACAGACAGGGATGTAAAATTTATAGCAGCAGTGTTATGTTCATAAAAACTTGTGAAATGCCACAGCAAGGTTAGAATAGAAAGGGGAATAAAATCTTTACCTCGAACGAAGAAGAAAGTGAATAAAAGTAAGAAAGAATAAAATTCTGTAGAGGTGACAAAGAAGGAAGACATTCAGCTACACAGAGTGGTTACATTCTAGGCAGTAATTAGTTCTATTAAAGCCTTAAGAACTCACCAACACATGTAGGGAGTGAATCGTTCCACTGTGCCAATGCATTTGGTACTGTATCACATCTAATTGCTGTTGACCCATGGAGGATATAGCCTGGATTACACTCAAAGAGAACCAATGACCCAACTGCAAATTCATTTCCAATCCTTTTTCCAAATCTCGGTTCAGGCACAGAGCTGCACTGTGTTGCACTTGTTCTTGGAACAGCTACAAAGATACAAACAATTGTGGATTCTTACTTTCAGATTTGGCAAATAGAAATTTTAAACCAGAAACATGCAGAATGACTAAAAGAAACATTCAGTTATTAGCTGGTTAAGATTATTTTCACAATCCTCAAATAAATCTCCAGAATACAGGTTGTGTGCTGGAGAGGTGGGCTCAAGCCAACCTCATGAAATTCAACAAGGCCAAGTGTAAGGTCCTGCACCTGGGTAGGCACAATCCCAAGCACAAATACAGGCTGGGTGAGGAAGGGCTGGAGAGCAGCCCTGAGGAGAAGGACCTGGGGGTCTGGGTTGATGAAAAGCTCAACATGAGCCTGCAGTGTGCGCATGGAGCCGAGACAGCAACTGTGNTACTATTTAGAAAAGCATAGCACTGATATCCGTGCCAATATGAAAAGTAGCACATAAAATTCACACCAAAATCTCTAAAATAGCACTGAAAAAGAGTATTACTATGAAATATTCAGCTAGCACATGGTTTTGAAATAGCATGTCTGTGTCAGATAGATATTTACATTTATTTCTTGGGATTTCTAAACGTTTGTTCCATCAGACCAGGATTTACATTTACTGAAAGAACAAATTGCAATTGCAAGTAGTGTTGTATAACCATTTCTGCATCTTATCCATAGTAAAGCAAATAATGTGAAGCAAGAGAAGCATCTTAATAATAGTAAGAATACTGATCCAGCTAATGACACTTACTGATTTTTAAATTGAGAAAGAAACAGTTGGAGCAGGCAGATGGGTCTAACATTGGTCAACCAGATTAGTGAACAGAAATAGTTGTTTTGTGTAACTATCTTCTTAAATTTGGAACCTCTCTTATGCTTTCTAAATGTCTGAGTTAAGCTTTAAAACCCAGATAAAAGAGAATGAAACTAAACATTTAGATCTCATTGCTGTCTACCTGAAGGGACATTGTGGAGAGGCTGCTGCTGGTCTTTTCTCACAGGTAACTGGAGACAGAACAAGGGGGAATGGCCTCAAGCTAAGACTGTGTAGGTTTAGATTGGACATTAGGAAAAAGTTTTCTACAGAGAGAGTCGTCAGGGACTGGAATGAGCTGCCCAGGGAGGTGGTGGTGTCACCCACCCTGGAGGTGTTTAAGGGTGGTTTGGATGTGGTGCTTAGGAATCTGGTTTAAAGTGAATCTTGTAGAGTAGGGTTCTAGGTTGGACTTGGTGATCCTGAGGGGCTTTGCCAACCTGCATATTTCTGTGATTCTGTGATTTTTCAAAACATGCAGAAATAATGAAAGATTATATTGCTACCAAGCTACTATCCTCTACACTGTTGGTATGTTCCCCTCTGATGATTTACATTTCATGATAAAAAGGATAAATGGTCACAGTTTTCCAGGTTGTCTTACCTTGATAAACAAAATGAAATCCTTTGGCTGTTATTGGTCCAACTGAAGTAAACCTAACGGTGATCTGGTTACCTGAGCTCAATGGAAGAGATTCACCTACTCAAACAAAGAAAACACAAAGCTATCATAACCACTTTTTGCTAAAACTTTAAAATATCTGTCTACATCTTTGTAGCTAGAAACAACCCTGCCCCAAACCCTATTCTGCTTCAGTAAAGTTTGCAAGACACATGCAATGCAATGGTGACATTTTATGTTGGCAGCATTATGTTGTTCTAGAAAAGGACTAAAATCATTAATAGGAATATTTGTTGGTTTATTCTTCTTAACCAAAATACACTTAAAATTCCGTATCTCTTTTAATCAAGTTGCTCTGCACACAGTGTATACAATCCATGTAAATTATTTGGATGCTTTCCCTTCAAAAAATCTAATGCCTCTTTCAGGCTGTCACTAGATAAATGTAATAAAGGCACAGAGTAAGAAGCCTAAAACTCTCAGCATAATAGACAAATATCAGAAGGAAAAAAATCTTTAAAACTTAGCCTTGATTTTACTTCATTTTATTCATTAATGCAAAACCTTTTGAGTGATTAGGCTTTTAGCTCAAATCATGATTTCATATATTTTTCTAAATTAATATAAGGAAAATATGACAAGTTTTTTTTTTTCTCTTGGACTATGCTATCTTCCTAGATTCATATAAAATAAATAACAGTTTAATGACAGTTCTATTAAAGGATACCTGAATGAGATCCCGAGAGAGAGGATAATAAAGATGACTGCAGAGTTGGACCATCATATACTTCAACTACATCATGTAGTGATGTCTGGAAAAATACAAACTGCCCAAAAACAACTGACACAATGGGAAGGAGAGAAAAAAAAAACAAAAAAGGAAAATAAAATGAGGAAGAGGAAGAGGAAGAGAAGGAGAAGAAGAAGAAGAAGGAGAAGGAGAAGGAGAAGGAGAAGGAAGTTGAAAAGGAAAAGGAAAAAAGGAAANGGAAAAGGAAAGGAAAGGGAAAAGGAAAGGAAAGGAAAGGGAAAAGGAAAAGAAAAGAAAAGAGAAAATGAAAAGAAAAAGAAAATGAAAAGAGAAGAAAAAAGAAATTGAAAATAAAAGACAAAGGAAAAGAAAAGAGAAAAAAGTAAAGAAATATGGAAAATGAAAAATTGGAAAAAGAAAAATAACAACATACACATTAATACATTGTTTTAAAAATATTTAAATAAACAAAATGTGTATTCATGTATTTTTTTGATCACTGAATTAGCATTTCTGGTTTTTAAATTGTTTTCCATACCATTACAGCAGTAAATGGAGACCTGCAATTCTCTTGTATAAAAGAGACAATGAATGTACACGAACCATACATTAGGATTCTAGTAATGGGGGGCACAAAATAAAGGCTTTTGAGTGTGCTTTAAAAGTGTCTGTTCTTCCACACCTAACACATGTCTATATTCTCAGTGCTGTATCCTCTTCTATAATTGTAGACATATTGTTATGGTATTGTGATTTATTAATTAATTTTATTGATAAGCCTCTGAAAGCTTTACTTAACTTTGGAATGGTTTCCTTTTTCTTAAGAACATCGACATTCAGTGCACATTTACATGTGTGAATTAAATAGCTGATTCAAAGCAACAAACACTTTTCAGACTATCTATACAGAATCACAAGAATTGCTATCTTTTTCAAGCCATCCTACTAGAACAACTCAATTAAAGCAGGATAATTTTGTGCTGAAGTTCAAAACTCTCTGCAGCACACTCAAATCCCAGGGGTTTGCGTTTTCAATATTGGTAAGCAGCGAAAAGAAAACAGATTTTTCTGAGATTAATTCTAACCCTAATACCCACAAAACAATTACATCCTAATCACCATTACTAGCAATGGAGGGAGAAATGGCTTAAGGACTAGAAAAATAAAAATGTGGAAACAGTTAAATATTTCTAGGTACTGGAACATCTGTAGAGAGAAAACAGAAGCAAATGTGGTTCACAGGATCACAGGATGTTAGGGGTTGGAAGGGACTGCCAGAAATCATGTTGGGAGGAGGTTATTTCCAGTGAGGGTGGTGAGGCAATGGAGCAGGTTGCCCAGGGAGGTTGTGGCTGCTCTCTCCCTGGAGGTGTTCAAGGCCAGGTTGGACGAGGCCTTGAGTGACCTGTACTGGTGGGAGGTGTCCCTGCTATGGCAGGGGGCTGGAGCTGGATGATCTTTGAGGTCCCTTCCAACCTTACCATTCTATGATTCTATGATATCTAACCTGGCTAATGAACCTGTATGGTCTGCACTAGATTATGGTCTTGTCCTGGCAGGGTATTTGGACTTGATGATCATAGAATCATAGAATGGTAATGTTGGAAGGGACCTCAAAGACCATCCAGTTCCAACCCTCTGCCACAGGCAGGGAAACCTTCCACTAGTGCAGGTCACTCAAGGGCTCATCAAACCTGGCCCAATATATATTGGGATAAATATTCCAAGGTGTTGCTACTAGATAATATATGTTTTCCATCTCTTCTGTAATATCTTCATCTGGTATATTTTGGTAGAAAGGAGTATCCAAAGAAGCCTTTCCCTTGGAATTTTTATAGTTACAATAATTTATTTATTAAAACCAACCAACGACAACAAAATTCTACAATTTTTATACTTTAATCCTTCTGTGTCTTTAATTCTTTTTTTTTCTGTCAAAATTCCAGGCAAAGCATAACATTAATACTATCATTTATTTAGGAAATTGAGGAAATCTATTAATTCAAAATACATCAGTACATGCATAGTCCCTTTTAACCAGGCAAGAGCTAGAAAACAGAACTTCCCATGCCTCTAAATATCTAGATGTTTCTATGGCCCTCATTACTATAACATCTGGTTACTTAGAGTGAGTTTGGAAAGCATCTAACAACAGATGGAATTGGCACAATGCAGTTGACTGGTTAAAAATTTCATCAACGACATTTTTGGCTTCATTTTTGAAAGTGAGAAATAAACATGCAGAGAATTGTTAAAAAATAAGAAAAAATACTGGTATAATCTAAATCTTATTAGGTGAATGAAAAATATTCTCAGTATAATTTCAATCATAAAGCCAGATAATAACTGAGGCCAGAATTCCCTAGAGATCATGTAGTCCACTTGCTCAGAAAACAGTCATTTACAGCAGATTGCTCAGGCTATGTCTCTCTAGTGTGGAAAAGATCAGCACTGAATGTGCCACCCTAAATGCATCTCAGCAGTGCTGAATAGAAGGATCACATCCCTCAAGCTGTTGGCAATACTCTGCTGAATGCATCCCAGGAAGCCAGTGACATTCTTTGCCACAAGGGCACGTTGTTGGCTTATGTTCAACTTGGCACCTACCAGGACCTCCAAAGACCTTTTCTGCAAACCTGCTTTTCAGCTAGAAGGCCTCAGCATGTATTCTTTGGCTGCAGAATCTTTATGGCCTTTTGTTCAGCTTCATGAGCACCATATCTTTCATTTCTCTTAGTTTTTGAGGTCCCTATGAATGGCAGCACAACCATATGGCGTATCAAACACTCATCCAGGCTTTTATCATCTGCACACTTAATAAGAGTGCACTCTGCCCCATCATGTAGGTAATTTATGAAGTACTGGCTGCAATATAGATCCCTGGGATACAGCATTACTGACTGACTGCCAGCTGTCCTTCATGCTGCTGACCACAATCCTTTCAGCTTGGTAGTTCACCCAGTTCTCAGTTCATCTCACTGTCTGCTTTTCGAGTTGGTCCTTCATCGGTCTGTCATTGAGGATGTTATGGGAGACTGCTGAAAGGCTTGCTAAAGTCAAGCTAAACAACATCCAGTTCTCTCCACTCAGCCATCAAGCTAGTTATGTTGTAGAGGGCTCTCAGGTCTGTCAGGACTGATTTACCTTTTGTAAGTCAGTGGTGATTACTTTCAATTATTTTTCTGTCAATATATTTGGAGAAGGTGACCAGGACTATTTGGTTTATCATATTCCCAGGTACAGAGGTGAGGCCAACTGGTCTATAGTTCCCCAGATCCCTCTTCTTGCCCTTGAAGATATGAGTGACATCTGTCTTCTTCCAGTTCTTGGAAATCATTCAAATCTAACTGACCTCCTTCAGCACTCATGGATGCATTCCATCACGTCCCATGGGTTTGTGTATGTCTGGTTTCTTCAAGTGTTCCCTCACCTGGCCCTGTTTGAAGTCATATTTGTTCTATGCTTTTATCCTGGTTTCAGGGGTCTGGGATTGCTTTAAGGCTAGCTTACCAGTAGAGGCTGAGGCAAAGAAGGCATTTAGTAATTCAGTCTTCCTTGCTTCCATTTTCACCACCACTCAAGAACGGACCCACATACTCCCTTCGATTTGCTCCAAGTATTTAGCTGAAAGATGGCATCCTAAAGAGATGTTCTTACAGAATTCATGCATATAGAAATGTTGCTTTCAGTAAGGAAGCTTTAAAAAATGACCAGCTCACATGAAAGCAAACCAAAGGATTTATTCTTGTACTGTTCAGTGGAATACTTCAGTTTGAAATAGCAATAAAGGAGTGTCTCTGAGTTAGCATTTAGTTTTAAAATTAAAATAGTAACAGAGGTGACATTTTTTTTTCAAATGTTCCCCCTCCTACATTTCCAAACATTTGGTTCTCTGCCAGTTACTGTTAAAACACTCAGTCCACTCTGAGTCTGTAGCAGTAATCTGTAGTGATATCTGTTAGATTTCTCTGTAATGGTTGACACTTTTTAGCATATGCTATAACATGAAAAAATTTTGATTGTTTGTGAATACAAAGTAGAGGCACTATGAGTAGTATCCTTTTGGGTAGATTTGATTTCGTTTCAGAGTTAAGTACCAGAATAGAAGAGCTGTCTGCTGTTCTTGAACTTGGAAGCAGTAAAAATTAATTCTAACAGTGTTAAGCCTCTTAGGAGCACTGCAGACTAGACATCAAAATAAGGTTAGTGAGGAGTTTATGTGTAAACCACTAGAAGAGGTATTCTTGCTGATATGTGTCAGGGTAGAGACCTGTTTATTTGCAACAGATAATTATTACTAAGAGTGACTGAGCAAATGAAACTGAATGGGGATGATACAAGAGTGTTAAAAAGAAAAAAATCTTATACAAAAAAAAAGAAAACCAAACATGAAAAATCTGAAAGATACTAATGCTGTCAAAATGTAACAGGAGTACATATATATATAATATATATATA
>WBNM01004685.1:59424-101706 GCA_013399055.1 Ramphastos sulfuratus
TTTTTTTTTTTTTTAATCCAAATGAAATCATAGAAGTCACCCAGAAGTCACCCAGAAAGTATCCGAGCAATAAAAAGATAAGGAAGACATCAGATCTACTTACCAAATTCCTTAGGAACAGTGATAGAATAAACACAGTTGTGACCAACACTGTAGTTCTTGGGGTAGTTTGGTGATAATACAGTCCCTTCAGAGCCTGTTGACCTGCTTCCACAGGGTGCTAAAAAGTAAATATAATGAGATTTTAATAATATAATATAAGAAAAAAAAACCCAAGTGATTTGTTATGTGTTGATACATGCTATTAAAGGAAATTTTATTACACTTCTAGACTGGATTAAATCTGTCTAACAAGTGAAGTACTGAGTATGCACAACTTTCTCATCTATCAGAAGACAACTGATCGCACTCTGAAGTTTTCCAGATCAGTTATTTTTTTTTTTGTTTACCACTTATGAACCATCATAATAAAATAATGATGTGCTTTATGCACAGTAAGCTATAATTCACAGTATACAAAACTATTATTCATTTCTATGATGCTTTATACTCTGATAAAACCATAGATTATGCAGCCCTTCTGTACACTAGTAAATTCTCGCTCGTGCCAATAGACTCATAATTCAAAATAACATATATTACAACTGAAATAAGAAAGTCAGGATCCTTTGACTGAACACTTCTTTATTTCTCAATTATTTATAACATTATATATAAAAAGTTCTGAGCAAACACTTTATCACACAAACCCCATGTTTATTCTACCATTAACAGCTATAATACTTGATAAAATGGCAGATAAATAACAATGTTATTTACTACAACGATGCATTTTTCTAAGGTTAACAGCATAAGGAAACACTTGGCACTATTCAAAATTGTCAAGCAAGAAACAGTGGAGTTTTTTCCTTATTTTTCTTCATCATTTATATGAAACAGTCATAAATGTTAATGATTTCCCACGTCTGCTACCTGCTTCTCATACATACTTTATAATTTAGTAGTTCAATCTATCGTCAAGATGATGGCATCTGTTTAAAACAATTCTTCTAACTGTGGGCTACAAAATATTTTTTATGAGTTTAATGTTAACCTGACTACTTAAGAAATTTGTTTCTAAAACAAATACTATACAATGTTTCATTTGCTAAACACACAAAATCAAGCATTTATGATATGGTCTCAAGCCATTAATATCTTCTGAATTATATTAAATAAGAAAAAATGGCCTTCTTAATCTTATGAGAGAAAATTCTACCTCATCACTTATACTAAACAAAAGCTATTTGTGTTTCTTCAAATCACGTGTTTTAAGGCTACTTTTTAAGACTAAGTAGTCTCAAGTTAATTCACATAAAATATATGGTAGATTATAACCACGTATCTTTTAATGCTACCAACTTAAGGCTCCATCACTGTGAGCAAAATTTTCTGTAATTCACATCAACTTGAGCTCCTTTCAGTATGGAGTTTGAGTTTGATGCAGAGTTTGACAGACTGCGTACCAGAAACAAGAGTAGATGGTACCTACTGCTTCAGTCTTCATATACAATCTGTAAATGATTTAATGGACTAGTGTGAAAGCCATGGAAATTGAAGCAGGTCAGCAAAATCATCTTGGATTTCACTTGTGCATATGTTTATGCACATTATAGATCAGGCACATATCCTAGAGATGAACAAATTAGCCAGGACCAAGGACAGGACATAGTCTCGGTGATGCTCACTACAGCTTCACTGAGTACAAAATAAGATTACCATATGTACATGGCAAACTGTTCTCTATGGATAAAACAACAATTTCAGTGTCTTCCTTCCATTCACCATCATGCAAAACATCAGAAAGCCATGTTTTCTTGTAAAAATATATTTATATAATTATTTTTAATATATAAAATATAAATATATTTTTTATATATTAACGTAATATATTTAGATAATAGAATTATTAGCAATAGTGGCTTGGCTGAGCCTTGTATTCAGGGACTTATTTGCCTTGAGTTATTCAAAAAACACGAACTGGGGACTCTTCACTGGCTGAATCTGGCAAATATTTTTTGATGAAAACAGATCTGATTATCAGCTTGTAAGTATCCAAGGTTTTCTATTCCAGATTTTGAGTGATATTGAAAAGAATATAGAAGACTATACACAATAAATGCACTAAAAGTAGAGAAACAGGATTGCAAAATGGCTTCTTCTCCCAAACCTCATTTCCTCCTTTACTGTTTGTGAGCTGAGTAAACAAGTTACCACAACAAAGACCATTAATACTCTCACACTACAGAACTCCTATCATTATTATATATAGGAAATATTTTCTTTTATTAGGTGAGTTCCTTCTCAGAGCCTGCTACTTTAACTCCATTTTATTGGCAAAGAGAAAATGAAACATTACATAGATGGAAGAACCACAACTTTATTCAGTGAGTGTGAAGTGAAACAGACTCCTGGAAATGTATCGCATTGAGTTGTACTGTATTTATCAACTAGAGCCAGAGATGTCTGGTGAAGTGAGAAACATGAAGCAGAGGCACCTCACCATCCTCTGTTTTGCCTGGGAACACTAAGCCAGAGAGACCTTGGATCGCATCCCTTGTTCCATAGGCAAAGCCTTCAAGTCAAAGGTGTATGGTTGGGTGGGGAAAGAAGGAAACAAAGATTGGCCTTCATCCACCTCCTCTTGAGGTTGATGTTGAGGGGACAGGTTCTGCAGTTCACCTCAGAGGGATTGCAGCCACCCAGGGAACCACATCTTTCACCACACACCTGTGTCTGACAGAACTGCTTATGCCATGACCAGCAGCAACCTCAACATGGAACTGCTCAAGTGGGTCCAGAGGAGGGCCACAAAGATGGTAAGAGGGCTGGAGCACCTCCCCTGTGGGGACAGGCTGAGAGAGTTGGCGCTGTTCAGCCTGGAGAAGAGAAGGCTCCAGGGACACCTTATAGTGACCTTCCAGTATATGAAGTACAAGAAAGCTGGGAAAGGAGTTTTTACACAAGCTTGTAGTGATAGGACAAGAGAGAATGGATTGAAGCTTGTGGAGGATAGATTTGGATTAGATATTAGGAAGAAATCCTTTACGCAGAGGGTTGAGAGACACTGGAACAGTTTGTCCAGGGAGGTCATAAATGTCCTCTCCCTGAAGGTGTTCAAGGCAAGGCTGGATGAGGCCTTGAGCAACCTGGGCTAGAGGAAGGTGTCCCTGCCCACGACAGGAGGTTTGGAACTAGATTATCTTGAAGGTCCCTTCCAACATAAACCATTTTATGAATCTACAAATCTTCATTCCTCCTTTTCCCAGCTTTCTAGTTTTAACTGAACTTGGCTGGGAAGGGTTGTAGTGAGAGACACTGAATTTCAGGCATCTATCGGCTACAAAAATTGGAAGTTGACTCAGTTAAACCTGTACCAGAACTTTCCAGAGCAGGTATTTTTGTTCAGTTGGAAGCAGCTGTGATTTTCACTTGGCTAAGAGCAGAACTTGGGGGAGGAAAAAAACAATAGTGGTCAAAGCTCCTTCTGGGTATCAGGAAGGAGAGTGGATTAGGGGACCCAGAGCTCAGTTCTGCAAACCCGCACCTTCAGCTTGACTCTTTTGAAGCCATTTCGCTTCTTTCTGCTTTTGTTCTTCATCTCTGAGACAAGCACAGCCCCGCTGCAGGACACAGAGTGGAGAGAACACAGCTTGGTCACCTCCCCAGGGGTTACAAAGGCCTGAGCTGGCTGGGCCTTGTGCTTCCTGCTGCCACCACCATGCCTTGAGGAGGGAGGCAAAGAGGTTGCGATGCGGTGGGCATCAGCAGCGCGAAGCACAAGGCCCAGATGGCTCACGCCTTTGCAACCCCTGGGGAGTTGCAAAAAACAAGGCTGAAAAGAAAAAAAATCAAAGTTTATGTAGCTTAAACTATTTCTCCTTCTTTCTAACATATCCTTCACTAAACTATGCTTTTTAAAATTGGCAGCAGATTTAGTTCAACAGAAGATGAAGTACCTGGTTTTATGGTGCACTCTATTTAACTAATCCCTTAAATACCTTGGAAATTTGGATTCTCTGGCAGTCAATTTTAATGAGGTCATTGTAATTAACTGCTATTCTTCATTTCTTATGCTTTATTTACCATTATATTACATGAG
Source organism: Ramphastos sulfuratus (assembly GCA_013399055.1). Taxonomy (NCBI): domain Eukaryota; kingdom Metazoa; phylum Chordata; class Aves; order Piciformes; family Ramphastidae; genus Ramphastos; species Ramphastos sulfuratus. The sequence goes on from WBNM01004685.1 coordinate 63,566, forward strand.
TACTTCTTAAATGAAAGCTTAGAATAATTACACACATCATTTATTATTCAACGGATATTGTAAAACCATATTATGAATTCCAAATGTATATGCAAAAGGTCAGACACTCAAAGTAATACTTGGTGTGGGTATATGCATGTGGCTGTATTTATTTTTAATTGTTTTCTGAACTTTCTAGAATTATTAACCTTTATAGGTTGCTCCAATAGCATTTTCAAAATTTCTCTGATATTAAGAGAAGAACAACTGTAAGAAAAGTTGAGATTTAACTTAATCATATTTTCCAAAACCCATGAGGTTTTCAGCAGAAGACCTGCTATCTGCATAGTCACACAGAGAGATCTTCTTTTTTGTTCCCTATTCTCAAAATCACTTATATATTCTATACTAAACAGTCAATAGTTTTTCATAGGAAAAATAAGCCCAGAATCTCCAAAAAGTATACACTAATAAACAAATCCCTACTTAATGATGACAAATCCAATAGCTGAAAGTTAACTCTTTTTTTGTTTTGTTGTTGTTGGGGTTTTTTGTGTTTTTCTTTGTTTGTTTGTTTTGGTTTTGGGTTTTGTTTTTCTTTTTTTACTTGATAATTTTTGGTGCACAATGTTCTTCTTTCCATGGAGGAGGAGTAAGTGTGTTCGTACAGAAAAATGAGTGCAGTGTGAGGCTTGTACTTAAACATATGCTGGGAACAAGATACCTCCTCTTTTACTTTCTCAGGAATCCTTTAAGTGCTATTTTTTTACACATACTCACAAAAAATAACCCTGAAATTGTTCCAAAATAGTGTTTGTTGTACACGTTCATCTCAAGTGGTATTGCTTCCAGAGAGTTTATTCAGGTATTTCACTGTATCTGGTATTTGCTATGTTGCAGCTCTAAGTCACGCTCCAGTGAGCATGCAAGTCCAGTAAATCCTGTTTGTGCAGTCCAGATGCAAGTGGAAAAATATACCATCCTAACAAGCTTTTGAATCCCTTTTGGTGACCTTTAAAGAACCTGATCTTTCTCCACAGACTATATTGGGAGGAAGGCTCAAAATGCTACAACGGGCATGTATTTGTTGAACATGGGCAGTGGCAGCTTGGGGACAAAAATCTCATATTTGATATTTCAGTCACAATAAAATTGTCTTCAAATGTCCTTCAACTGCCTTTTCAAATCTAGCTAATAAGAAGTAAATTTTCATAGTACCTACCATAGTATTTTACATATACAAAACACATTCCTGATTGATTTAAATTATACTTTGAAGTACTGAGGTCATGGCCTGTGTGATTCATGGGTTTAAACTGGCAGAGGGGAGAGTTAGAATGGATGTTAGGAGGAAGTTCTTTCCAGTGAGGGTGGTGAGACACTGGCACAGGTTGCCCAGGGAGGTTGTGGCTGCTCCCTGCCTGCAGGTGTTCAAGGCCAGGTTGGACGAGGCCTTGAGTGACCTGTGCTAGTGGGAGGTGTCCCTGCCTATGGCAGGGGGTTGGAACTAGATGATCCTTGAGGTCCCTTCCAACCTTACCATTCTATGATTCTATGATTCTGTAAAACAATTTATTGTGGGCAAAAAGTAAATGCTTTTTAAGTAGCCAACATATGATAAAGTTAAGTAAAGCACAATGCTTAGGTGGTTAAAGAGACATTACTTTGGAACTATAAAGCAAATACAGTCTGATTCACAGTAACATTCAGCTTCATTAGCTGCAAGAATACTCTGTGCCTTCTGCAACTGTCTCATTACATGTTTTCAAACCCTGAAACAGATTAAGCAGTGGTCCTTCATACTGTGACTTCAAATATATGCACCTTTTTATCATCACTGGATCAAAACAAAACAACTGATGCACTCTCTCAGCCATTGTGGTATATAAAGTAACTGCTGAAGAATTTCCAAACATATCCTCACTTGCATGACAGCCTTAATTTTATAACTTCACAGTATTTGGGTTTTCAGCCTTAAATTTTCTTTTTTTTTCCTTTTTTTTTCTTTCTTTTTAAATTTTTTTCTTTTTTTTCCCCTTTTCTTTTTTTCCCCTTTTTTTAACCGAAATATCACATCAGTTTATTGCTCATAATGCTCTAGTACTTTTACATACATAAAATAGTTGTGAATAATTTTATATACATGCATGTTATACTCTAATAATGAATATAATTTGTATCAAAGGACAAATTTTCCCTGTCTGCACACTTCATCTTGCCTCCTATGTCATTTCATTCTTCACAACTTTAAACACAAATCTACACACTGAACAGAGTAATTGGCAACACTGCAAAGCATGCTAAACACAGTCACTCTAGGGAAATGTGGCTTGGGATTTATTTTTGGTTTTGTTTTAACCAATACTGGTATTACAGATTTTATACATAAAGATTTAAGGGAACTATGGAGTAGATTTAAAATAAAAGCATTGGTCTTGCCTTCTTGTTTTATTGTGTGAATGTCAGGAATTGACATTCTTGGTCTACTCAAGTGGAATCCTTGGTCTACTCAAAGATGTTGTGAAAATATGACAGTGCATGTTAAAAGGTACAATATAAGAAAAATCACAGTTATGCCCTGCACAAATGTTCATTTAAGGAAGTTTTTTTTGAAGTAAATAGTGAAGAAATCTAGTCAGAATGACCCCTCAGCATTGAAAGTCCAAACGCAGGTGTCACAATTCATTCATATGCCTCTGGCAATTAATGAATTTCACTCTGTCACACCATTTAGTCATAGTTCAAGTGTAAAATTAATAGGGATGAATTTCTTTCAAATGAAAGTGTCATGCTTCAAGAGTAGGTAACTGGATGACTACACTTGCAGCATCACCTATGCTGCCTTCTCAGTGTGTTTTAATACCTTCTGTGCTTTTGTTATATTAATAGAAAGGTGACTAAAGTTGGTCTTTGCACTTCAGCACTTTCTGAGTGCCTTCATTCCACTCTTCATACCATAAATACTAAAAATTTAACTTCATGTCATCCTTGGATTTTCTGGATGAGGACTTTTCCTAACAGGAGACAGGCAGATACTGGACTACTGAGAATTAATTTCAGATTTTGCAAGGATTCTCCTTTAGTGATTATAAACCACCTTGGCTTTGCATCCTCACTGTTTCTCTGCTTCCCTTCTACTATCTCATTCAATCTTCTGCCACCTCCAAAGTGTCAAGGCAATGCATTTATTGCAGGCTTAATTTTCTGCCACAGAGAAATTATTTTAAAGCAATTTAATCACATTGCAGAACAAGCCTCTGGCAGAGAACTCAAAAAGCAGTGCTGCACATTAAATTAAACAATTAAAAGGACTTAAAAATAAGTGGTTTTAGCAAAAAATAATGAGCAGTGACTGTAGCCAACCCAAAATACAGTTACTAATATCCATCTACAATAACATCTGATCTTGATGTCAATTACATTTTAGATATGTACTTGAGCTATTCCATTAAAAACCAGCATTTTTGTCTGGAAATGCAGTTTTAGTTCATTTTTACACAGAGATGAAAATGTTAAATGAATGCTAGTCTTTGGGCAGCTGTTCTGTGCTTTGCAAAATCTTCTTCTTAGTTCCTTATGTGTGATAGTTGAGAATTTGGGAATATAATCAAGAATTCTATGCTTGTGCTCCAGAAATGCAGAATGAGGCAAAAACATTGATGAAAGTTCCAAATAGTTTGATTAAAAACTTTACATCCAAAATATTATAAACTAAAAAAACCCAAACATATCCTTGATTTTTGCATCTATAAAATAGACTTATCACAAGACAGTTCTGATTTTTTTTTCAATATATATGAGCATGGTTTCAGAAGACTGACCCAGTATGCAATAATCACGTCAGAATAATGGTTTATTTATGCACAAAGCTTATGAAATGTAACCAATAAAGCCTCTGATTAAGTAATCGATACCTAATCTTTGATTTTAAAAAAATCTGTTAACATTTATTATATTACAAAACAAAAGATAGCAAAATTAAGCTTTTCTGTTCAATCTTCCATACAAGAAGTTTTCAGATAGAAATCTGATCTGACCTACCCTAAATACCTGTGACAAGTTAACGTAGGTGGAAGGAAACATAAAAATAATCATACAGACAAGTATGAATTATTGCAAATCAAACCAAGATCTACTGTCAGAGCCAAACCAGAAAAGGTACTGTCTCTAACTTTTCAGGAAAACATTTATTTGGGAGAAGATGAGGCTGCAGGCACTTCTTTTCCCAGCTCCTAATAATCATAGAATCATAGAATGGTAGGGTTGGAAGGGACCTCAAAGATCATCTAGTTCCAACCCCCTGCCATAGGCAGGGACACCTCCCACTAGCACAGCTTACTCAAGGCCTCGTCCAACCTGCCCTTGAACCCCTCCAGGGAGGGAGCAGCCACAATCTCCCTGGGCAACCTGTGCCAGTGCCTCACCACCCTTACTGCAAAGAACTTCTTCCTAACATCCAATCTAAATCTCCCTTCTGCCAGTTCAAACCCATTGTCCCTTTTCTTGTCATTACAAGACCTTGTCAATAGTCCTCCCCAGCCTTCCTGTAGGCCCCCTTCAGATACTGGAAGGCTACTCTAAGGTCTCCTGGAAGCCTTCTCTTCTCCAGGCTGCAGAGCCCCAACTCTCTCCCAGGTTATATGACAAGAGGAGCAGATAGGTAGTTTAAGGTCCTTTCTCCTTCCTTATAATGCATCTCCTTTTTCACCATGGTATTTAATCGCTAAACCACCACAAGTATAGCATATAATTGTGTCCATAAGACTAGGAATTAAGATTTCTTGTTGCAGTCAGAATTATGATGTTTCCACTGTCTTAAGATGAAAGAGAATAGATTTATATTAGATATAAGAAAGAAACTCTTTACTATGAAAATGTTCAGACACTGGAACAGTTTTTTTAAGAGAAGTTGTGGATGTCTCATCCCTGAAAGTGTTCAAGGTCAGATTGAATGGGGTTTTGAGCAATCTGATCTAGTAGAAGGTGTCCCTAACCATGGAGTTGGAAATAGGTGATCTTTAAGGTCCCTTCCAACCCAAATCTTTCTATGATTCTATGATTTTATCACTTTATTTGATTTCCTTTTAAAGAAAAGACAAATAGTATATATGAATATTCTGAATAGTAATGATTTTATAACAAAAAAAAAAAAAGGTGAATTAGTCATATGCAATTCATTACAATATTGAGGATTGTTAGGTAAATCTTTCATATGGAGAGATTTTGTTGCCTGGATTCAAATCTTTTGAAGGATAAACCAACAGACTATAGTGAAATGTAACAGTATTTTTTTAGTTATCAATAAATTGTTTCTTCTGGTAAGAACAAGGTTTTGACACTCAGTCATAAACATGATTTTCCACTGCAGGACTTTTGGTTATTCTGTAAAGAGTTGTTTGTTACCAAAAAATTTAACATTAACTACACTTGGTGAAGCAAAGAATAATCATTAATCATAATTTCTGTCATAGTAGTATTGCATCTGTGTGTATTAATTACATCCCGTTCTTAACATCCACCATGAAATGCCAAATAATTTAGCATATTAGTCTGGATAATCTTCGCATGTGTTCAAAAAAGGATGAAGCCAATGATTTGGTTCACTTCCCACACTTATTAGAGAGGCTCAAAGTCATATATAATAATTATTTCAACCAAATGTAAGTCCTGCCTAATGCACATAGGACTAGGTCATGAAAAAATAATTCAAGCATAAAGGCAAATAGCAAAAAACCAGGACCTTTATACACTGAGTAGATTTTGGAAAATTACTCCACTATGATACTTATAGCCTCTGCTCAGCTTTTATCTAACTCCAAAATCATCAGTTATTGGCTTTCAGGGTCTGTAGACGCCAGGTTTGTACATTCCTGGGAAAGCAGTTTTGACAAAGCGAACAACTCAGCAGCCGGTTCACGATGTGCTCCTCAGTGAAATTCCCTATGCCATTTGAAGTACCAGACGTTTTCAGAGGATGCTTAAAGCTATCCCAAACAGTTGTCCTGCCAATATAATGTATCCATAGCCTTCTCAATTCAAAACTGAGAATGCTTTTATCCCATATGTTATCTAAAAGGCTAGACTTTACAAGTAAAACCCGTAACTCTTTTCTAAATGGGGACCATTCAAACTTATCTTTCAGGACTGGCTCTTAAGTTATGTCATATTATTCAGAATGAGTATAGAGATGAGATTCTACTATTCAGTGAATATATACATATTTATTGCAACAAAAAGTTTTACTTAATAGTGTCTGACTTTGGAGTACTGCATCATTTTCTCCCTTATGCTATTCATGTTATTGGCCTGACCTTTTCTTTATGGAAATGATCAGGTATTACTGACACAAATTCTCTTAGAAGAGAAAAAGCTTTTCTATGTTGTTGAACTTACACACTTTCCAAAACCAATTTTTTACCTTGTAATAGCACGTTCTCAAACCCAAGAGAGCCATCTGGTGTGTTGAAAGTTTTCTCTTCCTCTTTTAATGTTTACTTAGCTCCAAACATGACCAAAATGAGAACACTAATTCATAATATTTCTCTTTTCCATATTTTGAGATGCCTCACTCTTCCTATAAAGCTATATGCTATGCCATTGAAGCCTGTAATGAGCATAGTCTGTATTCAGCCTATGATGGTTTTGGTGGAGATTGAAAATAGTAAAGGCCTTCAAATGCTTATAATAATGCCTGTTCTACAGTTGGCAATTATATTTTTTTCCTGGTTTGCTCTTAATTCACCATCTAGATTGCAAGATAAATTTAAGTACACAACAAAGAAAATTCATATTCTATTTAAATTAAATATATTCAAATTGAACAGCTATTTTTATCTTCTGATCATTAAAATTAATTGAAATTAATATGATAATGAAGAGATTTCATTTTAACTTAACATTTTAATGTTGTTTCTTATTATGCTGTTGCATACACAGAAGAAGCTTTTGTGGTTAATCTTATAAAAGAAGTGAAAAGTTTTTGAGTGTCTTCTTTTTTAAGGAAGTGGCTATCAGTCTAAATATGAAAATGCTTACACCTGAGGTAGTCAGTGGTAACAGAAGTAAAGTCAGGCAGTTCCTAAAATGAGTGGAGCTTTTCATATGCATAGAAGTTTAAGTGAGTAGATATTTGGTGCATTTCAGGTAAATGATGTAACATTGTATGTAAAAAATAATTTATCTTATATCTTATATATTTTTATTTCTATATATTATTTATTGTATATTATATATTATATATTATATAGTATATAGTATATAGTATATATTATATATTATATTATATATTATAATATATCACACTAATTACATTATATACATTTTTATTTTAATATATTTCTATCTTATATATTTATCTTATTGATTTATCTTATATATTTATTTTAAAACATAGTAAGTTTGTCCTAAGTATACTTAGTGTTCTATGTAAACACATTTATATCATAGATATCTCCATAGCCTGCTGTAAATTTGTTAATTCAATAGTATAGTTTGGCATTAAGGATGACATTACTATTAACTCTATTCATGATAGTAATAATTGTAGCACTATTAAACCAAAGTTATTATAAGTTCAGTTTATCTGGAGTTATTAAATATAGCATAAAAAAAAATAAATCTATAATTGAAAAGGGCTTGACCTAAAAAAGAAGTTTATTGGAATTGCTTCCTCTAATTTTGTACCTATCGTTTCCCTATGACAAAGCAAGAATAAGAACATCATCAGTTATAATATATTAAAAAATTCTCTTACCATGACAACTGGGCAGGGCTCTGTTCCATCCAGGTCTTCCATCATCTCCCATGATACAAGTCAGTGTAGAATATCCTTGAAGAACATAACCTGCATCGCAGTAATATGTGACAGTTGACCCCAGTTTATAATCTGTTCCAAGTCTTGTTCCATTCATTATATTTCCAGGATCAAAGCAAGACTCACGAAGCTTTGCTGCAGAGGAAACAAATGCAAACATAATTCTGAATAGAATCTAAAACATTACATATATTTTCTTGATACTGTCATGGTCATCTTTGAGCACTCTCTAGACACAATATAGTTTTGTTTGGTTTTAAGATCCGTTCTACATCAAATATTCTGCCTTCTTCATTTTAAAGTCGATGCAAATTGCTGTATAGTAAGCAAAACAATACATCTTGTAGAGCTTCATTACAACAATGTTTTTTCCAGAGTTCACTGTGACTAATGGTATAGTCACCAATCCCCAAATGAGTATCTATACCTGTGAATATGATACACTGATATATTTTCATACAGCTGCCTTTTTAGTTGTTTCTTTTCCTCTCTGCAGGACAAAGAATTAAAATATCCTTTGAATTTATCTTTTGTTGTCATTTTTTATTTATAGGTATATGTTTAAAAAACTTGAAATAAATTCAAACATATGCATATGCTCTTATCTTCACTTCCATCTTCCTTCTGTATTGTGCATACCAGGGGTTTTAGTATCCAAGACATAACAAAGTGCACAAAAATAACCACTTGGTACTTCTAATTAATAACATTACCATGCAGAAGGGGCAAAAAGGTAACTATTTTGGAAAAAAATGCAAACCAAAAAGACAATAGAAATTTCAGAATTTCTTCTTTATCATTTGAGGTGTTGTGGAGAAGACAAATAGAGAATTCTTATTCACTTTCTTCAAGATTAGTGGCAGCTCTCTAATGCATCAAAAGGGGTGGTTTTCTACCAGGCACATTTGCACTGTGGAACTTTCTGTTACAGGCAGGAATAGTTGCCAAAAGAGTCTATGAGTTTTGAAAATCCTGGAAAGCTACTTAAAAGCTTCATATACAAAGACATCTTTATCTGATTCTGGCAGTACTCCAGCTGAAGTTTCTGAAAACTTAGAGAGAACAGGGAGAAATTAATATATATTTGACTTTTCTATACTTTAGCTACATATCAGCCATTAGTCACTACCAGAGACAAGCTAATGAACTAAGTAGGTTGTTGGTTTGATCTCATTTTCATGTCGCATTTCTCTGAGAATTATAGCACAAAACCATAAGAGTACATTTACATTTGAAGCTGAAAACAGAATATTTCTTTTGAAATTTTAACTTCACATCTTCCAAAAGAATATGAACACCTCCTAATGTGATTAATGATTTATTAGGATTTACATGTCTAATCTGCAGAGCATGCTTCTGATATGATAAACAGTACAATAACAAGCAATAGGTACATCACAGTTAATTACTAACAACAGGTATTTGATATCCACATTGATATATTTAGGTACTTGTAGTGTGGTGTGTATTAGATCTGTCTCCTGTTCTGACTGTTGAGGATTCAAAACACAGTGCAGCTACTGCAGCTTTACATAAAGAAAGGCTATTTTTTTTTCTTACACTCAAAAAATCAGGCTAGCCAATCAAAAGTTAAAAGATACAACTCACTAGAAAGCCTGCAAGATATCACCCAGATATTAATGATTATTATACCAGTCAACCACACTGTCACTTGAGAAGTCTGCCAGACCTTAGGGCAAACTAAGAACTCTTTACAGTCCAAATTCCGACACTAAAAGCAAACCAAAGCAAATCAACCAACCAACCAAGTGAACCCAGAAACCAGTAACAACAACACCCCAAAACAAAACAAAACAAAAACCCAAACAAAAAATCCCAAACCAACAAACCATATCATTAAAGTTTACTAACATTTTGACAATAGTGAGAAACCAATATTTTTCCTTCTTACTGAACCAATACTAATATATCTGTACTGATATACAGCTGATATTGTGAGATCACTATTCTTGAGTTTTTGATAAGAAATTAATGTTTCATAATTCTAGCAGATCCTTGGATAAAGATTAGTATTGCAGAAGCTAAAAAAAAATTAATAAAAAAAAATAAAACAGTCTATTATGGCTGGTGCTTAAATCAAAAAGGAAAGACATGATCTGTCACAGTACAAATTTTCTCTAGGGAAAAACTGAAGCCCTGCAATTTTCTTTTCCCCAAAGGTACAGTTGTGACAGACTCCTGAAGTTGCTGACTAAACAATAATAATGTCACTATAGAAACACAATTTCTTAATAACTATTCTGAAAATTAAAGCCTGAAATACTTAGCACCTTCATGCTACTTTTGCAAATCTGATGTATTTAAGTGATAGGTAAAAATAAAGTCACTATCCTACACTACTATATATGAAGAATGAAGTCAAGTGTGGCAAAGGATTCATCATGTCTATCTGAGAATTAGTCATAAAAAGAGAAAATGGGAAAAAAAGAAGAGTAAGGAGCTTATTAGCAAATTTACAAAAATAAAATGCTGCTCCCAAGAGAATGGAGGAAAAGTCCTTCGGCATCAATATCATACTGCTCAAATTGAAGAATTCAAGACATTGATTTCTCCTGTAACCCTTCCCCTTTCCCACACACACCAGTATCAGTAAGCTGAAGTACAGAAGGGTGTTTGCAGGCTTAGCAGAACATCAGAGAAAATGCTGGAGAGCAACTGTGTTACATTTTCATTTATGAAGACATTTTTTCTGTAGCTTTAGAATTGTTCTCTGTAATAATAAGGCATGGAGCGAAAACAATTGTTCCATGATACAGTTAAGATTTGAGCTGCAGTAATGTTATATTCTTGGCTGTGCATACTATGTGTTAAGTTCTTTTTGCCCACAACAAAATTTTGCAGCAAGCTTCAAGTGAAACAGCAATTACATCTCTGCTAACTTTGGCATACCACTGGATCAATTAAAGCTTCTGAAATACAGGCTGAAAACAAGCAGTAATATGTGCTGCAGCATTCTCAAGTTCAATAAGGAAGCCTCTGTTGGCTAACGTATGGTAATGAAGCCAAAACCCTCTAGAAAGCTGGTATCTGAGTGCATGGAAAACAGCATCAAAGCCAAAAGAAGCAGGTGTTTTGTCCAGAACTTGATGAGTTACTACTTCATCCCTAAGTCTCAAAGAAAACAAAGCCATAATAAGCTTCTTAGAAAGAATATTACAGACTTACTTAACTATAGCAAACATTCCATAATTATTCTCCAGAGCACTTAGTAGAACTAATAAGCTGCTCCTCCATTATACAACAGAAATGAAGAGAAGGAGGAAGAAAAGAACAGAACTCAATTAGAAACAGGATCACAGACCAGACCCGAGACACAGGTCGTGTCTGAGATGTGTATCTGAAAAACATGGCCTGTCAATGAAGCACAGCTTGAGTGCTACTGCCACACAAAATACACAATGCTGTCTGATCAGTCCATGGTTACTTCCAAGACTTCTGGGCAACTAAGATTTCCTGTTTGAGTCCATTCTGTGATTAGTGTGACCCACTTACACCACACAGAATCTGTTGCATAATGTATGTGGACCCTTTCTTTGAACATCCTGCCTAGCATCATCAGTCAGGGACATAGAAGCAACTGTGCTTCACTACCAACCACTCCCAATGCAGTTTGAACCCCTTCATACACTGTCAATATCTTTTTTTTCAGTTGAAGTATACTGGGGCTTGGAATGTCCTGTATCCTTGACTCCAAACCTCTAAGAGTTAGCATCAAATTTAGCTGTGTGCTCTATACCAGAAGCTCCAAGTAGGACCATTCTTACCAGTTGCAGCATGGATCACATCTTGTACATTTTCTCCTGCCTGGACTGGCCTGAGGGCTAATGCATGAACTATCTGCCTTTCAATTTGTTCAAAAGCTTGTTGTTACTCAGGGCCCCATTTAAAACTGTTCTTCTTCAGGGCCACTTGATAAAGAGGGTTTAGAGTCAAAATGCAATTTGTAATATCCATTCTCCAAAAATCCACAACATCTAAGAAAGCCTGTGCTTTCTTTTTTACTAGTTATTACAGACACAGCTGCTATCTTGTTAATCTCATCTATCAGGATCCAGTAAAGCCCATCTTTCCATTTTATTCCTGAAAATTGGATCTCCTGTGCAGGTTCCTTGACCTTATTTTGGTTTACAGCAAAACTGGCTTTCAGAAGGATTTGGACTATTTTCTTCTTTTTCTCAAACCCCACTTCTGCTGTGCCATCCCAAACAATGATGTCATCAATGTGTCACAGGTATTCCAGAGCTCCACCCTGTTCCAGTGCAGTCTGGATCTGCCCATGGCAAATAAGGCTGTACTGGATGTCCCTCCAACTGCAAGCAAACTCTGGCCTGCTGTCTGCTGCCAATGGGAACAAAAAAAAATGTAATGGCAATATCAGTTGTGGCATACTCCTTGGCTGCCTTTTTATTGCAGTTTGTATTGAAGTTCTGTCATGTCTGACATTGTAGCTCTCATCAGCGACATGACTTTGTTCAGCCCACAACAGTCTACCGTGAGTCTCCACTCTCCATTAGACTTTCTAACTGGCCATAGGGAGCTGTTAAAAGGTAAGTAAATCTTACTGATTACTGCTCGTCAACCCTCAGCAACACCGCCACAGAAGGGTCCTCTGAGAGACCAGGCAAGGTAAAGAGTTGTTTAATTTGTTCTGTCTTCAAGGCAGCTGTACCAAAGGCCCATTGGTATCTTTTTTTAACCCTTGAAATACCCTATCCTGAGGAAGTCTATGCCAAGCATTCATGAAGCTTCTGGGCCAGTCACAATTCTGTGTTTACTCCCAATTATGCATACAGTTAGATGTTGAAATGCCCTTGCTCAAGAAATACAGATAGGTTCTGTCCCTTCATAGCTTGTTGACATAGGTATTCACTATGCACTGGCATCCACCAGATTCTTATCTTCACTGAGTCTGATGTGCCAAGCATCAGATCCATGCAGTCCAATGAACTGTGTAGGACCTCTCTCCACCTGACTGAAGGCAGAGCTCCTCTAGTACTGGTCATGGTACTTATTATTGACATCCTGTAAATAAGAGTCTGAAGCCCCTGATTTGGTGATCTGCTACAGTGAAGCTACAGCATTGGAGATAAGGGTAGAGCAACTGACAACATCTATCTGGACTTGTGAAAAGCATTTGACATTGTTCTGCTCACATCCTTGCCTCTGAAGTGGAGAGATATGGATTTGATCAATGGAGCACTTAGAGGATGAGGAAGAAGAAAGAAGGAAGGAAAATATACAAGTATGTATTTTCTTATTTAGTGTGTTACAACCTCAGTCAGCTCTGACTGAGACAGGTAGACAAATCTCCAATGGCCTAATCATACTAGCCAAAATATTTTTTTTTCCTTTTCAATAATGATCTGCTAGAGTCTGGAACATTGTTTCATCTTACAGGATCTCAAATACACATATGCCAACATACTTTATTACGCAAAGGAAAATAAAAAATAAAGTATATTCTGGAAAAAATCCCAAATGTATATACACAGTTAAGTTTTGTTACTGTTATCATTATTTTTGAAGTCTGCAAACTGCTATCTGAAATTATTTTCTTTGGAACCACGCATCTAATATTAGCATTTATTAGCTAATTAAACCATACAAGAGGTTTTATTTTGCATCAGTATACTTCTAACATGGTTTGCACGTATAGATGTTATCATAATTAGATAGAAAACTAAAACATTACCAGACAGAAAACTATGAGAAATCAAACCAGATTAAAATTTACAGTCATGCACTGGATGTTTGTAATAGAAAAGAAAAAAATATTTTATTTACCTTTGTACTCCAGATGGAATCCAGTAAAACTCACAGATCCATCACTCCGAAAAGCCAGATGCATGGTGTTTGAACTGCTTTCTATCCTCTCTGGCAGCTTGCTATCTTGAAAGCTCCCAATCAGTGGGCTATTACCATCTGGCCCATCGTAGATATAAAGAAAATCATAATTTGGTTCTATACTGAAACTGCAGAATTAAAAAAAAAAAAAAAAAGATGATAGTTTTTTTGGATAGGATATATTTTGTGTAACACTTTCACTCAGATTAAATAAAACTTTACTATCTGTGCTTTCATAAAAGGGAAAGAAACCTCCACTGTCAGAATAATGATTTGTAGATGCATTTTATTAGAAAACAACAGAAATACTAGATTTACTTTTTTTCTCTGCTTAGAATGCTTAGAAACAGTACTTTGATGTGATACAGGGGGGAAAAAAAAGAGAGAGAAAGGAAAAAGAGTACTTGTTCTAAAGCTTTACAGAAATAAACAACATAGATTTCCTCAAATCCTTGGCAGAAATGCTTTATGATATAATGCAGTCGGCTGCAAAGAACAGTGCAGCTTCTAATCAGACTGAACAGTTTCAGACCACCAGAAGGATGATCTTCCTGTAACTTCAAGATAATCAGTTGAAATGAGAAGATATAGTAGTGACCTTTTTTTTTTCATTCTGAACTTAACTTTAAAAAATATATAATAGCTAATTTACTAAACCATGTAACTAAATTTAATTAACTAACAGTTAAATTTTAATTTTAGTTAGGGACAGAGAGCTAATCAACATTATTTATCAGATTGTCTCTGTACAAAAAAGTTTTAAAAGAATCAAAATGTAATTGCTAGAATTACTTTGTCTTTACTTGAGAATAGCTCCCAGTTAAAATAAATGAACACATGATACAGCTTCTTCAAGGAAAAATATTTTGATTTTTTTTTTTCCTTTTTTTTTTTTCAACAAAAGAAATACAAAAGTAATTTGTCAACAGCTTCAGTTTTTAAAGTAACATTTTGCCTTGAATTTAAAAGGGTTAGCTGGAGTAGGTCCCACACCAAAGTGTATTTAGCAATACTCAGTGGAGTATCCAGTATTCGGTTTATACAGGAAGGAGTCATTTCTCACTCTGGAACAGTCTGTGTATCATTAGGGAGGCAAGGATCACTAAGTATGCAGTCTGACCAAGAGTAAGATTGACAGGTTCTGTCAAATATCATAGTAACTGTCCGTGCTTTAAGAACAGCTTAAGAACAGTTTTAAGAACAGCAATATTGGCATCTATAAACTGTTCATATACTGTACTGTAAACATCACTCTGTAAAATATTGATTTTATTGTAAGATGGAGGATCCCATATATCTACATGTACAATATAAAGAGTAAAATAATCTTAAATATTTTGATCCCATGATATTTTACCAAACATAAAGAAGTGCTACCACACAGTATAAAGTTCCTTCCCAACTTACAGCATTCTGAAATCACCAAATAAATCATTAAATTGTTAATTATGCAAATATAATGGAGTGATTCATTTTCTTGGAAGGAATTCTAAACACACATTTCCTCACCAAGCACCAAGAATGGACAACTATATGACCTGCATCACTTAACAAGTCACTTTATCTCTGATCAGAACAATCATAGAATGAATGGTAGGGGTTGGAAGTGACCTCTGAAGATCACCAAGTCCAGCCCCCTGTCAAAGCAGGATAACCAAGGGCAGGTCACACAAGGATGCAACCAGATAGGCCTTGAATTAAAGCCATTATTATAGAATAATCAGACTTTAAATTGATGTGAAATTACAAGTAAAATCTAATTTTTCTGTGACATCATGATATACCCAGTGGAATGTTTATTTTTCACACACAATATGCATATTAATTTACTTTATGGATTGTATACAATGCAGACAAGAAAAGCTCCTCTGTGGATTCCATTAAGCCAAATTTATTCTTACACTGTGATAAGGGAAAATGCTAAAATAATCCATTTTAATAATCAGAATGACAGGAAGTATCTTGCTGAAGTATCCTGAAATAATACAGACTAATAAAAGTAAATGTAAGGCCTACTTTTGAAACTTTGCTTAAATAGCAGGTGAGCAGCTTCATCATTTAAGAAAATCCTTCTGGGCTGGATTCAGTTCAGTGAGTTACTGTATGCTGCTTTCTCAAGAAAAGCATCTTGGTAACTTGAGCACCATCCATTTCTACAACAGATTGTGTAAACTGAGAGTGCTTTGAAAAACAGGAGCAGTGAGTTCCCCAGCTCCATCTCTGTGAGTACTGAATAACATATTAGGTATGACTGCTACCAGAACATCCAATTATTAATTACTTTGATAGTTAAGTATACACACAGAGCTACATACAGTATCCATACATAAGTATACATGCAGACCCACAAAGCTCTGAACCAATAACAGAAAGCAAATAATGAAGTTACAAACATAGTGTTAAAAATTATGAGCAAATAGCAGTTTACCTGATAAATGCCAATGATATGACATAATCATTATTAACAGTGATAGTCCAATCACAGTCTCTGCTGTGGGGATAAGGATGAGGGAAGTTTGGTGAAAGTATAAAGCCTGATGAGCCAGTCAAGTTTCCTCCACAGGGAGCTGTGAATAAAAATAAATCGGAATTAAGGCAAGAAGGTAAGAGAGAAAGAATCAAGCACCAGCAATCTGTTCACTGACATTTAATGTCCTCCAAAATTTAAACAAGAAACAAGTCAAGTATTTACAAAGCTTTAATCGAAATAAAAAATGTATCCACACTTCTTCTTAGACAAATACTAATACTACTAAGTGAAGGACTTGTTTTTGAACTCTGTGTCCTTTTGTTTGCTTGCATAACATTTGTCTTTTCTGAAAACACAGTGAATTTGAAAAATGCTCTGGAGCAGACATAAGAAGTCTTGACTGAGTAAGCTTTTCATTTCCTACCTCTTGTTAAAGGCAATATAAAAGAAAGTCTTAGGTTATGAAACATGATTTACTTACACTGACAATGTAACTACTACATTTTCAGCAAACCACATTGATCAGGATCTTGGACCAAGACTGCAATAATATAAATTAAATTCAACAAAAACATGCTAGTAATTGAAGTTTTCAGACAATGAAATAAAGAAAATACCTTCCAAGCACACACTGAGTAAAACAAATTTATTCCTATGTGTGATTTTGAGGTTCCTCAATGTGGTGTGTTTGTGGTCTAGAAATGTAAATAAAGTGAAGAATGAAAGCATCAATATCCTCGAGACATTTCATAGTTCAACATTCTTCAACTGAGACTTCATTGAAGAGCAAGAAAACAGGAATGTTTTTTAAAGATTTTTTTTCAACAGAGAGGTTGTGGAATCTCCTTCACTGGAGACATTCAAAACCCACCTGGATGAGTTCCTGTGTGACCTACTCTAGGTGATCCCTCTCTGGCAGGGAGTTGAACCAGATGATTTTTCAAGTCCCTTCCAAGTCATAACATTCTGTAATTCTATGATCTTAAATATATAATCATAGAATGGGTTGGCTGGGATCATTTAGTCTAACCTCCCTGCAACAAGCAGGGACATTTTCAACTGGATTAAGTTAAGTTGGTCAAAGCCCTGTCCAACCTGACCTTGAATGTTTCCAGGCATGAGACATCTACAGGCTCTCTGGGTAAACTTTCCAGTGTTTGACCATACTTACTGGAAAAAAAAAATAAAATTCTTTCTTACATCTAGTCAGAAGATAAACTAAAATAATCATGATTAAATATGAAATAAATGATGACATTTTTCTTTGCAGTAACATCACACAGATCCCAGTTTGAGGAAAGCACCACAGCAATTCGGTGTTCACAAAAAGCTTTTCATGGATATAAAATGGAAACTCAGACCTTGGTTAGAACAGTAGAAACAAATAAAATTTTTTAAAAAATTAAAAAAATCAAACAAAACTCTGCAATTAAAGGAAAAAAATACTAAAAATAAAATTATTCTTTCCTGTTGCACTCTGCTTCAGCCCTTGCTTAATTTTACCTGATCTATAAATTTTCTAGGTCATCTGCCTGATATTTTGTGCATATACATATGCACATGTAGGCATATGAACTTCAACCAAATCCTCTAGGTGTATTGCCCCTTTTAAAGTTATAATAGTGGTATTGACATTGACTTTTTTGCTATCTCTGTCACAGATCATCAAATTATAAATTATATGGCCTTGATGAGGACTATTATACTAACAAGTACAGAGGGAAGATTTTGATAATGTTCATCAGAGCTTAATACAGAGTAATTTATCAGATGGGCAGCACTTGCATGCATTTGTTCTTTAAAGAGAATTTCTAGAGCAGTGTGGTCCATTACACCAGAATTTCAACACTGTAGGAAAACACTATTTGATTTTTTTTTTGCATACCTATACATACTGGTGGGTTGGGTTGCCAGAAGTACCGATTTTCTACTTGAATGCAGGTTATTCTCTCATCTCCTTGCAGTTCATAGCCAGGGTCACACTGAAAAATGACAGTGTCTCCAGGTTCTCTTCCATCCCCATTTCTAGTTCCATTCATGGGGACACCAGGATCACGGCAAGCAGTAGCTACAGAGCCTGGCAGAGAAGGAAAGGAAGGGAAGGAAGGGAAAGAAGGGAAAGAAGGGAAGGAAGAGAGGAAGGGAGGAAGGAAGGAAGGGAGGAAGGAAGGGAGGAAGGAAGGAAGGAAGGGAGGAAGGGAGGAAGGGAGGAAGGGAGGAAGGAAGGGAGGAAGGGAGGGAGGAAGGGAGGAATTCAGAAGGAAGGGAGGAAGGGAGGGAGGAAGGGAGGAAGGAAGGAAGGGAGGAAGGAAGGAAGGAAGGAAGGAAGGAAATTAAAAGTCAGCTTTTCCACACATTTTTGCTTCAGTACATTTTTCTAATCATGAAAATCTGCAAATCCTAAATATTCCTCCTCAATTCTAAAATTGTAAGAAACCATCCAACAATCTGCGACATTTATCATTTTGTCATCTACTATAATTATTAAAAGTATCTGATTTTTGTGTTTTGGTTTTGGGGTTTTTTTTTTTGGAAAAAAATCCATGGAACATAGTAATATGCAAAAACAAAAAAGAAGTAGGAGATTTCATAGTACACAGAAAACTCAGCACACCTAACTCAATGGAAATTTTTATATGAATAATAGAAAAATAAAAGGAATCATAATTTCATCTCGTCCAATAAACCATGTTTGTACACATTTTCAATTCTCCATGATACTATAGTTATTAAATTTAGTAGTGAATTTGGATGTGAATTTCACTGATCACTCATATCTATATCCTTGCTCATGAGATCTCTTGATATTAAAGCCACCATCCACACAAAAAATGCACATTAATTTAGTCTGAGAGAATATACAACTACAAATAATGCATAAGGATAGATTATTACTAAGATGGCATAAAATTACAATGACCACAAGAGACATATGAGAGATTTGTAAGTATTTTTTTTCCCCTGGATTTAATATATTATGAGCAGTTATTACGAACCAAAGTATATAAGCCCACGTGAAAAAAAATAAGCAGATCAATGTTTATGTAAGGA
Source organism: Ramphastos sulfuratus (assembly GCA_013399055.1). Lineage (NCBI taxonomy): Eukaryota > Metazoa > Chordata > Aves > Piciformes > Ramphastidae > Ramphastos > Ramphastos sulfuratus. The sequence goes on from WBNM01004685.1 coordinate 82,744, forward strand.
AATATTATTTTCTACTTACATTGTAGAACTGTAACATGTTATATGTATTACAAATAAATAACAAATGTCAAGAGTTGCCTGTGGAACTAGTCCCACTGAGCTCAGTAATCTGTGTAACATAAACACAAAGTGGCAGTAGTAAGATTTAATTCAGATGCCCTGTTTCTGGGGAGCTAATACCAGCAGACAGTAATGTATTCAGATGAAGTGTGCATGGCTTGTATATTTACTATGTTTATGAGGCAGAAATCTTGGTTTTAAAAAGGATTACTTCCCTAAAAATACAAGCATCTTCCTTTTTTTTAGGGCATAATAAATGAAGTAAAAGAATTAGGTCTATAAAGTTATGGGGTTGTTTTATGGGGTTGTTTTTCCACATAAGAAGTCCTGAGTATGGGGAAGGGGGGGAGAAATAAAAATATCCTCCCCAAAAATCAACTATAATAATATTTTTTTACTGATTATTCCTCAAATATTGAATAAATATTTATTTGCTTGTTAAGTATCACAGAATAAGTGAAAGACAGTTACTTTTTATATATAATCATAGAAGTTTTTTAAAATTCTGCTTCAGACACAATGATCAGGACTCTTCTTTATATCCTTAAGCTGCTGGTTTTTAATTTAGAAAAAAAAAATATTACTAAAATATAGGATTGCTAAATTTCTGTGCACTACACTAGTAGATCTTGCAAATGTTTCATACAAAAGAATAAGATGTTGGAGGTAGATCATACAGGAACAGAATTTCACAGAGTCACAGAATTAACCAGGTTGGAAAAGACCTCTAAGATCATCGAATCCAACCTAACACCTTCTAATTAACTAAGCCATGGCACTAAGCGCCTCAGCCAGCCTCCTCTTAAACACCTCCAGAGATGGTGACTCCACCACCTCCCTGGGCAGTCTGTTATTCTAGGATACTGGCCTAAGAATCTAAGCAGACACATGGGGAAAGTCTGATGTGTAAGATGTACTTTGCATTGTAAGTGCATACTCAGAGTTGATATATTATTTCAATTCCATCAAATCTGAAAAGGTTCATACATGACCCAGGTCAGAAGTAATAAAGAAGTCTTTAATGTAAACTGAGGCTGAGGCAAGTAGAAAAATCAGACATCTACTATTTTTCATCTTCTGAGAAACCAGAATATACAGTATCCTTTGATTAGTATTGGCCAGTCAGAGCAGTCCATATTGGAGAGAAATTGTGTTCTGCCCACTTAAATGCTACCTGCCTCAAATCCTGCCACCAACAAGAGACACACTTTTGTGCCTTATTTGAAACATGATGAAATCAGTTCTGGAAGAACAGAGGCTGACAATCAACAGGTCATTTCGCTGTCCAAAGCCATAGAATGGTACTTATCTTGCACACAGCAGGGACTGTGTCTCCTATATAACTTTCTTATAGAAGTTATGCGTAGTTCTTATAGAGCCGTATTTCCCTCTTACATTAAGTACTGACCGAACACATCCTAGCACCAAGGCTGTTACCATGCAACAGAACAGGAAATGAATGACTGAAGTAGAGTTTACATTATCCCCAGTAGCCTTCTAAGGGGATTTTCCTGGTTGCCTCGAAATTTGCATGGCACACAACTTCTGTAGGGCACAAAAAAGAGCGTGCAACACAGAGTTCGATGCCCCAACTGTCCTGTGTACTTGGGTACTTGTCTTTGCAAGCAGGCAAACCAGGCAACCAGCAAAAGAACAAGGGGACACAGTCTCAAGTTGTGCCAGGGGAGGTCTAGGCTGGATATTAGAAGGAAGTTCTTCACAGAGAGAGTGATTGGCCTTGGAATGGGCTGCCCAGGGAGGTGGTGGAGTCGCCGTTCCTGGAGGTGTTGAAGCAAAGCCTGGATGGGGCACTTAGTGCCATGGTCTGGTTGATTGGCTAGGGCTGGGTGCTAGGTCAGGCTGGATGAGCTTGGAGGTCTCTTCCAACCTGGTTGATTCTATGATTCTGTGAAATTGTCAAGCATTATTTGTATGCATGCTATTGTCAGAAGAAAGATTAAGTCAAGCAGATTGTTCTGTCCCGCAAAAAAGTTCACTAAGTGAGTTATAGACTTGCATTTGCCAATCTGTGTAGTTCCTTGGTGGGGATTTCACTGGCTGTCCCCAGGCTCACAGAAACAGGCAAAGTACAGCTTGTAAAACTGCATGAAAAGAAGGCAACTGCTGCAAAGTCCTTTGCAAGATATGCCTTTTAAAAAAATTTATTATTTCCCTGTTTTCCAGTGTATAACAAATAAAATTCCCATTTTCATATTAGTACCCTGTTAATAAATATCCAGTAAGGGGTTTTTTTTGGTCATATTGTTCTCTAAATTTCTACTGAATTATATGTGCACACCCATGTGTAAACAAAGCTTTTATGTGAGTTTTCTGAGAGATCCCAACCTGAAAAAAAAAAAGCATTAGAGCCTGACTAGCCATCTGTGAGGATGATTATTACCAGAAATGCAGAGAGTAAAGCTCTGCCTTGTAATCCCCATAAAATACTACGCTCAAGTATACATTGGACAAGATGGAAAGTGAAGGAATCTGCAGGGAAAGCATCTACTGTCTGAAAATTACTTCTAAACCAGACAATATAGTCCAGAGATACAACTGGTTTGCAGTCTAGCATAGGGCAGAATGGTCTGTGTAGGAGCCAAGTTCCCCACAGTGGAGGTCCAAGGAGCTGGAGACCAGCACACCTACACCAGCACTTGGGAGCCTTGTGCTGAGCTGACTGGTAAGGCAACTCAGGATCAGTAATACCAGTTTAGTGCATTCAGGACCCTCACACAGGGAGAGATTATTTTCTTCACGAAAATTTGAAAGAAAATACACATAATTTATTTTGTTTTTTAAGGTGGAAAAAAAGTAGAGATTTTGAAAAATGTTTTAAGGAACATGCAGCTCATAGAAAGGCTTAAATTAAGTTTATGTGCATAGTGTTGGCTTCAGGGCTTTTATTATTTTAGTAATTTTGTTTGACTTGTAGGAGAGTTATTAATCATTTTGGGAAAACAAGCAAAAAGGCAAACAGTAACAACAACAAAAAATCTCCCACCAAACTAAAAACAATAAAATTGGCATGGGCCTGGCCTGTTTGTATTGAGCCCTTCTCATCACTGTTGGGAGAGCTCAGGGGCAAGAGAGGGTTTCTGGACCTACAAACAAGTCAACAGGCATGGGTTGGAGTTCAGGTGGTAACATGAGAAGGTTCCTGTTCTAGTTGCTGCTTCTGGTTTCTGTATTTTGGGGTGTTGGTCTATTCTGCTGGGCAGGCTATGGGTTGGGGAGGGTCATTGGCTTCTGCTGCTGGTTCTGCTTTTTGCTGTGCCTTTCTGCAAACAGGCTAAAGTAACTGTGCATCTTATCATCTTATTAAACTCTATCTCAGCCCAGAGGTTTCTTTTTTTGTTACTTTCCCTCCCATCTGTGTGTGGAGAGAGGGGGCCTTGTGAGCCTGGGTGGCAGTAACCCATGACACTATAGATGCTAAGTCCTCTGTTATTAAATATTAATCACATTGCACAGAATCATGGAACCATTGTGCCTAGGAAGTTAGCATTGCACATGATTTTGTGTGAAACTTGGAGATTTACGCTCTGTGTTCCCAACACCAATGGTTTGTATGACCAGTAATGATAAGTTTTAGAATGCCTAGCTGATAATTCAAGTTGGAAACCAGGCTACTTCACCAGCTACATCTTTAAATATCATATCGGTGCTATTATAGTCAGAATTTGTATTCAGACTGGTTTATGCCTCATACTGATTATGAATGAAAATTATTTAGTAGCAATTGTTCAGTGAACTTGTTTTTACAGTCTTGTTTACACTGTAACCTGGTATAGTCTCACACATTTTTTGTGAGGGAAACAGTGGAGATTAAGTTCGTTCTTAACGGACCTTACCGGATTTTACTGTCAAATGTACTTCCTTTCTGAGGCAGACACAGGTTTAATAGGATAAGCTAATTTTCTTTTTTACTTACTGCTTTTCCTGTTGTCAATTTACATGAGTTGTTAAAATGCATTTTGTTAAAGCCATTCGAAGTACACCACTGATCTTACCACGTTTTACTGGACAAAGTTAGTTGCTTTTTTTTCCACAGTTCATAAGTAGGTTTGTTTTTTTTTTCCCATAAGAACTCTTCAGTTCTGAACATCTATTATCTCTTAAGAATTTGCTCCTAGCTTTGGCACTAAGTATGAAACCCAGCCCCAAATAAATTAATTGACATATGGTTTCAGATAATTGCTGGAACTCAGCATAAAATGGATACTGTGACAATATGTAATCATGCTGGCAATACCTTCCAGCTGGAGAGATGTGTTTGAAAATCTTAATTTCATTTAGATTACATGTTTTGGGAGTTGAGGTTTTTGGGGGCAACTATAGGGTTCTTCTAAGCTTTTTTTATCAGATCCCTGGAGGTGTTCAAGGCACGTTTGGACGTGGCACTTGGTGCCATGGTCTAGTCTCGAGGTCTGTGGTAATGGGTTGGACTTGATGATCTTTGAGGTCTCTTCCAACCTTGCTTATACTGTGATACTGTGATTTATCAGTATTTCAGATTACATATTTCACTATGCATGCATATGAATACAGGGAGATAGAAATAGCTTCTCAGAAATAAGCAATCACTGGATCTTGGACTACACACATGCACTGAAAAAACCTTACCAATTATCACTCATGTTTTAAAACCATTCCCACTAAAAGGATCATTAAGATAATCCGAGTGAAAATAGAATCATAGAATAGAACCATAGAATCAGTCAGGGTTGGAAGGGACCACAAGGATCATCTAGTTCCAATCCCCCTGTCATGGGCAGGGACACTCTACCCTAGATCAGGCTATTTATAGAACAAGGTAGAACCTGTTCTGTTGCAAGTGTAAAGGATACAGTTGTGGAACAGCGAACATCACTGCTGATCTGCTCTGCCCTTAACTTCACACTATGGGTGAACTGAAATACTCCAAAGGGGGAGGGGGAAGATTGCTCCTGTCTTAAAAGTTAGATTTTCTCTTTTATCTGAAGTATTAGCTTTTGTTTACTTTCTGCTTTCATTTTTTTTTTTTGGTACTGCAATTGAGCAGTTTGGAACTGGTGCAGAATTGACATCATTAACTGGTAACACTCTGTCCACAAAATTGAATATCATTACTCTTACCTTTGTCAAGATAACTAAAATTTATTACTTAAGAAAACATTGCACTATGATAATTTGCAAAAACTACACAACACTTTCAGGAAACAGCTTCTTTTTTTCTAGTCTCATTATGTAGATTACACTTTCCCAAAACAACAATGGGAATATAAAGAAGTATGAAGATTTGAGTCGTATTTTCTTTTTCTTTTTAAAAAGAAACATTTAAAAATTCCTCTGTGTTTCACCAAAATAATTAGTGTAAACCTCAGCAGATAAGTGTACCAGTCACACTGCTTGCTTCTAGATCTGCAGAATCATAGAATCATAGAATGGTAAGGTTGGAAGGAGACCTCAAGGATCATCTAGTTCCAAGCCCCTGCCATAGGCAGGGACACCTCCCACTAGCACAGGTCACTCAAGGCCTCGTCCAACCTGGCCTTCAACACCTCCAGGGAGGGAGCAGCCACAACCTCCCTGGGCAACCTGTGCCAGTGCCTCAGCACCCTCCTAACATCCAGTCTAAATCTTCCAGTCTAAATCTTCCCTCTGCCAGTTTAAACCCATGGCCCCTTGTCCTGTCATTGCAAGACTTTATAAATAGTCCCTCCCAGCCTTCCTGTAGGCCCCCTTCAGATACTGGAAGGCTACTCTAAGGTCTCCTGGAAGCCTTCTCTTCTCCAGGCTGAAGAGCCCCAACTCTCTCAGACTGAAAAAAAAGAAAAAAAAAGGACTGTTGCATAATGCATGCAGATACTAATTTTCAGAGTGAAAACTCCATAAGACAGTTATGGTTTGGGATATGCTTCTGTATGCATAGAAGACAAAAAGTAGCAATCTCTGAACTCATGCAGTTATGCTCACTTTTTGATAATAATGGAAATGCAAGGAAGGGAAAGCTTCATTGAAATTATATTCCTTATGCAGTCAATCAGGGCTCGTAGTTTTGGTCCCAAAGGAGCCTCAAGAGGCAAACACTATTATTAAGCACAGGCTATGCTTAGCCTATGGAACAGGCTTCCTTATCCCCACATTCTCAGATTTGGTACTGTGACTAATCATACAATTGTGTATCAAACTGTAATGCTCTTCTCTTGGTATTTTAGGAAGACAGTTGTTACACAAAACAGTGTAAGCCATATACATTTGACTATATTCTTACTAACACAAAAATTAATGGAAATTAAAATACATAGAATGGTAAGGTTGGAAGGAGACCTCAAGGATCATCTAGTTCCAAATCCCTGCCATAGGCAGGGACACCTCCCACTAGTACAGGTCACTCAAGGCCTCCTCCAACCTGGCCTTGAACACCTCCAGGGAGGGAGCAGCCACAACCTCCCTGGGCAACCTGTGCCAGTGTCTCACCAATGCCTTTAATTAAATCTAATACATGCCTCTAATTAAATCTTCAAATTACCTTAGCTAGAATAGTTTCAGAAGTTTCCACAAACATACTCCTATAGAAACATTTTGCTGTCTTGTGCATTGTTTTGATCAATAATTAACTTTAAAGTATGTAAACCAAATAGAAAAAAAGAATGTTCAGGAAGTTAAAGAATCATGTCTGAAATAGAAAAGTGGTTTCATTTGTAGCATTATGATTCCTAAAGATTGCTTTGGACCTTCAAGTTTATTATGTTTGTACAGTTACATATATCTGTAATAGATTTTGTTTGCAAGTAAAATAACACACCATCAGAACTACAAACTTTGTCTGAGAAACCTTAAGTACAGTGTCAAATGTTGGTATTGCTTTAACAGGAAACACATCAGCAGGTTTTTCAGATTCAAAGAATAGACTTCATGCATATGAAATTGAAATACGAACTTAAAACATTAATCTGAAACACATGACATTCCCAAATTGGAACTAAATCAGCTTGAGTTCTCTGAAATGCCATATCACAAGTCAGACAAAGTCTATTTTAAACTCTAAATCTGTAAATTTAGGGCGAGTAGGCTTTGCTTTGATGTAAGTCACAAGGGTTTGGCCAAACTATGTTGCACGGGATTTAAAGCAAGGAGGTTCAAACTTCAGTATAATTAAAAGAAGGGAATTTTTTGGTGGCATGACAAAGAGGAGCACTTATTTATCATTTCAAAAGGACTTATAAATTAACCTAATTCTTTCAATACTTCCTTTCTGCTTTCAGCTAGCCATACCATAACTTCAGGTCATCCTAGGTACAACCCATTACTAATGCATTACTAATGGAAGCATTAACTTGTTGCATTTGCTTATATAACATACACATATTTACTACTGAACTAAGAAATAACAGCTACTGAGCAGTTAGAATAATTCAGAAACCTGCATCAGGAATGATGTTTTTGTCATCAAAAGACTCCTCAGCTGGGAGTTTAATCCTTTGACTAATATCTGCTACTTGGAAGAAAGGCCACAGATAACAGAAGGAAAACAACTTATTTAAAAGTTTCTCTCTCTTAAACCTCCTGAAGATAAAACCAAACACCACCAAAAATCAGCAAATGTAAAGCAAACAAACCCCACTCCCACATACACGCACAAATAAACGAAACATCAACAAAAATCACACCACACCAACACTGCTCTCAGCAAAAGTACAACAAAAACATTGGGCTAAATTCGGAAGTGTAAACATTCACAGTTATTTGTGATAGGAAACGGTCCTCTTGAAACCTCTAAATCCAAAGGACTCCTCTCAAGAGTTGAAAGAAATCAATGAACCTGGGTATGAAAATATTAAAGAAGAAAAGCTGGTTCTGCTATGGAACTGACATGAGGAAGAATAAATCCTATCATAGTGACTTCAGAAAAGTGAAGAAGTTATGTTAGAGAATGATCCCTATGCAAGCTGGAAAAGACACTGGGAAAAAAAAAAAAAGAGCTGAATTCTATAAATGCATTATCAAAATACCTTCTGGTTAAACATGTAAAAAGTAGAGATATCTGCTGCTGAAAAATTAAAGGAAAAAAAAACAAATAAGAGGGTGTTTAGTGTTGAGAAATATGGTTCAGACTGTCTTGTATTATGTCTTTCTTTGAACAAAAAAAAATTCCAAATAAACAAAAAAAAACCCAAACTCACACAAAAAACTAAAACAAACAGAACCCAAACAAACAAAAGAACACAACAAACGAATGAAAGGAAATTTCAAGGACATTGTGACCGTAAAACAGTACTAAACATAAATACAGAAAGCTGACTTGCATGCATTTAATCACTAAATATAAAGTAAACAATATCACAAAAAGTAATTAATATTGTGAAACTTAAGTCATCCAGGTAGGTATTTGGCACAAGTTTTCTAGGCCTTTTCTGTAGCCTGCAGAGAAAAGTAACTCCAAGACTGTTAACCCACTCTTAAAATAAGGAGTGGGAAATGTATTTTGATGACAAGATAATTTCAAACATTTTTAAAGCTATATCCTGTTATATATTAAATTACTTTCACACTGTATGAAATACTGCTAGAGTATCTATTTCCAAAAACCCTCCCAGATACTCAAAATATGTTTACAGGTAACGAGTTCTGCACTCACTGCCTTGTAATTCTCCACATTGTGTGCTGTTTGATTAGTCAGAAATGTGACTGCACACTTAGCCCCGAGGAGAATGCAGTCTGTAATGCTGAGTGACTCTGTAAAGCAGCTATTAATGATGAAATAATGGCCTGTGAGAGAGGAATACAGATTCTTCCTTTCTGCATAAATGATAGATGGCACTCCAACTGTTGAAGCTAGCAGAGAGAAAGCTTTTCTGAAATACTAAAGGCCCTTGAAATCTATGGAAATAATCTCATCAACATCAGTGGGATCTGATCTGATATTATACACTTCATGCATATTAAAGAGATTTTTAAAAGGGATTATTTTAAACACACGTGATTATTATCACCTAATTTTTACACTTTAATGTAGCCACTTAACTCTTTTTCGGTCATCTTTGTCTTTTCCTCTTTCAGCTACTACTTTCAGCTTGCTGGAGTACTGTGTACAGTTCTGAAGCCCCCAGCACAGGAAGGACATGGAACTGTTGGAGCCAGTCCAGAGGAGGCCACGAAGATGCTCAGAGGGCTGCAGCAGCTCTGCTACGAGGACAGGCTGAGAGAGCTGGGGCTCTGCAGCCTGGAGAAGAGAAGGCTTCCAGGAGACCTTAGAGTAGCCTTCCAGTATCTGAAGGGGGCCTACAGGAAGGCTGGGGAGGGACTGTTTACAAGGTCTTGTAATGACAGGACGAGGGGCAATGGGGTTGAACTGGCAGAGAAGAGATTTAAACGATGTCAGGAGAAAGCTCTTTACAGTGAGGGTGGTCAGACACTGGCACAGGTTGCCCAGGGAGGTTGTGGCTGCTCTAGTGGGAGGTGTCCCTGCCTATGGCAGGGGGTTGGAACTAGATGATCCTTGAGGTCCCTTCCAACCTAACCATTCTATGATTCTATGATATGAAGTGTTATCAGCTGAAGAAAATGTTTTAATAAGCTTAACACTGACCCTGATACATACAGTTCATGTCTCTGGCAAATACACACACGTTTTCTTCTCCTTCTTGTTCACTTTTCTTGAAAGCTTAATTTCTCATTTTATGCAGAATTTACTGATCAAATGAAGCTGCTGCTGATTCCATTGGTGTTTTCCCAATATCCATTTGATTTTTCATGCTTTGGCTCTGACATTTCAGAGAAAATATGCAGCAACAGGTACTTCCTCTTTGCATATTGCTTGTGGCCTGTTGTCAACCTCTCACTCTTCTCTTAAGGGAAGACAGATGCCACTTTTTTCTACTTACATTATTCAATCTGTTCATCCCATTTAGACATTTTCCAAAATCATAACAGTGGTGGAGAGCACAGAAGCCTGAGCAGGCTGAGCTCCTTTATTTCATCCCAAATCAATCACTTTTTCTTCTGCCTCTCAGAGTAACACACAGTTGTACTAACACAGAAAATTTGTCCTTGACAATCATAAAACATTCTACAGTATTCCTTAAAAATTTATCATTTTAAAAAAAGTTTCCTTCATATTAATGATCTACAGAAAGAGCCTAAAAATGTTACAACCATGGAAATAATTCTACTGTTTCAGATAACAATCTCAATTTTTTTCCTCAAAAAAAAAAAAAGCCAAGCAAACAAAAAGAAACAAACAAAGGTTGCTAATTGAGGCAAAGGACAAGAAAGTTTTATCTTGTCTCTCTTTTCCTTCCCATTCCCCAAATGTTACAAAATTATTTACAATTTAAATGCCATGTAAAGGATTATGATGGGCAGCCCTAGATAGGACATTTCTAACAGTGCTAGCTGAAATAACATAATACTAATTAAATTACCATGTTCTTTCTACTATTTATATAACATTTCATCTCCTCTAAGCTTTCTGTCCATCACTCCTTCACCCCTCTATAATATGCTGAAGAATGTTGTCTAATCTGTAACTTATGAGATACAAATTAATTTTCTGTATATTCGTGGTTATTTGTAAAGGAGTTGAATTCAAATGATACTACGTTATCAATGGTGAATATTTTAACTCACTAAATAAATGACAGATGCAGAATTGTGTAGAAGCAGTTGATGAAATGAGATTTTAAAAGCTGTAAGAAAATTGTAAGATGTTTAATCCACTTTTCAGAGACATTTTTAAAGATTAAGAAAATAATATTAAAAATGTATCACAGTATCACAGTATCAGCAAGGTTGGAAGAGACCTCAAAGATCATCAAGTCCAACCCATTACCACAGACCTCAAGACTAGACCATGGCACCAAGTGCCACATCCAAACCCGCCTTGAACACCTCCAGGGACGGTGACTCCACCACCTCCCTGGGCAGCCCATTCCAGTGGGGAATGACTCTCTCAGTGAAGAACTTTCTCCTCACCTCCAGCCTAAACTTCCCCTGGCACAGCTTGAGACTGTGTCCTCTTGTTCTGGTGCTGGTTGCCTGAGAGAAGAAAGCAACCTCCTGCTGGCCACAACCACCCTTCAGGTAGTTGTAGACAGCAATAAGGTCTCCCCTGAGCCTCCTCTTCACCAGGCTAAGCAATCCCAGCTCCCTCAGCCTCTCCTCATAGGGCCTGTGCTCGAGGCCTCTCACCAGCCTCGTTGCCCTTTTCTGGACACGTTCAAGCACCTCAATGTCCCTCTTAAATTGAGGGGCCCCGAACTGGACACAGTATAAAGCATTCAGAGTCTTATAAAGGTTTGAACATAAAATCTCTGTTGTCATTGAATAACATTCTTCTCGAAGTAAAAGACCAAATAACCTAGTTAAATAATCATACCCGATTTCATGAAGTGGCAAGGGAAAGTAAAAGCAGATACCTCCCATGTGAGAGCTTTCTGTTTGTTAATTACATTGGAGGTAAAGTACTCAGACACCATCTGTTTCACTCAGACAGGTTATATACTCAGAGAAAGTATATGAAAGCTTGAGACAAAGTCTAATAGAATTATCTTTTTCTTTCATCGCCACAAATATATTTATTTCCTGGTTAGTAAAGTAATATGTCCATCAATGATAGTATAATTCAGGTTGTGTAGCTCTTTATAGCTTTCAAAAAAACCCAACAATCAAAATCTTGATTTAGAGGGTTAAAAACCCCAAACAACAAACAAAAAAAAAACCCACCACCAAACAAAACAAACAAACAACAAAAAAAAGTTTAAGGTAAAAAAAAGCCCTCAGTCATTCTAATTAGGATTATATACTCAAACAGTGCAATATCAAGAATATCAAGTATTTGAGAAGAGCCATACTGATTTTGTGAATCTGGACAAAAGAGTCAAGGAAATGCTGAGGCAGTAACACTTCATGAATCCTTTAAATTGCTATCATTAGATCTCAATGGGCTGCAAGAGCATGGAGAATTAAATAAAATACCTCTCAGATTAAATTCTAAAACCTCTTTTCAGATACAGAACTGGAAGTACATCAGTTGTTGCTTTATGGTTTTACCACCATGTCTCATTCGTTTTAGCTTGCAACTTCATTCCTAGTCTACATCAATCTTTTTTTCCACTCACCCTAAATAACTACCTGAATAAGTTCTCTGGATAATGCTCTCACTATGCCCTGTTTGGCCTCAGAATTAAATAAAGGAGATATGTGAGAGTCCCAGACAGATTCTGAAAGGGGTTAAGTTGATAAAAATATCTTAGAGCTAATGGATTAATAACTCTCTTTGTCTCTTTCAATCAGCAGATGGAGTAGAAGCATTTTTTCACTACACATTAAATATCTTTTTACTTTCTCTTCTCATTCACATACTTCACTCTTCATTCAAATTACTGTGTGCACACATGTGTATTTGTCATACACACAGACAGAAGAAAGGTAGGGAAAATGAGGGTTGAATGCAATTCACCAAACACAGGGAGCACAACAAAGTAAATAATACTATCATTAGGAATGTCTGTGTCAATTAATGTTAGAAACACCGCTACTTCTAGACAAAATGATGATGTTAGAACAGATCTTGCTAGTCTTGAACAAATACATATAAATTTCACTGACCAGAAAAAAAAAAAGGTCAAAATAGACCTCACTCAATAATTTATTCTGTATCAGCTCTAAAAATGTCTAAAGAGATTTAATAGCAGTTAAGTCACTGTTTAGATTTGTCATCACGCTGCCTGTAATAAGATGAAATAGCGCTAGAAGGCAAAAGGGAGAAGGACACTGCTGTTCTCATTGTGCTATTTCCTGTTTCATCCTGTATGAGAACAGCAGGAAAGAAAATTGCACAGATGTCTCTGAAGGCAGAAACTTCAGAAAAGGATGGAGCCTTCAACATGCCTACATCATCACCTTTGTGAAAAACACTAGTCATGATAAGCATTCTGTCACTGCCAAGACTGCCCTTGAAACAAAGACAAATCAGCAAAGGACATGAATTTGTCTTTTTTTTTTTTTTTAAGGTAAAAATATAACTTCACAACAAATATGTCATACATTCAGGCATTGGAATGGGCTGCCCAGGGAGGTGGTTGAGTCACCAACCCTGGATGTGTTTAAAAGTCATTTGGATGCGGTGCTTGAGGATATGGTTTAAGGGTCAACTTTGTAGGGTTGGGGGTCTTTTCCAACTGGAATTTTTCTGTGATTCTATATGATTCTGTGATAAAGTCTGGGGCAATTCTTTTCTAAACAAGTCAGAAGTTTTTCCACTGATTTGAAGTATTTCCAGCACTACAATTATCTGTAAGTGGACTATGTTATTAAAAATAATAGTAATAATAAATCATCGACTTACTTGAAAACTGTATGGCGAATCCAGATTTGCTGATATAAAAATCTGTGTCAAACTGGATAGTTACTATGTTGAGTGTACTGTGAATACCTTCAGGAACAAGAGATCCACTAATTTCTTTCAGTAACATCTCATTCTCAGGTGGACCATCCCAAACTCGTAGAATGTCATGGGATGCCTCAGTATCAAATGCAAGAAACTGGAGGCTGTAAGAACACCAAAAAGCAAATAAAGTAAAGATTTACACGAGCAATTTTCTATGTAGCACAGCTTTACCTTTGGATGCAAAAAAGCCCAATACAGAAATGTGTTTGAAAGAAAGAAACTTAGTAATACTTGATGCCTACCATGAAATAATGTGTTACTTTAATCATTCAAATAATCTGTAAGCAGCTATGGAATCTTCTCAGAAAATAGTTTTGGGTTTTTTTGTAAGACAATGTAATGTATCACATTCTCATCAAAACAAGTTAAATAGAACTGCAAACATGCAACTAGTGCTATAGTGTGAATAAATACCTATCAAATACCTATCAAAATGCAGGGTTTAAAAAAAAAATAGACTATTCCACTAAACATTTCTGCTACCTCCAGTACTTTTCACTTTGTATATATTCAATCTTACAGAATCATAGAATGGGTTGGGTGGGAGGACCTTAGAAACCACCTTGTTCCAATCCCCCTGCCATGGTTAGGGACACCTTTCACAGAGATCTCAGCCAACCTTACTTCCAATAAGGAGGCATTCACAACTTCTCTGAGCATCCTATTCCAGTTTGTGGACACCCTCACAGCAAAGAATTTCTAATCTAAATCTACAGTCTTTCAGTTTAAAGCCTTTTAGCCCTTGTTCTATCACTATGCTCCCTGCTGAAGAGCCTCTCACCATCTTTATTGTAGGCCCCCTTTAAGTACTGGAAAACTACCGTAAGGTGTCCCTGGAGCCTTCTCTTCTCTAGGCTGAACAATCTCAACTCTCTCAGCCTGCCCTCATAGGGGAGGCTTTCATGCCCTTCATGGAAAGCACTGCTCAAGCAGTTTTATGTCTTTCTTATTCTGGGGGCCTCGGATCCAGATACAGTACTCCAGGTGAGGTCTCATGAGAGTGGACCAGAGGGGAAGCATTGCCTCCCTTCACCTGCTGGCCATGCTTCTTTTAGTGCAGCTCAGGATGTGTTTGGCTTTCTGGGCTGCAAGCACACATTGAGACCTCATTCAGTTTTTCATCTATTGACACCTCTGAGTCCTCCACATGGCCACTCTCAATAAAATAGTGTTCACGTTAGGAATTTTTAAACCAGAGTTCCAGTTAACACATGCCAAATATGCTTGCACACATACCCTTAAGAATTGTTTAAAAATTCATCAAGATTTCACAAAAATATAACTAATTTTAAAGCTTGACCCTTATCAATGTTCATGGTAACATAGACAGTTTCAACACAAACCTACATATGCAAACTTAGAATGTCAGAAATACCAGCCTTGACCTGCAGGCTCATTTTAAATCCTAAATTCCTTTTTTTTTTTTCTCCTTCATCCACTGTACAGGTAAGATTCATTTAATACATAAAGGAAAAAAAATATATAATATTTTTCCCCAGTACCTGACAATATTTCCTGGGTCTACTTCGATCACCCACATGCAACGAAGATTGTTGTCATAGGGAAAAGGATAGCCAGGAGACAAGATTCTTCCAGATGATTCTCCTTTAAAACGGCCTCCACATTCAGCTAATAAAAGAACAATATTACATAATATATTACTTTTAGTTCATTACAGATGGACTTCCAGCTAATTATCTGAGTAATCAATTTATACATCTATTTTCTTGCCGAATAAGTAACACAACTAAACTGGCTATGCCTTAAGATTGTAGGACAGCATAATAAGGACTTGAAGTACCTTGGCAGAGGAATTTGTAATTGTTTTTTTTTTATTTGAACATGTTTGCATTTGACATCTATATTTTTCTAATAATTAGAAAACATCCCACCATATAATAAAAGGAGCATGATTTGTTATTTACATAAAACCAAACCACTGTCACCCTAAAGCAGAAGAATTATATTCATAGAATGTCAGGGACTGGAAGGGACCTCGAAAGCTCCTCCAGTGCAATCCCCCTGCCACAGCAGGATCACCTATTCCAGATTACACAGGAAGGTGTCCAGATGGGTTTTGAGGATCTTCAGAGAGGGAGACTCCACAATCCCCATGGGCAGCCTGTTTCAGTGTTCTGTCACCCTCACAGGGAAAAAATTCCTCCTCATGTTTACGTGGAACTTCCTATGCCTCAGCTTCCACCCATTGCCCCTTGTCCTGTCAAATTAACTGAATAATTAAGTTCAACTTTCTGTTTGTTTTAAAGAGAAAGAGAATGAAGAATACTAAATAAAACCAGGTATTTAGAGAGAAAATCAGCCTTTCAGCCTAGAAAAAAATGTTGCAGAATTTAATACTCAAAACTTGTCATCACAGTGAAGCTAGAGTATTTCTCAGAGGATGACAGATGGTAAGTAGCTCCCTCTTAGATGGTCTCAGCCAGCCATTAGGCAAAACTCAGTATTTAATATCTTAATACCTAATCTTTGAGAAAAACCTCATTTTTTTAATGTAGATCCCTGAGGCCTTTAAAGCCTTCCTATTCCGCTTGCCTTCCTTTAAAAGTCCCTCTAATGCTTTCCCTTTTATGAAGTGCAAAGCCAAAATAATACTTTGATTAGATCCCTTGGTATAGTTAAGATGCAGTTTTATTTTGATTTAACATCACATAAAATATTTAGTTGTGAGATTTATTACCTTACGATCTGTGAGTTCCGTGATAAAATATAATTGAAATGCTACTCTTGATGGATTTTCTGACATAATAAAAGCAAATTTGCAGAGACAGGTGGCATTTCATTTTTTTTTTTTTTGAGCAATCTGTCAATCTGTTAGTTCCTAAATACTCCTTAAATAAAAAATATTTCATAATTATTCAACTCAGAGGCTAGCATAGTCTATTATTCTTCAAATAGAGTAAGGATATAAAGAAAAAAGTCACTCACTGACTAACTGAAAGAAATTTAAAACAAATTCCACTTCATCCAGGACCGCTGAATTAACTACAAATTTTAAATTTCTGATTTTCAGAGAGAATAATTGGTTTGGGCTTTTATTATGATTTTTGAAGTTTGCCTTTCTCTCCTTACAGGCTTATTTCTGTGTCTTCAGCAAGGTTCCAGCTCTTTGGTTTTGCTGGCTGCTGAATCAGCTATGTCAAGTGGCGATTTCTGAGAAAGCAGCATCCTCTCAGGTTGCAGTCAAAGAGCAATGCAGCAAAGCCCTTTTTATCTTACATCTCCAGCTCACTATGAAGATCCTAATTAGGAATCTTAATTTTGCCTCCAACTGTCAACACTAAGGATTCTTCTAAGGATGTCAAGCTAAAGGAAATACACAATACACTACATTTATTCCTGCAATTTCCACAGACAGTATGTTGAATTGTAATACTAACTACATGTTTAAGACTTATGATTGCCACAACTGCTTGGAAACCATCCCTGGAGGTGTTCAAGGCACGTTTGGATGCGGCACTTGGTGCCATGGTCTAGTCTCGAGGTCTGTGGTAATGGGTTGGACTTGATGATCTTTGAGCTCTCTTCCAACCTTGCTTATACTGTGATACTGTGAAATAGTTTTACTGTTCTTTTGTCAGTGTCACATTCTTCAATGAAATTATAATAAAATAAGAACAGTGTTTTAAAGCAAATTTCTAGTAACAACAGCAAAGTGAAATGTCTCTTGACTTATTTGCTCATAAACATCCAAGGAAATGATTTTATTTACATATGACAACCTGAAATAGTCCATGCAAAGCATCACAGTTTTCAGAGAGTCACAAGATTTGCAATCTGTAAACCTTAAAAGACCTTGTTCTTGTAAGGACAAACCTTGAGTGCATACAGCTATGTGACTCATACACAAATACTGTGGAAACACAGAGCAGCAGTGTTGCAAAAGCAATTTTTTTGCACGTATTTGTAATTTTGGTACTTATGAATATCTAATAATTACTATCCTTTTTTAACCTAAAAAAGGCAACACCACTTATATGGACTTAGACCTTTAAATGTCTGTGTAAATAGATCTCCACACATACAGATCTGACTTCTCACAGATCTAGCAATCCTGTTTTTTTTTTTTTCCTTTCTTATGTTCAGGTAATAGTTTAGGTAACTAAAAATTAGAAGTGTCTATTACCAATACATGATGGCAGAGGATAGTCCCATGCTCTTCTTTCTCCAGTCATACACTTTAGAAGGCTACTTCCATGGAGTGTGTAACCTGGATTGCATCCATAGATTATAGTGCTTCCAGCAAAATGGCCTTGGTCACTGATTTTATATCCAAATTGTGGCACACCAGGGTCCTCACAATGTGAAAGCTCAAAACCTGTGGTAGGAATAAAACATTGTAGTTGCAAAATCAAACAGGTACATACATTAATGAAATTAATATTTTGTTTCCCCGTGGAAATGAAACATTTTCAGACTTCACTTAACAACATATTTAAGACTGCTTCTCTGTTTTTTAAACAGTCTAGGCAGGATAAGTGTCTATATCCCTCACTTAGAGCATGCAAATTGAACTGTCATAACATCATTTTTCTTAAGAGCCCAATTAAAGACTGAGAAGGAAATCCATTATCATTATTAATCACTTCTAAAATGACATGACACATTCCAAAATGGCAGTTAAAGTGACTGTCCATTTACTTTGACAATCTAGTTTGTGAATAGACTTTAAAAAGGCTCAGAAACAAAACAGCACAGCAATGTTTGTTATTGTTATTGTGCATAATTACAGCAATGGCACCATAGCACCTACGGCACCAAAGCAATGCTATTGTATTTATCAATTGCTACCATAATCCTGCCTTCAGTAGTTTGTAAATTGAAAGTCTACAAGCAGGAAGCAATGATAATGATGATACAGAAAATTCAAGCCAATCAGTTTGTTTATTTTGGAAAACTAAGAGATGTGGAGCAAGAAGAAAACAAAACGACTTATGCATAAGTATGCTGGTTTGAGGCTAATTGGAATATTTTAATGAGAGAAATTAGAGCATTGGCCATGAAAAGAAAATAATAGTCATGTGTATATCAGTCATTTGTTCTGCTGAGAGATATAAAAACAGGAAACATGAAGTCAGTCAGTCTCTGGCTGGCTGCCACTTAGTTCACTAATTCCTCTGCCTAGACCTTTATAACTTGAACTAACTCCTTATCTGGCTTCCCACATCTCACCCCTTGCACATGAGAGATTCTGAAATATGGGAGGAGGGGTGGAAAGGAGGAGAGGAGTTGGTTTGAAAGCAGTTCTGATGTTCAGGAGGGGTTTTGTATTTCTGTATTACTTTTAACTTGTATATAAGTCTCCAAGCTGGTGAAACACAGGTTTGATGGGTGGACCACTAGATGGATAAAGAACTGACTTGATGGCTGCACCCAAAGAGTGGCTCTCAATGGCTCCATGTCCAAGTGGAGGCAGTGACAAGCAGAGTCCCTCAGAGATCAGTCCTGGG
>WBNM01004685.1:101768-113903 GCA_013399055.1 Ramphastos sulfuratus
GTGTCCCTGCCCATGGCAAGGGGGGGGGAACTAGATAATCCTTGTGGTCCCTTCCAGCCCTGACTGATTCTACGATTGTATGTAGCTGTAAATATCTGTATATATAGTGCATATATGTTTGTAAATTGTGCCACGCTGTAAATATAGCTTCATTCCTTAACTTCCAGCTGTCTGAGTTAGTCTGGTGAATTTGTAGGGGGTGGGGTGGGAATGGGAAACTCCAAAACTACCACAGTAAGAGAGAAACAGGGAATCATTAACATTTTGGGGAAAAAAATAAACTGTAATTTGGTGGAAAGGTTTTCTGTTAGTAACTGAGAAACAACTTTAAATCTCCCTTAGTTCAAAACTAAATGTGGCCCATCAATATACAATATAGCACAGCTCAAACACTTTATAGGTAAAAAAGACAGTTGGCATCAGATTGCTACTCCAATATGTAGATGACATGGGAGCAAATGAAGGATTTTTCATATCTGCATTGTTCAGTGAAGTCATTTATGCACTATTTGATCACCTGGTTAACAGTAAGCAGCATTTTGCAATCTCTCCTCAGGTAATAAATCATTACTATTGATTGATTGAAAAAAATCTCATTAATTTATTGTACAGGAAAAAAAAATGCTTCATAGAATCATAACATGGTTTGGGTTGGAAGGGACCTCCAATGGTTATCTAGTCCAACCCCCTGTAGTGAGCAGGGACATCCTCTGCTAGTTCAGGTTGCTCAGAGTCTTGTAAAGCCTGAACTTTAGTATCTCCAGGGATGAGGCCTCAACTACCTCTCTATAAATTTATCTGCTTCAGGTTGGTTAAGGTTGTTTGCTCACATAAGGAAAAAAAAAAACCAGGTAAAATGCTGTCATGCCAGTTATCCCTTCAGCTATTTTAATGTCTCACTGGAAATGGCTTATCTCCTGAAATCCCTCTACAACCTCTGAGATGATTTTTTTCTCATTCCTAGCTAAGCTATTTTTTCTCAACACATTCTGCATTCCATAAGCTCTAAAGAAGGACAATAGGAATAGGAAATGAAGAACATTTTTTTTTTTGTATTCCCATTCTGAATACTTTATTGTTTAACTCTGTCAGTCTGCATATAGGCAAGAAGTTTTTATTAGGAATCTTTCTTTATCGCTCTGGTTCCAAATTGGATTATTCTAAACAATAATTCAAACTCAAAAGTTACTGGTCTAATGAAAAATTAGTATTGGATGTGAGTTTAAAGATGGAGGACATCTTCTAATCTTTTTTTAAACTTACAAATCATCATTTTGAATCAATTGGTTCACATAAAGAAATGTGAACCGTTTAAAATGTAATAGATTTAAAACTACACATATACTTAGCTGTTTCCATGTGGTATAACTAACTGCAATTTTTTTATCCTTTCCAAGATTGAAAAAAAAAGTGCAAAATAACCTTCAAGGCCTTGAGTAACCTGTGTTAGTGGGAGGTGTCCCTGCCTATGGCAGGGGGTTGGAACTAGATGATCCTTGAGGTCTCCTTCCAACCTTACCATTCTACGATTCTATGATTCTATAAAAAGAGATAAGCGTCTAAGTGTCAAATTACAAATGTTGCAGGATGTTTTGGGGGGTTTGGAGGTAAAAATTATGAAACCACAATATTTTGATTAGCAATGAGTGATTTGTTGTTGATTTTATTCTTTTTATTTTGCTTGCATTTTCATTATACGAGCAAAGAACTTTCATTCCTTTAAGATCATAAATCTCTTACTACTGTTTTCACAAATACTTACTGGTGTACACAAGCTGAAAGCCTTCATCAGTTCCCTCCATGTCTGAGTTAAATTCCAGCCACAAATGATTTGAAGTACTACTCAGTGTCAGCCCTCTTAATGATGCTCCAGTATAGGCACCCAGCAGGTGAGCAGTGTTGTCTTTGCCATCATAGATCTGTAAAACAAATATGAGGTTTCAAAATTATTGTTAAAAAAAATAATAATGGACTATTTAATTTACAAAATAGTTCTGTACGTTTTCATTAAGAGGGAGGATAGCTCATCAAGGGGTATATATTGCCAATCTGAAGTACTATCTGGGTGTGCTGTTTGCCTCCCTTAAGTTGACTTAACTGTGCAGATCTTTCAAATGGACAATTTAAAATATGTCAGTTCCTTTTTTGCATATTAATAGAAGTGGGAATAGGTTCTCAGTGTTTTTAAATCTCTGTGTTTTCTCTTTCGCTGCCAGCGGTGTAGTGCTGGTCACCAGCTATCAACAAACATCTATTTCCTGTAGTTGTGTTTGCCTCAAGTCACTGAGGTGGAATAATAGAAAAGCTCACATGCTCTTAGTTGGGCTTTTTAAATAAACCTCTGATTTTTATTTTTTTTTTCCCTAGGTAAAGAGAAGTTCATATATAAAGTAAAAAGAGACCAGAAAATAAAACAAATAGAACTGCTGCTGTAAGTTGAAAGGGCAATGTAATCTATATGCAAATTGGAATACAAGGCTTTTATTATTTATTTTTCTTCAAGAGGTGTTTTTTTTTTATTTATTTTTTTTTTTGCATATTTGAAACAAAAACTTATATCAGGCTACTAAATATATTAAACAATCTTTTAATAATTCTCAGCAAATTTCCTTACAAGCTTGGTTGCTTTCAAACATCACAGGTTGCTGTTGCACTCCTACCATTAATAAAAATGATTGAATTATAACTCCATGATAGCTGTTAACCCAACCACTACACCCTGTACGATTTATTTAGTGATTTGTATAATAATGGAATCTTTGACAAATGGGGTTTAAGAAAAATTGCACTTGCAAATCAGCCAGTTCAACTCTAAATAATGTTCAAACTGCAATATAGGGAAATTCCAGAGCTGTAGTAAAAAGCTAGGGAATTGTCTCCAGTTATAAATAAGATTGAATTCTGTAAATTTGAAATGTAATTAAAGCTTGCATTTGTAAACAGGAATGTATGTGATAATGCAATCAAAACAAATACATCAGCAAGAGTAGTAAATGCATGCAACAAAATTGTGAAGTAATACTGGGAAATGTTATGATGCCTGTTCCCCCTCTATGAGATTTTGCAGAAATCCTCAAGCCTTCTGTAACCAGAAACTTTACATTTAATGATATGCTGAAATAAAACAAGTAAGGTTGAGCTATATCTAATGATGAAATAATTACTTGTACAACAGTTTAAAAGAAGCACAGCAATGTGACTCAAAATGTTTTCTTGTTCTTTACCAAAAAAAGCAAAAATTTCCAAGCAAAAATAACATTTAAATGCTAATGTCATTAGAGTAAAAATAAGAAACTAAAGGAAAAGAAATACAATTAATATTTATCAGCAAAACTCTAATTAAAAACAAATACGATCATATTTAAATGTATTTAGCAATTTTATTTAAGACTCGAAGACCTTAAAGCTATATTGATATCAGTAATCAGGTCAGAAAAATAACTGAAAATTAATTCTGAAATAGACTCAATTTTATTCTGGTAACTGAAAGAAAAACATCCTTTCCAGGAGAATTGCTACAATCTAATGGATATACTTAAATCATGACAGACTTTGAGAAAACTCATCATGAATTCGATGCAATTTTTCCTAATCTCTCCAAGCTACTTAGAACTAATAACCCCTAACAATCCAGGATTTATTTTATTTTTCAACACTACATAAATCTGTTTCCTGTGATGTGTATATCACTAATAATCTACCAAAGGAAGCTATTAATATTATATCAACTGATTTTTCTCAGTGTCTTGTCAAAACTGCCCACTTCATTATACAAACTTTCCTCAGGTTAGAATTTTCCCACACAGCCTTTATTGCCAATTTTGTAACTGTCTCTTACATTAAACCTTTCACATTGGTACACTGACATCTCTCCAGAGTTGACACTAATTCTACTCCATGGCCTAACTAGCACTCTGACTGCATAATGTTTCTAAGCCTAAATAATTTCTGTGAAGCAAGAAAATTTAAAGGACCCTAACACTTCTAAAACTCTGAGTAGGAGAACTGCATTTGTATGAAGGAAGAGTGTGATTCATTTGAACATGAAATTTAATTTTTTTTTTCTTTTGGTTACTAACTTTCAAATATTCAAAATAACATATACCCTCTGTAGGATTAAAATTACCCCTCAGAATAAAATCAACAGACTAGCTCAGAAGGTTTGGAAGCAACATGAAGCTATATATTTACAGCAAGCTAAAACTGAGAAGTGCAAAATATAATGTATATGTACAAAAATATATTTACAAATATTTACATATATTTACAAAGCAGAGACAACACCAGAACCCTCTTAAGGGCACAAATCACCCCTCTGGACAAACCCAGAGGGGCTTCCAACAGTCTCCTTCTTCCCTCTCCTCCTTCTTTCGCTCTCCTGTTACCTCCCAGACAGTTTGCCTCAGCAAGAACTTTGAGAAAGAGATAAGAGCTATGCAAAGCAGAGTTGCAGAAGAAAGGAGAGAAGACAGAGACAGAATTGTTTATGCAACTAAATTTTATCCCCATCAGCAAACAAATGGAATCGTATAGATTTATTTTTGTTATTCTTTTTGCATCCAATNAGCTAGCAGTTTATTTCTAATCTTCCTAATATAGGTGGTAATTTTGCTAAATATTTTTATTGAGTTAGCAATTCATCTTCAGACTTTGATCCAGAAGATGAGACTGTATGTGAATTAAGGTAGCACTGTCCTTGTTAATGTAGGAATATGCTTTCCTATGGACCTTGGCAATATACCTGGATGTAGCATTTGGTGGCATGGCTTAGCTGATGTTGTGGTTTTAGGTTATAGTCCGGACTTAATGATCTCAGAGGTCTTTTCCAGCTTCGGTGATTCGGTGATCTCTATTTCTGTCATTTGGATGCTAAGTGTATGGCCAAGAATGAGCACTGTGAACATACTATTTGGTTTTCTTAAAGTCATCCTACAGCATTAATGAAAAGATAATTGATTCATGACTGTGTAATGCCTGAATATGCCAGTAATAAGCTATTTGGAAAACAGATCCATCTATATCAGCTGTTTAAAAGCCTGATCTGTTAAATGATTAATTCATTAAAAGGAGTAAAAGGCACTNAGTCTCTATTTCTTGTTTAGAGTTAGACACAAAACACTAGGTTAAGCCTTAAACCACAACATAGAGATAGTGGAGTGTCCCTTAGGACAATAAATGGATGCATATTTCACAATGTAATTCTCAGTTAAAGTCACATTATCTTACTGTGTGCTTCATTCAAGTTGAACATAAATTCATAGATTTCAATGACAGAGAGTAAGTTGCAAAGAAAATGGTAACATCCTGCAGAAAGGATTTAAGTAGGACATTGAGGCACTTGANCGGTGATTCGGTGATCTCTATTTCTGTCATTTGGATGCTAAGTGTATGGCCAAGAATGAGCACTGTGAACATACTATTTGGTTTTCTTAAAGTCATCCTACAGCATTAATGAAAAGATAATTGATTCATGACTGTGTAATGCCTGAATATGCCAGTAATAAGCTATTTGGAAAACAGATCCATCTATATCAGCTGTTTAAAAGCCTGATCTGTTAAATGATTAATTCATTAAAAGGAGTAAAAGGCACTGAAAATTACATTCACGTTCTTCATATCACAATGATCACATGTGAAGTCTTACAGGGAAGGCTGTGAACGCCATTTAAATAAATACAATATGAATTGACAAATGTATTGTTTAAATTGGGGAGGAGAGGTTATATTTACAATTACAATTAGGAAATAAAACCTCCTAAGTGTCATGAATGAGTGTTTTAAATCACATTAAATCACTTCTCATGGAATCCTGACTTCAGATCCTGCCAACTACTTCAGGACAAAGAAGTATCAGATTGTTTCCACTCACTGGCCCAGTAGGCAAGGTCAGACAATGCCAAACTATCCCAGCCTACTACACTTGCAACTGAAACAAGAATCATTGCGGCCTCATTGATCTTGTAACTAGAGCAAGAACAATGATGGCTGGTGCTACACGGCAAAGCAGCCTTGGGTAGGGGTCTGTGTCACCACATTAAGCTTTTGAAAGGGTCTATTACCAAAAAAAAAAAAAAAAAATAAATGGAGGAGAATGGCCTTTTTTCTTCTAATTGATTTAACTCCACAAAATTTTAGCATGGAATTAGTATAAAGTGATCGTACTTAATTTGTGCATTTGAATCAAACAGTTTTTAAGAATTGCCTGTGGAACATAAAAGGCATATGGATATGAAGATCTGTGCCTCTATAAAGAGAATCAGCAGCTCAGAGTTGAGACTGTCAACACCCTGTCAAATATATCATTTATATCATATACAAATAGAAGCACTAATATAAAGACAGAAAAGGGTCCATATGTTTAGTTGTGGTTTTTTGGTTTGAGTTTTTTGGTTTGGTTTTGTTTTTTTCCGTCCTCTACATTTATCACCTATTTCTCACTTATGTTTTCAGGAAGCTATTCCTAAAGGATTATGATAGCAAATGTTGAGACTCATAAGACACAGATTAGCAAAGATTCCCAAACAGTACCTCCTTTCTAAGGCTTTGCACAAAAGCCCTCGAAAGCTGAGTCACATTTACACATTTCAAAGCTGTACCACAGGTGAGAGTAAACAAATATTCTGAAGAAGCAGAGTGAACTGAACCAAGCACAGAGGAAGGGAACCCTCAATGACATTTCTTCTGCTTGGTTTACTGACACACTGTTGCTTGCCTCTTGCTTTACTGCCTGGTTTTGTAGAAGGACAAAGAAAGATTGCTTAATTACATATATATTTTTTTCCCCCTGCATAGGTGAAATCTCATTTATTACATGAGCTCTCACTCTGTGTACTGCCAAGCACATAATTGACTACGAAGGGAAAAAAAATATCCCCATAAGAAATGGATGTCCTGTTTCCATCTTGGTCTTTTTCATACTTGGTGTTCCTTTCTCTTTTGGTTTAGGTTCACATTTGCCTGCAGGACTTTTTTGGGGTAGGGCTGGGCTTTTTTTAAGATTAAAGGAAATTATTCATTAA
The DNA here is from genome assembly GCA_013399055.1 of Ramphastos sulfuratus. Lineage (NCBI taxonomy): Eukaryota > Metazoa > Chordata > Aves > Piciformes > Ramphastidae > Ramphastos > Ramphastos sulfuratus. Next base: position 108,788 of record WBNM01004685.1, read on the forward strand.
TTAGCCCCATGTATAGGTACATTTTTATTCATGTTGAAATCTACATTGAGAATTTGTTTAAGCTTCGATTTTAATAAAGGATACCTTTCCTCCAGTGAATTAGAAAAGTGTATTAAAAAAAATCTTTTACATAAATGAGTACATCCTATATTCAGCTGATTTCAATACAGTGTTCACCAACAATGATGGTGAACCACAACCATTCAGACGAGTAGAAGAATGCCAACTCTGCTCCTTTCCATACAAATCTAAAGGGTATCCTTAGAGTGTCATGGAAGGCCAAAACATGTCCTGGCTTGCCCAGACATGTTTTCTGCTCTCCCTTTCTTCTGCTGATGGGAGAAGCAAGGGTGGGAAAGGAAGACAAAAGGCCTGGCACCTCCATGTTCCTTCCAACTTGTAAACAGGCTACCCTCATGTGTTTATACACTTGTTTGTGCTCCGCCCAAAAAGGTAAAAGCAAGCTCTGACTTTACCTAATATGGTCAAGTTTGGCAAATTGCCATTATGATTGGCTAATCTGCAGCCAAGGAACAATTAGTCTTGGGCTACATTGATAAAAAGAAATGAGAAAGTAAACACAAGGTGCTCCGTCCTGATGTACTTCTGCCATAACAGAATGCCTTTATCAAATGGAATTGTTTTCCTCTTTGTTGCTTTTTATAATGCAAGAAATTCTCATCACCTGTAGTTGATATGGTTATCACTTTGCAGATGTTTCATGCCACACAAGATTAGAGTGATTAAAAGGGTAAATCTCATGTTCAAAATACAGTACGTAGACAGTGTATTAAATTAAGCCTCTGGGTGTAATGTTTATTATGTTTATATCACAGATCAAGTTATGAAGATACTGGGGAAGAAAACTAAATTTAAAAAAGGTGTAACATTGACATTTACCACTTAAGAACAGAATATAAACACACATCAATGTAACATTTGGTTTACATCTAGTAAGACACATACATGTTTTAAGAAACAGATTATGGAAACTTCCCAAGTTGCTTAATTGTTAACATATTAGAAATGGAACTGGTTTAGATAACATATTCTAAGGGATGATTAATATAAACTTACTTGATACTGTACTATCTCAAATAGATAAACTTTAATATGAGGAACTTCAAAGTTAGAAATAACAAATAAATTTTATGTGCTTACATACCTTAAGAACATCTCCTTGGGCTAAGTGAAATGTTCTGGCAGAAATATTGATTCCTTTCCCTGCTTGTACCTGAATGCTATAAATGCATTCATGATTGTTTTCATAGTTAAGAGGATAATTGGGGGACAGTAAGATGCCTTCATTATTTGTTGTGGATGCTCCACATTCAGCTGCAATTAAAAGAAGATGTTAAGGCATATTTTAATAGAAAAGATAAATATGTTTAGTAATGGTAATAATGGGAGTGTTAATGCAACCTAGTTAGACACTCTTAACATTTATTGATATCTAACACTTAGTTCCAAATATGTGTTCATGAGAGTGAATGAAGGCTACAACAAATATTTCTAATCTGCAAGAGTTTAATAAAAGTTTGTTATATAATAATATTAATGGTACATTCTATAATTATACCATTTTAAGGGCTCCTTCTTGGATTTTAATTTGAAGGAAACACCCTTTTTTTTATTTCTCCAGGACAGAAATCCACAAAGAATTTCAAATAAAGTAAAAGTAATCCAAAAGTTTCTATATTTATATATATGCAGATGCATATGTTTTAATACAGATTAATGAAGAAAAGAAACATTTTCACTAATAATAATTTACTAAAATAAACAACATAGTCTATAAATTACAGTAGAGAACTATGCTATAACTAACAGCTAAACAATACAAACAATAATTCCCTAAATAAGCAGAAAAATTTCCAAGGGAAAAATAATTTAAAAAAAAAACAAGGGAGTTATATAGATTTAAGAGCTAAAACTAATAAGCAAGAAAGTATATTCAAGTAATAGTGTTACTGTTCCTACAAAGAAACATTATATTTGAGGACTTTGATAATTAAGTTTAATTACAAAAAAAACTTAAGCATAACACCTTGTGGCAATGCTACATTAGCTATTAATAACTAACTTTCATTTACTACCATATTTTGGACTTCTTAACACAATTTTAAGAAAGACATTTTCAGCCTGGTGTTTTACCAGACATTTCACCAGCTATTTTAAATTAACACTAAAAAAACTGTTAAAGATTCTTTCCTTCCATTTTTATTTAGTTTTGATATTATAGTCTTGCATTACAGTGCAAAGCAAATGGCATTTCCTCTGTCTTTAACAGATTTAAATTAAGCACAACATGAAGTTTTCTGGGTTTATGTTTGTTTCCAGGATCACTTCAATATGCTTGCCATTTATATTACCTGGTCTCACAAGAATGTACTTTAGTTCCTCTACTCTGACAAATAGTTTATTTCACAGAATAAAAAATTGTATTCTGCAGAGCTATGTGGTGCATCTAATGGTATTTAAAGGTATTTAAATAACCTATGATACTTAAGAGATCTCATTGACTACTAGCATTATTATAAATTCCTACACCAGACATGTTTGTGCAAAACCAGGACACTGAAATACACATTTTGAATATGAAGTTTGTACATTATATTCAAAATAAGAGACTAAAGGTAGTTAGCAATTCTCTTTGTATGTAGCTAAAACAAACATTGTCCAGAAAGCCAACCAGAAACAGATAAAAGCAGACAAAGTATTTGATGATTATATTTAACTCAACAGCAATACAGAACAAATACCCAAATAATTCAGATATCCCCGCTTGTCTCAGAACAGTTGGGTACACAACCTAGACAGAAATAGAAGACCTTGTAGTCCATGTGATCATGTTTATCCTTTTATTTCATTCCAAAATAAATAGTAATGTGCAGTCTGAAGATGCATAGGTGAGTCTGAACTACAACACGTGAGTAAGATGATTGTAATTTCAAGTTTGTGGGATACTCTTTCTGATTCCAGCCAAAGTAATTATGGTATTAATTTGATCCAACAACTCTGTTTTCATCCAAGCTCTAATTCAAGGTAAATTTTTACATCTAAACACAACAGTGAGGCAATTGTTAGGACCCTTTTAATTAATATTTGAGAATCATGCTACACTGTGGATGCCTTGTTATTGGAAGTGTTCAAGGTCAGGTTGAGTGGGGAATTGAGCAAACTTGGTCTCGTGGAAGCTGTCCCAACCCCATGGCAGGTCTCTTCCAGCCCAAACTTGTTCCAGCAAGTAACAGAAAAAAAGAGACTGAAGAGACAAACTGGGGTAAAATTTAGATAAAATGTGTAGAGGGAAACAGAGAAGAGAGAAAAGAGGGGACAAACCACAATTTTTTAAGTAAAAAGAAAAATCACAGAGGAACTGAAAGCCTGTGATGATCCTTTAAAAAACATATTAGAGCTGTTACCAGAAATTACAACCATTTCTGCAGTCTTAATGTTTCATTCTCTACTCAATAGAAATGAAACTCAGGTTGGTTTAACGCAAATCCACTTATTTCAGCTGAAACTTAGAACCTACAATAAACATTTAGCTGGTAGGTGGGGAAAAAAAAAAAAAAAAAAAAAAAAAGAAAATATTCCAACATCCCATTTGGAATCCCACAAAGTCAGGCTCATATAAAGTACAAGGATGTAACACAAGGATTGAAGTAAATCGATGTTTCTGGATTTATGAGGTCACCAGAGGTTTTCCAAGTGGTTTGTGCAACCTGAATGACTTAAATACAGAGAACTCTATGCTGATTGAGAAAATGAGAGGAACATTGTCTTCTTCAATCAACAAGAATCATGTTTTTTTAACTTTTATATTTCCTTTTATAATGTTCCAAAAAGATCAGGCACACAAACATAAACATGATTTTCTCTACAATGAAAACTAAATAGCTTTTTTTTTTTTTCATTTATGTTTCTGCACAAGTTCTTCTTTACTGATAATTTATTTATTCATTTTTCAGTAAACTACTGCTTGCAGAAATTTATTACTCAAATTTAACCTCTCTTCACAACCGCATGCATTCATTATTATTCTTCTGGTTAAAAATTCATCAACCACATCAGAAAAAAACAATTTTTATTCATGCATTTTACTAACTCAGCTTCTAAACCACAATGTTCCTTCTGCATATGTGAGATTCAGAACATTTGTTACACCAAGGGAAGCATAGGAATAGTTTGGAAATGAAAATCATGATAAAGCAACTAACATTATGTAAGAGGAAGTATATAATCAAGAACTATTATATAATCAAATCATGAAAGAAATCTATGTTTTAATATATGACTTCATATAACTTGATACAGGTATTTTCATATATCAAACTTCATATATAAAACTTCTAATATATTTTTCATATATTATTTCATATATTATTCATGTAAATATATTTTCATATATTTATATATAAAACTTTTCCATGTGTCATGTACACTTGAATATATATATATATAGTTAAGTAATTTGCTTTTTTAGAGATTTTGTTGTTGTTTTAATAGTTTCAAAAGAACAGAAAATCAAGACAATTAGGAAGAATTAGCCATTAGAAGTTCAATTTCCAGTCACAGCTACCTCTACAGTGAGTGGAGAGTATTAGGAACCACCAGAAAATGTTTCCTGTCAGATATCTTAACTATCATTCCAAAACCAGGACAACTATGTTGAGGATATTCTGAGGGTGTGGTTCTCCAACTTCCATAGGAAGTACTTCTATACATGGGCTTAGTTTTATGAAATAACTCTAGCTTAAGTACTTTTAACTACATTTTACAAAATTTAATAATACAAGGGAGGGACTAAGGTCTTGTAATGACAAGACAAGGGACAATGGGTTTAAAGTGGCAGAGGGGAGATTTAGACTGGATGTTAGGAGGAAGCTCTTTGCAGTGAGGGTGGTGAGACACTGGAACAGGTTACCCAAGGAGGTTGTGGCTGCTCCCTCCCTGGACCTGTTCATGGCCAGATTGGATGAGGCCCTGAGTAATCTGTACTAGTGGGAGGTGTCCCTGCCTGTGGCAGGGGATTGGAACTAGATGATCCTTGAGGTCCCTTCCAACCCTACCATTCTATGATTCTATGATTCTATAAGTATCCCTTGGAAGC
>WBNM01004685.1:114761-168673 GCA_013399055.1 Ramphastos sulfuratus
AAAAAAAAAAGCCAGTTATTAGGCATTTGAACTGATAAATGCTGATTTAAATTTATACACAGCTTTCCTAACATATTAATTAAGAGGAGTTAACATTGTGCCCTCAATCTGAAATGTTTTCAAATACAAGCTGTGAAGTCCACTGATAGTTCCAATAGTAAATCCAGTTTTAAAAGATTGAATAAAATGACTAAGAAGATATGGAGACCGTGAGTACACTAAAAAGTATAAGGTGAATTACCATGCTTTTCCATGCTGTAAATCTGCAAATCCATGGACAATGACTACACATACAAGCAAATGAAAGCAGCTGACCACGTACCCACACACCTTGGCAGAGGTGCACTCCATACTCGTCGGCCACCACCAAGACAAATAATTTCTGAAGCTCCTTCTAAACGATATCCGGATGAACAGGAGAATGTCAGAATATCTCCCACTCCAAAATTAAAACCTACTCTGTTGCCAAATTGTGGAATCCCAGGATCTTCACAAGGTTCAAGGTTATATTCTGGGAAGAAGAGAGCAAGGCATCTTGTATGAATGAAAACAACATTTTTGCTACCAGTCATATTATAGAATCATAGAATGGTAAGGTTGGAAGGGACCTCAAGGATCATCTAGTTCCAACCCCCTGCCATAGGCAGGGACGTCTCCCACTAGTACAGGTTACTCAAGGCCTCATCCAACCTGGCCTTGAACACCTCCAGGGAGGGAGCAGCCACAATATTTTTAATCTTACAATCTAGTAATTTCTGTAAATTTCCACTTGACCAACAATGCAGATTTCAAATTTAAAAACAAAATGTATGTATCAATGATAAAGTGGCAATTACACTACTTTAAAAAGTATGAGTAATGAATACATTCACAACATTCTAAGATGCATAACATAATGTGGCTTTACCACTCTTGCAAGAGCCATAAATGTTCCAGGTACATAAAACAATGGCACAGCATGAAAGCCTAAATAATTGACACTTGGAGTGCAATTTCATTAACTAAGATTAATTCTGTTTCCTTCCCCTTAATAAGAATTTAACAGTTTAATGCCATCTTATTTATCATGTAGCAGAAACATCTCTACAGAGGGACAGAGGTTTGCTTGCCTTGAAATCATTGTGCATAGGAAGCAGCTTACATAATTTTATGATTCAGTATATGTATTCATCAAAATTACCTCAACCTAATTATTTTTCTTTCTCTTTATACAAAATGATGAAAAAAAGCCACTTTTTTTTTTCCCCCACAAGTCAGATATTCCAGGCATGTCCTTACCAGAGAAGGAAATATTAAATCCTTCATATGATATGGAAAAATCCGAAATAAAACGCAACTGAGCCCTGAAATTTCCATAGAGGCCAGCATTGATTGGTGCTGGAAGCTCTGAGCCTGTAAGACGTGCTAGTGGCTGTGTGAAACTCCCATTCTCTGTTATTAGTAAGTAGTCATGATGATCCTCCAAGTGAAAGGTGTAGAAGGTGAACTGCACTCCTGTTAGAAAAAGTAGAATTAGATTTACATATCACATATCAGTTTAATGAAGCCAAGTATTAAATTAATGCTTTTCATTATAAATCATCTATTTTTTTTTCTAAAAATAATGTTAGTATCTTTCCTGAATTTTAGTCTTAAAACATCTTTCCAGCAGGTCTTTTTGGTTTGACAGTACTTTTCACTTTTGCCTTTGGCTGCAAAATATGGATGCTTGATTTATGGCATTAAAAGACATATGCTACCCATTTTATGCAAAAATCCAGTGAAGGACTATGTAGGTAGAAAATTAAAAACTGGTTAAAGCAGAGTGGGAAAGGTAAACATTATTTCTTACAGCTTCCAGTAGCTTCCTATGGCAATAGTGAAAGGGCAGGTTATAAAATGCATGACATATTTTAAAGGCACATAGAGTAACAGCAGTACTTCCTCTCAATGAGATGTGGCATATGTCAACAGCATGTTTTTTTGCAAACCATGAGACATTTAGAAAAGAAGATACATCCTGGAACACAATAACAATAAAAAGGCAATTAAATTAAGTTTTCTATGTTTCTGTAACTATGAGTTAGACTATGATCTTTGGGCAGAATGCTCAGAAAAGTCAACAAAAAGATGCAGGATTAGCTAATTTAGTATTAAATTTAAGAGATTATTGAGACCTTTAGTGTAATATCATTTTCAGGGTTATCATCTGTTATAAACCAATGATTCAGGTTCTGTAAAATACATCTTATGATGTCTGCTTAGGAAGATCCATTCATGTGATTGAAGATTAAAATAGTGTGTGCAGATATAGGCTGGATATCAGGAGGAAGTTCTTCACAGAGAGAGAGAGATTTGCCATTGGAATGGGCTGCCCAGGGAGGTGGTGGAGTTGCTGTTCCTGGAGATGTTCAAGAAAAGACTGGATGAGGCACTTAGTGCCATGGTCTAGTGACTGGATAGGGTTGGGTGATAGGTTGGACTGGATGAGCTTGGAGGTCTCTTCCAACCTGGTTGATTCTATGATTCCATAATTAATGATCTTACTGTCACACACAGCCAATATTTAATAGCAGACATAATAAAAAGGCAAACAAATACTTCCCTTCCTCCCACAAAGAACATTATAAACAGGGCAGAAAAACCCAACACTGAAGCTAGACATACTGTGCTTGACCCAATTGTCCACACATAGGAACCATGTGCTCCTTTAGGTGTTGGGGATGATCTTTTCTAGAGTTTCCATGCAGCTTTAGGAGGTATTGTAAGGGCATCTGGAATGTAATGACAGTTTATAGCGTTGCCTAGTCAAGGATCTTTCAGTATAGAAAGCAAAACCAATAAATGAGGGAAGTAATACATTATATACATGTAAGCTTTAATGAGCAGAATTTAGTGGAGACAGTGATACCAGAACTCCTATGTTTCTGACTGACAGGCTACTGAATATATCAGTGTAATCTTGTAGCAGTTCAGTCAGAATTTAGCAACTGATTAGAATGGGTGAAAGAAGATTATCTTAGGTCTCATGAAAATTAGAAGTTTACAGTGGAGTATTTAAGGGAATTTGTAAGATTATGTCAAATCTAATATGAGATTTTTAAGTAGTATTTGGAGACTTCAAAAGTTTGTGGGGGGTGTTTAGAATCAAAGACAGGTAAGGGGAGAGATCATGGCGGATAAAGGAGAAAAAAGTGCAGGAGGATGAAGAGTGTTAAGCTTCTCTTACTAATCCATACATCTAATCACTGCAGCCTCTTTAATCTTTTTAAAGTCTGTTCCTGTTTAGTATTAAAGTATGGCCTCTACCCAAAGTGTGAGCACATGAGTGATCACTAGTGAAATTCAGCATTGATTACCTGGTAAGCAGGATGAGATCAGGGGCCAACAACTGGGAAAAGGGCCACTGGTTACACAGGGCAGCACCTGAAGGGAGTGGGATTAAGGGGTCAGCCCCTGGGTCAGAACCTGGAAAGTTGTGGAAGCATCTGCATGTGCAAGTCTCTGTTACTCTTAGGAAACTCCTGCTTCCATTAGCCCAGCTACAGAAAAATGATTTGGCTGCCTGTTGTTGCTTCTATTGTTTCAGTACTGTTGGTGTCTGTGTGGCACTGAAAACACTTGTCTTTGTCCATGTTAGTCTGTGTGACCAGTCCACGCTGTTAGCTGGACAAAAATGGGAGCAACAAGAGAAATTCTTAGCATCTTGGATAACTCTAGATTGTGCTTCTTTTTAAAGAAGCCACAGAACTATTTAGCCTTTTCAAACAGGTACCTCCTTCGCTTCCTTTAGCTCTACCCTCCATACCCAACTTGCTGTAGCTTATGGAGCCAGTTATACATTCACTCACTTAGGAGCACAGATAGAAAAATTACAGGATTAAGTTGTTTTATGAGTAAAACTAGATAATCCATGAAATCTGCTCTACATTTTCAAAAAAATAAGAAATTATATGAGAAAATCTACTCCTCTGCTTTGACGAGCTTATTTATTTTTCTAGATTATGTGACAAAAAATTAGTAAAAATTACAGGCTGAATTTTGGTATCAAGGTCAGGTTACTTGTCCTTGGACCTAATACATATCAGTTCAGCTTTGGGATTGATAAACTGTTCAATGGTTCAATTTTTTTATCATAGTTTTACATAGAAGACAGTGTTGATCTGACAAGAAAAAGAAAGCTCTTCAAAGAAAAATGTGGTATGAGAAGAACGAGGCTGATGTTCATGCCACAGTTGCTGCATTTACTGCACTCAAAATTAATTTTGGTCACTTTTATGCAAGCACTCATACTGCAACATCAAAATCAGAAATGCCAAAGAGATTTATGGCAGTGACCCAAAATAATGTGATTAATGTAGAATCGAAGCTGAGCTTCACTAAGTATTGTTCGAACATCAAACTCAAGATTTAATTCAAGGGAATGTTTCAATCAATTTTCCAGATTACCATGACATTTCTATGCAAAACCCCAAGGTATATCCAAGCAGCACATGTACAATTTAATTTTCTCCAGAAAATATTCTAATCACATTAATATGCTGTGTGACAGATTGTGCCTTCTCCAGAAAAGACTTTCAAAAGATATGTTCAGGTAGACTTCTCATTCTGACTCACACGGCCTTTTGTTTAAACAGAGAATGTTTAAAATCCCAAATGAAGGCAGGAAGACATAACACTCTAATGTAATTTTTCAGTATTAAGATTCAGGTTTGTTGGAAGACAAGTAAATTAACCATTCTGTTAGGAAATGGTTTTAAACACTTCATTGATAGTCCACAAATTTCACTTCACCTCACACTGAACTGCACACTAACCACACACAAAATAAAAGAATTGTCATTATAGAAGTTATCTTTCCTCTTCACAAACAATACCAATTGCTGCAAGTATTAATTATATATAAAATACATATTCTATTCCCTAGCTAAATTAAGAGACAAAAAATCAACCATTTAAAAAAAAAATGATATGCTTTTATTATGGATATTCAAGTACACTGATCCACATGTAGACAAATGAAAAAGTAATTCCAGAATTCTAGAATTAGATAGCCTTGAAAAGTAAAACTAAAAGATATTTATAGTGCAGACTATGGTATTTAAGACAGTATATATAAACATAGAAACTATTTTTGATCAGCAATACAACATATCCAGAGGTAATTTACAACTTTTAGTTGAACGTATGCATTTAATTGCCTGCTATTATGTAACTACAGTAGGAAGTTCCAGCATACAGATGGCTGTTTAAAAAAATTCCCCCACAGAATTCTGGAACTACAAGTTATCTTCTTGTTAGTCTCACATTGAGCTACCAAATTTTGTCTGAAAAAAAAGTTTAAAGAAAACTGTTTTTTTTTAAAAAAATCATATCACTAGCTAATAGCCATGAGAAGTTATTCCTTGAGATTCTAAACAAGATTTCCAGAACAAAATTTTTCTCCTCCACTTTGAAAATAACATACTTATGGTACCCATCTAAAATTTGGCCATTCAAACTGCTCATAGCCCCTTGGACATCAGATGATAGAGATAAATGGGCACCTTCAGAGGATGGTTCATTCCATCTACTTTAGATACCTTTCCAGAGTGAGGTGACATATCCTGAAGAAATATGTTTGCCCATTAAATACAGAAGTGGCCTAATGGATTATTCAGGAATAGAGCTTCACAGTTAAATTAAACAAGCCTCTGTCATAAAATGAAAGCTATGTTCCTCATGCAGTAGTACAGGAAGAGCTTAAAGTTCTAATAGCCTTTTTCCAAAAGTAATAAAACATGAGAAGTTCATACAATATTTTCTATTTCTTAGAGCAAATCTTCACTCTTCAGTTGTTTGCAGTATGTCTTTGAATGGCATAAATCAGTGCCCCAACCAAATTATGACATAGTATTCACATTTAATGCTTTGTTTTTCCTTAAGACAATATAAAACTTGACACAAACAAGAATGTGCTAGTATTGATGAGTGTATGTATATATCAGTGTATATGTGCTTACAAAGAGATATCTATACTCTTTCTATCCCTGTATATTTCTGCATATTTTTCCTCCAGGAGTCTCATTATATATGGTGGATTTTGGTTTTTCTTTTGTTTGTTTGTTTTTTTCAATAAGCTTGAATAAAATGTATTCCTGTTGAGAATTTCAGCTTTTATTTATTCAAATTTGTAAGTATTTCTCTAGCTGAGGGTTCAAGAGAAAAACCCAAACAAATGAACAACAAAAAGATGCCACCAAAAAAATCTACTTAATAGTCAAACAAAAATGTTCCCCAACTACTCTCCTCCATAATCCCATTTTTAAGAAAAATTAAAGTGTTCCTAAAATGTCTTTTAAGGATGTTTAAAAAAATGGCTTTTAAGGATGTTTTTAAAATTTACTTAATCTGGGCTCATATTTACTGTAGAATTTATATAACTCAGTCATAAATCAGTCCATGAAACTAAACTCCTATTCATCTCTGGCATTTCAGTGCCCTTATAAAACTTGGGCCGATTGTTCAATGTTTTTTTGGTACATGCTGCAAACTAAATGCATTCAGGGTTAAGAGTTTCCTTGCATTCTATCACTCTCTCTTGATTATCCAGAAGAACAGCCATATTCTTCTCACATCCTTGCAAAAGATCCACACTAGCCTTACTTTCTTAAAAGCTATGTGATGTAAATGCAGCCATCTGATGCAGGCTTAGTAATTTCAGAATGCATTTTCACTCAGGATACTTAAAAGTAGATTATACTGATGAAATGTCACCACTTGGTATTAAAAAGTGACTGTGGAATAGCTGGGAAAAAAAAAAAAAACTTTTAGAGATACACTTTGCCACTTTAATACTTTACAAAGTTTTAAATGGGACATCCAGTCAGAGTGATTTAGTATCTATGGGAACTATAAGCATTATTTGTGCAAAATAGAACAAAGAAATTGCAGATCAGCACAATTCTTTTTGAGAGAAGCCTTTTTCATGTTATCAATAACTCTTAGAGAAACACATCATCAGTATACTTTGTCATATTTTTTCATGTCTTCACAGAGACAATTGATGAAATTCACAATTGAACTTGCCTGCCTTCTCCCTTTCATTCCTTTTCTGTATTCTTTCCAGTGTTACAGATGTATTTTTTTGTATTCATATCCTATCCTATTTACATTCAATTCCTGACACCTATCTCTTTTTCTCCTTCCCTTAATGTTTAATTCTTATGCTTCTCTAGCTCTTTGACTCATAGTGTAAAACTACTATGCAATCATTCCCCTACTTAAAATAAAATACCAACAATCTTTCAAACAATTCATTAACTTCATTTCTTATGCCACAATATGAACATCTTCACTTAAGTCTTCAGATTCTTCTGTTGATACCAAGTCTAAATATGAATTATTGCTCTAAGCTAGCATCTCTCTAATATAAGTAATTTCCTCAGTAACACAGAAAAAGCATTCATCCTCTTTCACATGTATGCATGTATCCAACTGTCTGTTACTCAGGCTATAAATTTCTAGGGATTTTCTGTTCTTTGGAAAGGATCAGGGCCTGGTGCACTTCTGGAATTCTAAGAATTACTACAACAAAGACAACCCCAAAATCAGCAATCCAATTCCTAATTTATTGCTGATAACTTAGATCCAGAACACTGGAATTAAAGATTTATCCATATTTTTTTAAAATTACAAAAAATGGGAAAGAAAAGATTTACCTTTTCCATGGGTAACATCCACAGTCCATGTACAATTGAGTGAATTTGGATACAGATCAGGATAACCAGGTGACAAAATTGTTCCACTGGGTCCTCTGACATCGCCACCACATAAGGCTAGAAATAATACAGAAAATTAACATGAAACTTAGAGATGAGAGAAAACAAGGACATTTTTAAATTACTTAAAAGCAGTTGGTTAAGTGATACAGCAATTTCACATATAGTTAAAGTCAATTTTTACACAATATGAAAACAAATAACATATATTTTAGTAAGTACTAAGAAAAGGAAAGCCTAACTGCCTTAACTTTTTGATTGTTTGCTTGTTTGTAGCTTTATTTGGTTTGGGGATTGTTATTTTTTTCTTCACATTTTCTTAAGACTCTGCAAAAGTCACGATTTCAACGGGAATGTGAAGGCAGAAGAAGATGTGGAGCCAAATAACATCACTTTAGTTAGAAGCTAAGGCTGGAAAGTTAAAATGGTATAGAGTGGCTCTTGCTGTTGAAAAATTACTGACTGAAAACACTCCTGCAGGGAAGCATGACATGCTTTATTGTCTCTAGTTAGAGATGCAAAGCAAGTGATAATGACAATTGCCAAAGTAAGTCCCTCCTTGGTATCAATACAGATTTTGTAAAAGTAATCAGTACTTGACCAATATAAACATTAAATTACAGATTTAATTAACACAAAATACAAAAATTAAGTCATTACAACAGTACCTTTCTTTATAATTCACCACTACATTTTAATAATTAATTTTCCATGGTTTATAAGCAACACAGTAAACTGTTACTGCCACCAGATTTAAGTCATGTCAGGGGCTTTAGGAAAGTTGATCACAGTTCTTCACATGAGAAGCTCTTGAAAAGTACTTAACACAAACTCTCCCTTTTCAGTCTAAAGCAGTCAAGCTCTCAATCAGTGTCCTTTCAGAATGTTTATTGGTATCAGCTGTAGTTTGAGGCCACAGCTCAACCTAGGCCAGTATTCAGCAAATTCATTTTCACAGAATCACAGAATGTCAGGGACTGGAAGGACCTCGAATGCTCATCCAGTCCAACCTTCCTGCCAGAGCAGGATCACCTATACCAGATCACACAGGAACACATTCAGGCAAGTCTTGCACACCTCCATAGAGGGAGACTCCACAACCCCCCTGGGCAGCCTGTGGCAGTGTTCTGTCACCCTCACAGAGGTTTCAACAAAAAGGTTTTCTCTTTAACAGACACTAGTGCTGTTGATATGGATATGGAGAAGGCTGAGGTGTTCACAGAATCTCAGAAATGTCAGGGTTGGAAGGGACCTCAAGGATCATTTAGTTCCAATCCTCAGCCATGTGGAGGAACACTTCCAACTAGATCAGGTTGCCCAGAGCCACATCCACCCTGGCCTTAAAACCTCCCAGCATACTAAATTTCCTCCTCACTTCTCTGATTGAGAGATAATGAAGGGAAGCACTGTTCACTTATCAGACATTATTAAAGCAGAATTAGGGTCATAACATGTTATTGGAGCTGTGGCAGTTAGGTACTTCGTCCACACCTGAGATCAGTTTTATTGCAAAGGAGATGCAATCAGTTTTTATAATCATAGGAAACAACCCAAATAAATAATACATTTTAGAATGGGCATTTGGAAAACTTCTCAAGAATGCAAATGGTGACAAAATATCTATGGCATGCCATCAGGCAATTGGTGTAGCTCTGTGAAGGCTAACAGATGGCAAAAAAAAAAAAAAGGCAGCAAGGGACCAGCATTTTACAAAACACAGCCAACTTGACAGATCTGAAATATAAAATGTGCACTGGTCCTGATAAGATGGCAAACAGCCCAAGCATATAATATCACTACTAGTACACAGTGAAAATGGAAACATGAAATGGAAACATGAAAATAAAACCAGCCAAATGGAAGCTTTGCACATTTTTCCATGTACTCCTCTCAGCAAACTTCCTTCTTTATACTGAGGGTGAGGCTCATGGTATGGGATATGCCTGGAAGCCAACTGAAGTTGTCTGTTCTGGCTGACTGAGAACTGCTAATGGCCTGAAGCTCATGTCTGGCCTGTGATTCTATCCCAGCAAAACCAGGACACTTTTATAAATGCTTTCAAGCACTAATAACATATGGAAGTTCAGAAAGAACCACGGAGTGAAAAGAAAACAAATCTATTAATACACAGATGTGCTTGTGTATATAAAAATCTAAATACAAGAATAAGTGTGCACAAACATTTCATTTGCTTTGGTTTGCCCAATTAACCCTAACTTCCAAGTAAGAAAAGGTGACTTGTACTTACTGTGTAATTTGATAAGAAAAGGGAAATACAAATAATAGTTAACAACTACTGAAAGAATGAATTAGAATTTGTGCTTCACAGAACAAGAAATTTCAGTATCTGTCTTCTCTAATTACAGAAGATGTAATATGTCTTAAAATGGGACCCAGTCAAGTAGTTACAAGCAAATAACAATATAGACATCAAATTATTATCATCAGTTGGGCTTGAGGTGTATTACACAAGCGACCAAATTAATAGAATCATAGAATCATAGACTGCTAAGGTTGGAAGGGACCTCAAGGATCATCTAGTTCCAACCCCCTGCCATAGGCAGGGCCACCTCCCAATAGAACAGTTCACTCAAGGCCTCCTCCAACCTGGCCTTGAACACCTCCAGGGAGGGAGCAGCCACAACCTCCCTGGGCAACCTGTGCCAGCGTCTCACCACCCTCACTGCAAACAACTTCCTCCTAACATCCAGTCTCAATCTCCCCTCTGCCTGTTCAAACCCATTGCCCCGTGTCCTGTCATTACAAGACCTTGTCAATAGTCCCTCCCCAGCCTTCCTGTAGGCCCCCTTCAGATACTGGAAGGCTACTCTAAGGTCTCCTGGAAGCCTTCTCTTCTCCAGGTTGCAGAGCCCCAACTCTCTCAGCCTGCCCTCATAGCAGAGCTGCTGCAGCCCTCTGAGCATCTTTGTGGCCTCCTCTGGACCCACTCCAACATTTCAATGTCCTTCCTGTGCTGGGGGCTCCAGAATTGCACACAGTACCCCAGATGGGGTCTGATGAGAAACTAGTGTGGTGTAGATTACTCAAAACATAAACTTTTATTTTTACATTCTTATTTAAAACTTAAAGAGACATACTCGCCATTTCCCGCTGTGGCATCTACCACAATGAGTATCTGCATCAGGTTTTTAACTGTTGTATTTTTATAAATGCATTGTTTTTAGCTTAGAGATAACTCTTCTGCTCTATTTCCTGGATCTATTCCTCATGACATGGCACAAGTTGTACTTGGTAATTCATTTGGACAATGAGGTGTTTTCAATACAAACACTGAATATTTTCCAGCTTGCGTGGACATTTTACTTGCTTTTTATTAATTTTCTTGAATAAATTAATTCAAGTGGAATGACAATATTAATTTTTAATTCAAATCATGAGTAAGAATTATTATGTATTAGCATTCAATTTCATGTTTTAATGAAGGAAATAAAAACCACTTTATACTCATAATTAGGTATCTAACTTTTATATTAATTTTCTTGTCATTTTTAATGGAATCAATATAATTTTTCATATATTGTGTAAAATAGGTTTTCTAACATATACTCAAAGCTTAAAAGCAAAATTCTATCATAATATTCATATGGAAAGGACATGATAATGCAAAATTTTGTCTTACTTGTTAAGAACTGAGAGGTTATAGCCAAAAAATTCAAGGCTATCTAGATAGATAAGTGCACAGTAAATCACACGGTAAATTTAGATAGGAATGGTGTAAAAGCAATACCAGTAGTATTTTCTAAGCAAAGCTCAAAATTACCTATTTCATCTTTCTTAAGCTTGAGTATTATCCTAAAGCTTGTGTAACATTCTCTTCTGAAAAGAACGATTGTTGTCTGTTGTATGTTTATTGGTATATTTATGGTATATAAACCAAATCACAACTTGGGATGAAGTATTTAAAAACTAATGAATGTACACTGTAATATAAATTGCTTTCTCTGCTCTGTGTGGATAAAAAAAGCTTTTAACTCATGAACAATAAGGCTCCAAGGAGACCTTACTGTGGCCTTCCAATATCTGAAGGGGTCCTACAGAGAAAGACTTTTTTAGGGTGTCAGATAGTGATAGGACTAGGGGGAATGGATCCAAGCTACAGGAGGGTAGATTGAGATTAGACATTAGGAAGAAGTTCTTCGCTTCTCACAGAGGTGAGACACTGGAACAAGTTGCCCAGGGAGGTGGTGGAAGCTCCATCCCTGGATGTTTTTAAGGCCAGGCTCGATGTGGGTCTGAGTAACCTGATTGAGTGGAGGCTGTTGCAAAGATATGGGGGCTGGCACTATATGATCCTTGGGGTCTCTTTCAACCCCGACAATTCTGTGACTCTGTGAACCAAAGAAGGGGGGGAAAAAAAGTCAAAAGTCAAGGCCTTAATCAGTGCCCCACCTTTTGAAAAGAAATAAAATACGATTTTGCTAAACCAGCCAACCAGAAATTGGTCATACGTTAACAACTCTAAAGCATGCTTAACTCTCTTCCTAACAATCTGCTGACTAATTAATTTCTTCAAAAGAGAATGATAGTTTGATAAAGATCATTGGTTTAACTTCTTGTGCTTTGAAGAAGCTTTAGTTTTATGGTTGTGTATTTATTTTAACAAAGTGGATTTGCTATCCTAAAAATCATAAAGCAATTCAAACACTATTTATTCAAGTGGCTTTCCAACTTAGTGAAAGATTGAGAGGTAATGGATGTAACTGGAATATGGGAAGTTCTCAGTAGACATTAAGAATATCTGTTGTGTGACCAAACAATAGCACAAGTTACTCGAGAAGTGACATTTTCCTCCCTGGAGATAAACAGCTGTATACAATCCTGAGCAACCTGATCTAACATCCCAACTGGATTTGGATTAGATGACATTCTCACATTCCTTTCAACTGCAACTGTTCTATAATGCTGAAAATATTTTTCTTAAAATGTTTATCTTTACAGAGGAGAATTAGACTCTACTCAAAGGTCAGAAAGCTCTAAAATTATTGTGGGTGCTTTGCTATACTTCTGTATATGTAAGACTATGCTCACATATGTTTATGTACATACATGCACAAAGTGTGCTGAGAAATCAAGACTAAAGAAACTATGAAATCGTTCATGCATATCAATTATTCTAATATGAATGAGTTATACAGCCTGTCATAACCACTCCCTTTGGCCATTCTTCAGGGAAGGAAATGGTTTGTTCATTTTTGAACCATCACTCTCAGTATTACCTAAATGTTCCTGTAAATAATGAATAGTGTTTTCCCTGGTGATCTTTTTGCGATGCTTATCTGTTTAACAGTCAAACACATAATGAAACTATTACACTCCTTCACAGAACAGAATTTCAGTCAACACAATCTAGATTTTACTCTGAGGAAGAACTGGTTCTAAGAAGTCTATTTTGTTTTCCCTTGTCTAGGCCTTTCTCTTCCCAAATGCTTGTGTTCACAATCTTTCTGCACAATTACCATGGTCTGTTTACATATCAAAAAGAACAATTAAGAAAGAACTCTGCTCCTCAGAAAATGTCAGAGTATTGAATGGCCAGGAACAGTGACCAATGTGTTTATTAGTGGTACAATTAAGATAAACCCATACACTCGGTTTATGTAAAGAACAGCCCATTTAGCAAATGCCTTTTTTTCCCAGGGGTACAAGGACTCTATTTAAAAACATTCCACCAGAGAAGAAAGTCAGCAATGAAATTAAAATTAGTTCAACCATGAATTGATTAAATTTACTAGAATAAATGTACTTAATCCTGCCCCTAGAGCATATTTATTTAATGGACAATTGCCATTTAGCAGCGTGCTCTGGAGAAAAAAAAAAGAAAAATCTCATTTACTTAATGAAATGCATGCTAGCTCAGCATATTGAGGAAGAAATTTATCACAATATGTACTCTTAGTTTACAGCAGAGCACAGTATTCATAGGGAGTGAGTTAATACTGTTTGTTTTACACCGTTACCATCTAGTTCCTATCACCAGAAGAAAACAGATTGCACGTTTATGGCCTATTCAGTAAAATATTGTCCCCTTGTCTGTGAGCTGTGGGAACTCTGCAATTCTTCATTCCAAGAACCTAACCAAAAAGGAGAATCCTTTAGGAAATGAGCTTGCTGAACCAGAGAGTGTTGTTTTCAGGAAAATGCTGATGCACACCCCTTTCTACAACCACAAATTTTCAGTATTGTCTTATACTGACATATTCGACCTACTGCAATACAAAAACCAAAAGTATTTGCTAACTAAACAAGCAGAATTCCAAGAAAAGCCTCTGAGAATTTAAAGAAATACAGTCAAAATGAATATAAATCACACAATTCAGTGAGCTTTTTTTGTTAGCCTTTGTTCAAATTTCATTTTTTCTTTCTAAGTGTGTTGAAACACTGAGAACTCTTTTAGAAAAATACATCATTGTATCAATTGCATAGTTCATTAAAATTCAATATCTGTTTTTTGTTAAACACTGCCCTACAATTAAGTAGGCACATCATTTCTGCTATTTGTATCATAGAAAAGTATGCAGCATGTTGAAGGGAAAAAAAAAGATATTTTGAGAGGAAAATAGCTCAACACAACTTGAAAAGCATTAAAATTTACATAATACATATTCAATATAATTGATATCACCATAACTGAGAAAATGGATTACAGTGAACAGTTCAGATAACAAGAGATGACTGATACTGTTGGATGTTCTTTTTTTCCTTTTTAATGATATACTAGAGAATCCAAAATTTATGATGTGTTCCTCATTACAATTTTTGTTTTGTGTAACAATCATATGTTTAATCATCAGGTAGGATGTGGCATTAGTCAGTTCCTACTGTGATTGTGCCAAGCTCTGTTGACAAGCTACAACACAATGCTCAGTGTGAAATGGGAGAAAATGCAGATTTTGTGTCAAGTATAAATAAATCTCATCTCAAGCTTTTGTATGTCAGTACACCTGTGTTGGTAAATGGATTTCCAAACACAAATATTTGTAGCCAGTAGTAAGAGCTTTACAAGTGGATATACATTAACCTTGCATGCCATGAGCTAATCAGTAATCACTTAGCTCATGGTAACATATGTTCAGATAGATACATTTTCAATAATCTGCTAATTTAAAGAATATATCATACTCTTATGATTAAACATCTCATCACACATAGTAAGATAAAAGTTATTTCCTCTATGTATTTTTATTCTCTAAACTTAAGAGTTGGTACAAGCTCCACCAGTTAACTCACGTTGACTAATAGTAGTTTGGCAAAATATTTATATATTAAGGTACTCTGTATTTTATCCATTCCTCCTTACCATCACAAGTTGGGAGTGGGTGACTCCACCAGTGATTTTTTTCACATAGCAAAGGCTCCTCATGACTCAGCCTATAACCTGGATCACAACTAAATGAGACAGTGGAACCTATAGAGAAGTCATGTCCATAACGGCGTCCATGCACTGGTATGCCAGGATCTAAGCATGAGTAAGTATTAACAGTTACACCTAGATAAAACAAAACAAAAAAAAAAAGAAAAGTTAAATAAACAGCTCATAGATTAATTAATGCACTTTGCTGTGACTGAGAGTGAAGGTTTCATTAGAACACATTTTCAGTGAATTATCCTTGCTGCACTATGTTTCTCTGTGTTACCATTATAGATACTGAATTGCATCCTGCCACTGCTGCAAACAAAAACATCACATATAAGGACATCATACACAGGATATTTAGTCTGATATTCACTCAGTAACATCAGGTGATTTTGCCCCTGATGCTGATGTTGAAAAGCTCTGATGACCACTCAAAATCTTTATTTCCAGCCTTCATTTTCTCCTGAAAAAATTATTTAACTACAACAACAAAGTTTATTTATTTTTTCTCCTTGTGATACATACATAGACCAAATATTTATATAAATAATTCTTATGTTGAGTAAAGAGAAGTTGACTTGATAAAGAGAATTTTAATGTGTGATGAACTTTTAAACCTTTTAGATTATTTCCCAGAGACAAGATAAAGTTAATCAGGAAAAAGAAACAAAAAGCTTCTAGGAATATTACTGAAGTTAGCAAATTAGAAGTATTCAGTGCAAGATTTTTATGGTTATTAATCCTTTTATTCCTACAGAAAAAAAAAAAATCCTTCCTTACAAAGAAATTCAGTACAGAAAGAAATAATCAGCATAGAAAACAAAAACATAGAAACTCCCTCCCCCAGCTTCCAATGATTATCCAAAGAGAGGAATTCTAAACAGAGCATCATTGATCATCATTAACCATAACAGGAAACTCAGAAATGGGTTGTGCTAGGTAATATGATGATGAAACAGTGGGAAAAAAAAATTAAAACCAAAATTAAAACTTTATATCTGTATTTAAACAGACAATATTAAGGAGAAGAACAATAACTGAAAATGTTTTACTTCATATTAAAATAATAAAGAAGTAAATTTTCAGTATTCTCTAATAGTATAAATTTAACTTTCCTTTTTCACTAGTGTAAAGAGAACTCCGTGGTCAGGATCAGTTTCAGAAAAAGATGTTTTAAAATGAAACTGAAGAATTCATTTATAACAAAATTTCAGATTGCCTTTCCAACTTTATTTAATTAGAACACTTTAATAACTGCAGCTTTCCCCTCTTTGCTGTTCACATTCCTAAAGTGTCATTTCTACCACTCAACATTATTCATGTAGTCAACCATTTTAAGAATTTAGTGGTCTCTGCTGGCAATATTAATCTAATTTTCCTGGTGTATAGTGATACCATCCTTCAAACTTCAGCATGGATGAATGCTTAACAAAACCATCTCTTACCCACAATCTAGAAAATTATACAATTGGAAATATGTGGGTGAAGCTTAGGACAGTAAAGAGTTTTGGAATGAGAACTCAGTTTTGCAATAAAGAGCCAGAACCTGCCTATGGCAGGGGGTTGGAACTAGATGATCCTTGAGGTCTCCTTCCAACCTTACCATTCTATGATTCTATGATTCTATGAACCTGGCATTCACTGGACTTCAAAACAGCCTGGATTTCACCTGACAAAGTCACCTCCACATATATCATACTTACTATTCCTGACCACTGATGATAAGGATATTGAAAATGACCAAAAATAATATATAAAAAAAATGAATAAATGAAAATTGCTTGGTGGTAGTTTTAACAAGGAGGTATATGAAACAGAAGAGGACACATGCTCATTACCCTTACTAAGCAAATAAGACAGTGGTTGTAGAAAAATATTATTTTGTGTGAAAACAGGAATTTTTTTACAACAAAAACTGTATCTACAAACAAAAGTTAAGTTACATGATAATATATCAACATGCAAATTTTAAGGATTCAGGAAGTATTACATTTTACAGATCCTTTCTTCAGTGCAGTTTATCTGATTATAATAAGGAAAAAAGAATGCTTCTCTATGTCAGAACAAATAACATATGGAGGTGTTTAAATCCCTAAAAATCCACAATCAAGAAATTCCATATGTTGATTTTTCAGCTCGTTATTGCAAGCTGGATTTCCCATTGCCTTCAGCTAGAGCTGCAGGTGCAATAATCAGGGCAGTAAGACAGATATTTGTTTTCATTTTCATAATCTTCATGATCTCATGCAATCTTATACACACAAACCCACATTGTATAAAGGATAACAACAAGACACAGACACCACAACCAGCATAAAGGGATTTGCTTCCCATTCCCATCTTCTGATTTGTAAAGCATGGAGCAGAAAAGCAATAATGAATTAACTGAAATTACCGGTAATTCCTTTTGCAGTTTAACTCATTAAATCCTTCTCAGTTTGAGAAATAACAGGAATTTAACAAAGGTAATACCTGTGCACCTTTATATATTTCTGACTGGGATAAGCATTGAGTGGGGAATTGAATGGGAAATTCAGAATGACTTACTTTCATAATGAATTTTGAATCCATTGTTAGATCGACTGTTGTCAGTTGTGAAGAGAAGATAAATGAAATTGCTACTGCTAAACAGAAATTGTGGGACCTGTGTACCATTGTAAGATCCCAGAAGTGGAGATAATAAATTTGGTCCATCATGAACTTCCAAAACGTCATAATTGAGTTCTGTCTGAAATCTAGAGTAGAGGAAACATGCAGAGACAAGACAAATATAAGAAGCAGTTAAAATATATTTAATAAAGCCACACAAAGTAAGCCATAAACTCTGGTCCTTTCCTCATAAGATGATTTTTTTTTCCTCTACAAATCTACTTTGCAATATCAATATAATAGAATTAATTATCCTATATAATTAATAAAATAATCAAGTTTTAGGTTAGTTAAGAAGCAGTTAAAATATATTTAATAAAGCCACACAAAGTAAGCCATAAACTCTGGTCCTTTCCTCATAAGATGATTTTTTTTTCCTCTACAAATCTACTTTGCAATATCAATATAATAGAATTAATTATCCTATATAATTAATAAAATAATCAAGTTTTAGGTTAGTGCCTCTGTATGTTGAGAAATAAGTTTAGACTCCTCGTATGGCAGGAAACAAAAGTCAGAAACGCAGCTTTTCTTCATAAAAAGTAGTATTATTTGCATATACTATTTTAAAACACAAAATTTTTTTTCTTTTCTGAAAAAAAACCCCAAATTGTATAGAGGATAAGTCGACACATTCTTTTATTGTATCCATTTAATTTGGCACAAATATCATCAAGGTATTTTATACTGTCAAATAGCCATACTCTGCGTTTCTACCCTACAAATCAGCTACAAGCAGGGAGAGAACTGTTTGTCTGTTGTGAGACTCCACTGTCTTTGTGCTAGTTGAGGCTTAGTTCAAGTAGTGGCTGAAGTTATGGTGAAAACATTTTGAAAAATCCTATTAGAAAGCACTATAAAGCAAAATGCCTGTTTAGAGACAGTGTGAGTACTTTCTCTGTCAAGGAAATGCTGGTGGTGGCAGTGCTGCTAGGCATCTCGTTTGTCTTGCTTTAGATGGTATTAGCAGTACTAAACACCTGTTTGGTTATTTTGACGCTGATTTCTTTCTTGCTATGACAGACTTTACATCAATCACACTGCTTTAATGGATGTTCTGATTGGATTAGTGAAAAACCCTTTCAGAATTAAAAGGAAACAATTAACAGCAGGATCCTACAAAGACCCTTCAGATATTCCTAATTCTCTCTCTGATTTTTAGATGCTTAATTCAGCTTTGTGAAATCCATTCAAGGAACCGCATGACTAATACCAATGTACCAAGGAACTCAGTATTTCAGTGTTTATGTCCCATGGGTCTGAGACTAAAGATCTAAAGGAGTCTGGTGAAAGGCAAGAAGCCAAATTAAACCTTCAAAACATGTTCTCTTTTATCCATATCCTGCTCCTACGAAATAACATAGAAAGGAGTACAAGAAATAAAGTAAGAGAGAATTACAGAAATGAAACAGGATAAGCCTAGAAGGAGGAGAATTGAAAATTTCTTTCTTTGGATAGGTCTCACATGAACTCACAATATGTTACTAAAAAACTACTAGGCAATAAATTCCTTTTTCCAATGTTTACTTTTCCCTACTTATCTGTATAAAACAGAAGAAATCTTGGAAACAGATCATTTAGACTTGCTCAGGTTTCTTAGTTTCTTTATCAAAAGCATACTTGAGACAGAAAGTGTAAAAAGGCATTGCTCTCAGAAATGCAAAGCAACTCTCCGGCCAGAAAAGATATGATGAAATTGAGTCTCTGAAGACATAACAGAAATCCTCTCATAAATACTTGTTGCTGAAAGATTACATACAACACTACAAATAATGGAAAAATAGAGAGATGAAAAAAAATTGGTAAGCACTCAAGGGGGGAAAAAAAAAAGAAAAAATGAAAAGGTGGGAAAAGGTTTTATTGAGATGAACTGAAGGAAATTTGAAGGACTAATTATGTGCAATACTTTTGCTTGGCTCGGAACAATTTCAATGTAATTTATATGGGTGGTGTTTGTATCATTTTTCCTTGAATACCCTTCCTATTGATGCTCAATTTACCTGATATATTTACCTACAAACTCATTATTCTCTGGTGTGAAAAAAAAACAGAAGGGAAGTATAGAAAAATAAAGAAAAAGGTGGCCATATATAAGACCACCACAATGTTCTTTCCTACTTAACTAGTCTCTATCCTTAAATTAAGATGGATGGTTTTCCTGTTATGTGACGTGTCTTCTTACAGAGGACTCACAAAAACTCATTCAAGCAGACAGCAGCAAAACAAACTTTAATAGAGCAGGTGACACACACATATCTTATTTGAACAGATGAAGCAGCTTCAGTATTTACAATATCTATCCTTGTTTCTAAGAAACACCCTATCAACACAACACAGTTTCAGGATATACGCACACTGCCCTGTTGCACAGTGTATACTCATTAGTCAAGTGTGACTAGTATGCCAATCAGTAGTTTGCTGATTAACATTCCTAGCATTTAAATACTCATAATTAGGCTTCATGATAAACACCTCATTACAATGAGGAATGGCATTCACATTTCTCACTTCTATAATTTCAAGTCAGTCTAAAAAGGTACTGATTTCTAATAAAAATCCAACAGATTATGTATGGTAGGTATGTTTGTGCACCAGGAATAAACTCTTTATACATGAGACCTCTGAAATCACAAAAATTAATTCTTATTATTTACTTTGTCTGTACATGTCTTTTCAGCTCTGCCTCTGGCTGCATGACACTGGAACACTTTAGCACAGTCATAGAATGCAGTACCTCGCACATGGGCAATGACAGATGAGTTAAGTCATAGGAAGATGGGAGATTAGAAGGAAATCACTGGACAGGTGATAAACTGATGTAATGCTGAGGTGTCATTCTGCAGGAAATATCTATTAGCAAGAAATATTCCCTTCCTCTTAGGAAATCCAGAATGAAAGGCTGTAAAGACCCTAGACATACTATAACTATTTTGTTCTGATGGAAAAATTAAAAATCTTTCAAATAACTACATATATTGTGGAAGTCTTAGTATTTGCACCAAAAAAAAAACCCAAAACCAACAAACAAACAAACGAACAAACCCAAACAAAACCAAAATAAAAAACAAAACAAAACAAAACAAAACCACAAAAAAAACCCCAACAAACCCAAACCTATAAAAAGGGTTTTGTTCAGGACAAAGTTGAAATGTAAAGAACTAGGCAAAATATGAGTTTCTTGTTTTCTAACCATATAGAAAAGCCACTTGGCTATATTTTTGAAAGTGTGTATTTCGCAAAGTTAACTTTGTGTGTTAAGAAAGTCCAGTTGGAGATTTGCAAGCAGAGGCAGCAGAACCAAACCAGTAGGAGTAAGCTTGTGAAAATAAGCTAATATAATTGACTGCCTCAGAATTTCAATTAATACTATGTGAAAAATAATGCAGAAGAAATAGTAGTTTACAAAATGGTTTCCTCCAGTGCACTATAAAATTTTATTTAATTATTTCTTCTTTAAATCCAAGAGTGTAATTATATAGCTAAGTGCATTTGCACAAATATATCTCAACATATTTTTCACATACACTCCTGCAGAGAAACATAAGCACGCACACCCCTTTTGCCTCTCTTCATGGCTGCATCTGAGCAACATGCATATCAGTCCAATTTATAGCAAGAGATAAGTGTGTCAAAAATGAGCAGCAATGCAAAGAGAAGTGTCATAATGTCATAATGACATTAAGTTTTAAGAGGCTAGGCGCTCTCTCTGTGAACTGAAAGGATCACATCTTGTTATTGCTCTTACCTACAAGATGAATAGAGGTTGTGCTAGTTTATGACATGGTGTTAGCACATTACAAACAAAAAGTGTACACAAGGACTGTCAGATTTAATGAAACTAATGCGCAGAGAAAGAAAATTCAGCTGGCCTAGAATTATGCAAATGAAGAAGATAAATGGATTTTGCTTTGAAATAACTGGTCACATCAAATTTGTAGTTGAAAGTTAAATGTTGAATTAAAAATAAACTATTTGAAACTGTTTTTTTTTTCTTAAAAAAATATTGAGGTAATAGAAGTTCCAAGACTTTACTTTGTTGTTTTGATTTACAAGACAATAATTTAATTTTGAACAAATAATAATCTTAGTAATTTCTACAAGAGAGAGTTACTCCTCTTTTGAATTTTAATTACAAAAAATTTGGTAAAGCTTCATTTTAAGTTGAGGGATTTTGGAAGACTAGTTTTCAATTAATATTAAGATTTGGAAATACCTTTGAAGTATCCATATTACCTGATCCCCAATTATATATAGTGTCATGTGAAAGCTTTATTATAGCATATAGTATAGTACTAGAAAAAAACCACCTTTAAAATAATTTTGTGACAGTGAGAGAAAATGATAATTTTAACACCTTGCTAAATAGAACTTTTGAACTGTATTATAATGAAGTGATAACTTCTAAGCTGAGTGTGACCAGAGGTAATTAAAATATGTTGTAGAAAGAGCAACTGAAACGTACTTGAATGATATTTGTGCCTTTCAACTTTCACTGTCAAAGGCCTTTTTTTCCCCAGATCATCATCCAGATTTATTAGTATCTACAATATCATTTAAAAAATGCAGAATCTAGCATTTTTTGATTACATTTTCTAGTTTGCTTTCTCACAAAGATCTTAAATGATCCACGTCTTGCTGCCATGAGAAATGTATGATACTCTGTACAATTCTGGCCCCGGAATCAGGAAGGGACCCAAGTAACAGAGTAATGTAGAAAAAGTGCAATGTTTCAGTAGTTTGGGAAAACTGTAGTTCCATCCCGAGAGCACACTGTCCTTTCACAAAAACAGATCAGCTGATCTGATAATTAAATATCAAAGATGGATTAAAATATGAATGCATTTTTCCAATTGTTTCAGATTTTAAGAGTGGAAATTTTATGAGTTTGGGAGAGAAAAACGAATTCATAGGTATTATTCATTAGTATAATTCATTATACCATCACAGTTAATGAGCATGTGAAACATAAATATTTAAAACCAGATAACACTTACAACTGGGCCATACAGGTTTAACAAGAGGGTAGGAATTTTGAAAGCTTTCAGTGCATCAAAGTGGAAATTACACTGAAGATAAAATTTATATCTGAAGGTACTAAGGTGCTTTGGAAAATCCTACCCAGAAATACGATTGCTTGATTTTAGTGCAAATTAATGTTATGACAAAGATAATAAACTCCTGCTTCTGGGTAAACAGCTAGAAAATATTAAGTAAGAAAAGCATTAGCCAAGACCTTTCAAATGTAATTTTGATAGAGTGTCCTGGTTCAGCTTCTATCACCCACTCACAATTCAAG
The DNA here is from genome assembly GCA_013399055.1 of Ramphastos sulfuratus. Taxonomy (NCBI): domain Eukaryota; kingdom Metazoa; phylum Chordata; class Aves; order Piciformes; family Ramphastidae; genus Ramphastos; species Ramphastos sulfuratus. The sequence continues at coordinate 137,821 of WBNM01004685.1, forward strand.
GAATCTTTATAATACCCTGGCCAGCCTGGAGAGAGGATCACTCCACTGGGAGATGAAAAATGCCCACCACATGGAGCTAGAAATGAAACAAAGAGAAAGGTATAATAGAACAGACTTATATGTAATTCACATTATCAGTTTCAACATTGAACATGCATAATGAATAAATTAAAAAAAACTTGTTGCAGGAAGATGCAATCAGGCTTTGAAGCTGACAGACTCTTTGGGGTTCATAATTAGATGTGAGACAACTGAATTAATATCTTAAAAAGATAAAATGAACTGTTCAATAACTTCTGACAAAGCTTTTTACACTGAATTTTTATAGATGCAATCTGTTTTCCTGTAATAAATCACAGAACCATAGAATGCACTGGGTTGGAAGGGACCTCTAGAGGTCATCTAGCTCAAATCCCCTGAAGGAAGGAGGGACATCCCCAACTAAATTAGGTTACTCAGAGCCCCATCCAGCCTGACCTCAAATGTCTCCAGGGGTATGGGGCCTCCACCACCTCCCTGGGCAACCTGTTCCAGTGTTCCACCACCCTCATAGTAAAGAACTTCTTTCTAATGTCCAATCTAAACTTACCCTTCTCTAATTTAAAACCATTAACCCTTATCCTGGTGCTATATGTCTTTGTAAATAATCCCTCCTCAGCTTTCTCGTAGGCTTCTTTGAGGAATTGGAAGGCTGCTATAAGGTCTCACCAGAGCCTTCTCTGAACATCATGAGGGTCACCTGGGCCCACTTCTCCAGCTTGCCCAAGTCCTTCTGGATGATATCCAGTACCTTTGGCATACCAACCACGCCACTTAGATTGGTGTCCTCTGCAAACTTGCTGAGGGTGTACTCCATTCCGCTGTCTATGTCACTGATAATGATATTGAACAGCAGTGGTCTCTGTATGGAACTCTGAGGGACATCACTTGCCACCTGTGTCCATCTGAACATTGACCTTGTGGATGCGACCGTCCAGCCAATTCCTTAGCCACTGAAGAGTTTGTCCATCAAACCCATATCAAAGTTTGTTGTGGGGCACTGTGTCAAAGGAGGAACTCCAGACACATGGCATGCATGGCTCTTCCTTTGTCCACTGATGTAGTCACTCCATTGTAGAAAGCCACTAGATTGGTTAAGGAAGACTTGTCCTTAGTAAAACCTTGCTGGCTGTCTGAAATCACCTCTGTGTTCTCCAAGTGCCTTATCAAATCTCTTAGGAGGATCTGTTCCATGATCTTCCTAGGCACAAAGGTGGAGCTGACACGTCAATAGTTCCCAGTGTCCTTATTTCTGCCCTTCTTAAAAATGGGTGTGATGTTTCCCTTCTTCCAGTCATCAGGATCTACCATGAATTTTCAAACATCATAGAGAATGAGCTTGACAACCACTTCAGTCAATTCCCTCAGGACTCCAGGATGCACATTCCGATGCTTCGGGTGATCAAAAACCTTTTCTGCACTTACAATGGAAGAGTCTTTGTCCCCTATGTCCTCATCTTGTGGTCCTTCAACTCAGGAGGTGTGAAGAGAGTGGTTATCAGGGAAGACCAAGGCAAAAAAGTCACTGAGAGCCTCAGGCTCCTCCTCATCTGTTGTTTTTAACTCGCAATTCTTGTCCATCGTAGTGGAGTGGGTACGCTCTCTTTACCTTTCCTTTTCCCACAAACACCCACTATCATATCACATACATTTTGCTTATGTTAGCAGTTCAAATTCCTCATTCACAAAGAAGACATACTCACCATTCTTACAGAAGATTAGCTGGTTTGATTTTTTCCTTTGTATTCTGAAGGAGATAATAGCCTATCTTACTGTACTGGGGGGAAAAGGGTTTCTAGAAGCTATATAAAGTTTGGAATTTGACATGTTGCAAACATTTCTAAATATGAAGATTTATACTTCTCTTTTTTTTTTGTTTCCCTCCTCAATTATGATTTTTAAATAGTGTTTCACAACTTTCACCTTAAAATTGTTTTTTTCATAATACCTTTAGCAAACAGTAACAGACAAACAATAAGGTATTTAAATTCATATTCCACTCAGGAACTAGAAGGTTAACACTTGGGCATTCATCATCTCTACATTTTATTGTATGTAACCACTTATAAGTATTCATAATACATATGGAGCCCACAAACTGCAAGAACAGGAATACCAGATGGCCTTATTCTGAGCCAGTATACTACCATAGTAGGGATATAGTATTGCTAAACTTGTGCAAAGCTTCATTTTTATCACAAAATATACATGAAATTATTAAAGACTGTCTTTGGAATACAAAAAAAGTAGCTCTCTGAAAAAATTACTCCTAGGGATATTGCATTAAAAATAATGCCCATATATGACTGTCTGAATTCAGAGTAATTGCTCTTTGTATTTGGGATCTGACAATAGCAGAGTGTTTTCAGTTTGTTTTTTTCTGATTGGGGTTTTTTGGTTTTTTTTTTTTTAAAGAAAATCTTTCTTACTCTTCCACTGGTTATAGTTCCTCCTGATGCCTGCAGTGCAGGATTCAGTAATTTTGTTATTTGACTTTCACCATCACATGCTGATTTCCTAGTCCTTTCCTTAAAAACAGCTCAGTGACTGGGATTATCTTGAAGAATCTTGAAATTAAACTCTCCAGTCATCTTCCCAAAGGATTTTTTTCCCTGTTTTTTGTTTTGGTTGGGTTTTTTTTTTGTTTGTTTGTTTGTTTGTTTGTTTGTTTTTTTAATACTGATTTTCAGGCCCTGTTCTTTCTTCCAGTTCTCTTTGATGATTGTCTGGCAGATTCTACTCACTGTCAACGTGTTAAAAACAAAACACTAGTAGTTGTCATCAGCCAAAATTTCACTGTCAAACACTGAAAGCCTGATCTGAGGAATCTCACACAATTGTTCTGTATTTCTTTGTGTCATAGGGTACAGTAGTTGAGGAAAGAAATTTCTGTACCTGAGTATGAAGAAAGCTTTGAGGATGACAGGATAATCACTGAAAACACTGCAGATTCATAGTTTTAGAGTCTTTTTGTTTCAGGAGCTTATCACCCATGCTATAGAACATCAGGACACTAAGAATGCTACAGGAGTTATGCAGGAACACCAAGGTTAGAACTGCAGCACAGGTACAACAGCATAATACTTCGAGAGACTATAGGAAAGTCTCTTGTAGTATTATAGCCCTCACACAGGAAGGGTGGAAGGCAGAGAAACAGGAATTCCAAATCAAAAATTATCAAGGAACAGCAAAATCAGTGCTGCTCCACTAGAGAAGAGAAGACAGCAGCCAAGGAGGTAGAGTTAGTGCCTTCATAGAGAGAACATCATCAAACTCCACTGGAGCAAGGTGAACAGGATTGGATTGCAGTTCTCAAGTGACCATCATATGAATGAAATTTAATGAGTTAAGTCTCAGGCCAAACTAGGAAGTCCCATGAGCATGCTGAAATCAGCGGAGGATAGGGCTTTAGATCAGTGCTATTTCTTTCTCCTAGCTATTAATGAGGCCTGTCATAATAATGATTGTACTAGAATTAAAAAATGCAGAGATTAATATTATTGGTGTATTGCTAGCACTGAAGATTGTTGTTTTAAACATTTCCTCAAATTGAATAAATGTATGCTTTAGAAAGAAGAAAAGAAAAATAAAAGGCAGGAGTGATCCTTTCAAGCATAAAATGCCTTTGTGAAATTGCAGTTCCACCAGTGCCAAATGAGAGCTGAGAGTATGAACAGTGTAAACTATTCCCATTCCAGTCCTAATAAGTTTCTTAGATGAGCATTCATCGTTAGAGGTTATATAGCAGTGCTTACATCACTGATGTTTGTGCCTATTTTTTCTTATAGCAGTTATGAGAAAAAATCACTCCTGCAGACAGGTTTATAATAAAAGTTCATGCCTCACTAGACTCCTTTATCAAAGACTAGGTTTTACAGGAGCTTAGTGCTATCCATTTGCAAAATCTAAACTTCATTTGGTGACAGCTTAAAAGACATTACGTCAAGTTCTCCTGAATCAGACAGAAATATTATACACACCTCCACACTTAGGAATAGGTCCACTCCACATTACTTTTCCATCCATTAACATGCAAGTAATTGTTTCGGTTCCTTGTGTTTTAATAAATCCTTCCTCACATATGACAGAAATTGAGCTCCCCAGCTGAAAGTTGTCACCAAAGCGCCGAGCGTTGATTGGGACTCCAGGATCAGGGCATTCATTATGGCCAAATGCTTTTCAAAAGGAAAAAGAAAAAAGAAGGAAAAGGAAATAGCGTGAGAACTCTTGCAAGTAAGGTGATATTTTCAGGATTCTATTTTGCTAGTACGAACAAACTGCTTATAATAGGAAACTATAAGACATAAAAGCCTGAACAAAAGCAGAAAATCAATACTAGTACAAAAATTATGATAAAGTTATACCAGTGAGAATCTTAATTTGGACAGCTAGGCACTGGTAGGTTTCAGTGATGGCTGTTTTCCTTTCCACCAGCCCATCCTAACTAATGCTATGATGGGTCAAAAGCATCCATCAGAAAGGCAGAGCAAGCATGTGTGATGTGGTATCTTTAGTCGCCTTTTATATTTTCAATTCATCATGACAACCATTCGAGCCATACTGACTTCAGTCTGATATTGCCATAGCCTATTTTGTTTCCTCTACTGAGAGCCAGCTGCAAACAGCTGAAAAAAAAGGCAATATTGGCAACAGAAAGCAAACCTCAAACTTTAACTATGTCATTACATTTAAAATGAAAGAAATTTCTAGTATGTATAAATCCTTCCAAAAATTTAAGTCTGTGGGCAAATTAAATAAAAAAAAGTAATTTACCTGCAAATATCTAGACACTGTAATGAAGTTCATGCATTTTACTACAGAATGCAGCTTACAATGGGAGAGAAAACAGGCTCATCTTCCCAGCAGAACTGCATGAAGTTAAATGTATAGTAATATCATTAAAAGATGTGCATTAATTAGTCATTACATTTGATGTTTATACATTAAGAATACTACATATGACCTTAGATTTTAAAAAAGTGTTGATTTTTCAGTGAGAAACACAGTATCTGCCTTTCTCACATGTGACTGCAAATTATATCTTCACAAATATGCCTACGTATGGAGACATCGGAAAGGACTGTCATAAGAAGATAAAATTCACAGTACTGTTCTGCAGTTTTGCTAATGCCAGACAAAAAAATATTCCCCATGAAACTTTTAAAAAGGTAGTATTTTATTAACTTCACAGAAACATTTCTCAGATTCTGCATTACAGAAGTATTAAGAATCATAGTACCAGAAAGGAGAAAATATTGACTGACAATTGGAATTAGGAAATGCTACATATATTGGAATGATAATAGTGCTTTCATTGAATAGCTGCTTACCATTTGAGGATGGCTTTTAAAATGATGTAATCCCATACTTTTTCATAGGGATTACAAAAAAGTGCTCAATACTTTGTGCACAATTGTCGCTTTTAGTGAGGGGATTGATTGTCTGTCCAGAGATAGATTTTCCATATTGTTATCTGTAAATGTAGATAAATGTTGACTCCAGGTATAGCTTGCTTGGTGTATGACACCAGTTTATTAAGGCTGCAAAATTGGTTTATTGCTCTATATTTCAGCTCAGAATCTGAGTGGTGGCTGCTACTTCTGCCTCTATGCCATTTATTGTATACAATGGCTATGGAAAGCAAGAGAGGGAAAAACATCCCTTCCCAACAACGCCAGTCATTTTCTTAGCCTGGACTGTCTGCAGTTACATTAATTGACAAGTAAAATTCAGTCTGCCTATAACTCTGAAAAGCTTCATGTTGGAGCTGTAATAGTGCAAACAAACTTTAACACAAAAGGAAAATTAGTGCAGGAGTATATCCTAATTATTACTGTTTTACCCATCATCAATAACTCAAAAAAACTTTGGAAAAGCTATTTACGCAACACTGCACATAAAGAGGCCTGTATACTCATCAACTATCATCATTGCACTGGTGTTTGAAGTAGTATGTGGAAAAAAAACAGGTACAATAGTGATGGCAGAGGGTGACAGTGAAATAACTTCAGTTCTCAGAAGGATGTTAAAACTGTTTAGCATCAGTGAAATGTGAAGGGGAGGAACTGAAGAGATCTCAAGAGCTATAAAGGCAAGGATGAAGCTAACCATAATTCATCTGGTCTGCTCTGAAAGGTCCTAGGAAATATGGCCAGAGTGGTCCACTGGTGTGATTAATTGTTTTGGTAGATTGCCCTACTCTCATGAGTTTAGCCAATTGAATCTATTGATGAATATCCAGTATCGTGCTGTTGCCATGACAGCTTTAAAATGAGTGTGCTGGCTGGAGCAAGGTACCATGGGGCTTGAAGTTCAGATTGTAACATGGGAGGCTTTCATGTTTCTGGTTGCTGAGTCCAGTTTCTGGTTTGGAGTGTTGGCCTTTTTCCGCTGGGGTGGCTGCAGGTCGAGGAGTGAGGGAGTATTTTTTTTTCCTCGCCATTATATTCAAGCTTGACACTAAGGAGCACACTAGAGTGAAGCCTTAAGGAACTAAGTAGAACTCTTATAAATGCAAGAAAAAATATAGAGAGAGCAAATATTACAACTTCATTTTCATTATAATTGATTTTATATTTCAATAGCACTGAACAACCCCAGACTTTCCAATACTTAGTTCCAGCACTAAGATACCTAGCTACAGCTCAAAAGTTTAGTTTGCAATGATGGCTGGTAACTATAGAAACCAATAAGAAGAAACCACATTTTCTTCATGCTTACATTCTGCCTTTGTGAGAAATGACCTGGGGATGAAGCAGCTAAAATAAAGTGCTGGGAGCTGAAATATAAGATAATATCAGAAAAAGAATGTTTGCAGAGTAATCTGATGTCATCTTATCTTTTCTATTCAGACAACAATGTTCAAGGTAATTCTTAAGAGATACTTCTCTGAAAGATGGACAACCTAAACCAAAACAAAACAAATAAAGAGAGGAAAAAAAAACCAAAGAGGTGTAATATGACACAAGAAAAGTACAGAAAGTAGAGACAGGAGAATTCCATCCTTACAATACTATGAAAATGTTACTAATTATTAACAATCATTGAAGTAAAGTGGAAAATCTGAGTCTTGCAATGACCAAGCTTACATTATCTCATTTCCTCTTTGTTTTAATGGACAGGCTGTATTTTTTTCATATATTCAGTATTTTTCTGGGAAGGAAAGATATGGGTATACAGTTCCCTGAATCAGGCAGCTGAAGAGTCACTTACATTCCAGGTAAACCTCTGGAATTACCATACACTTAGACATAAGGAAGAAAGATAGGAACAGGACCAGTCAGTCCTGACATCAGACACCAGACTTTTGGGAACACAAAAATATTCTTTGTCTCTTGCCTACTTTGTCTACCTGTTGGCATGGAAAATTACTCTACTATCTCTACCTTCAGAAATGAAAACAAACAAACAAACCAAACCACCAACCAAAAAAATCCCACCAAAACCAAAAATCACCACAGAAAACCCAAACCAAAAGAAAAAGGGAGGAACCAAAATAAAGCAATCCAAGTGCATGAGGTAGGGCAGCTCTGGGTGGAGGATATAATAATCCACAGAACAGCCATAATGTTATCTTCACCATCCTCTACACATAGTAGCAAACTTGCTACTTCGGGCATTTCCTCTCCTTCCAGTTCCCTTCAAACTCCTCAAAAGGAACATCCTGGCTACACCCAGTCCTTCTCACTTCACTGCTGGGGTAATAAAATCTAATGTTACACATGAGGAAAGCCTCATGCTATGTTTTAGTGTCATTCATGCTATGAGCTTACATACTGCATCATCATTCCTGCCCTAGATGGGAATACATCTTATCTGCACTTTGGTGTAGGGTAAGTGCCAAACTATTTGACAGCCATACAACATAGCCAGTTCTTCGTATGTCCTTCAGAAGAAACAGAATGATTTTGCCAGGAAAAAGTAAAGTGAGTAAGTGTTAATTGTACTTAGTACTGGATATGGTATTGAAGTCACCTTCAACTATTATGTTTTCAATAAACGTAGTGCCAAGTAGTAAACGTGGAGCTATGTATGGTTTTGGGTGGTTTCAACATTATTATCTCAGAGAGGGGAGAAGCAAGTGAAACATGCAGATCTCCATTTTAACGTGAAACTCAGTGTTTCCATGCAACTTACAGACTAAATGCAAAAGGTGACAGAAGATGCTAGCTTCCCTTCTAAAAAGTACAAATATGTACAATTCAGAGCACTCAAGAGAAGGCTGGCTAGTATTTACTGCAGCTGCTCTGAATGGCAAACTAGAAATCAGTCTCTCAATGGTTGTTACTTCTGCCAGATAAAAGTGTCTATAATTAATATGAACTTACCTTCAGCCTCTATATAAGCACATCAAAATAGAGTAAATAACTAAAGTATGTAAGTTGTGTTTTTAACTCTATAATCGTGTAGTCAGGTACAGCAAAGTTTACATAGGAACGTCAGCAACTTGTTCACCAAAATGGCAAAGATAAAGGGGTGTAGTTGCACAGAGAAGGCATCCAAGTAGAAGGAAAAAGAAAAAAACCAAAATAAAACAAAAAAACAAAAGACAAGCACAAGGAACTGTAAATAAGCCACACATCCTCACAAATACACAAGGATGACTGGCAAGACAGAAAAGAACAAGGTGAGTAGCACCAGGAGAATAGGAGTCCTGTTCTGGGAGTGTGAAAAATAGTTTAAAATCATCAGCCATAAGAAAGGCAAACCAGACAAAGACAACAAAACTATTGTGGCCTGGCTTCTCTTATCAAAGAGATCCTATGGCTACCCATGTCAAACACAGTAACTGGAAGCTAGCATAGACTGTGGTCATCAACTCCAGGTTATCATATGCATTCACAGCTAAACCAACACATGAGCATTGAAGAGTAAAAATTTTGCACATACAGTGATGATGACTGACATTATAGGATTTAATCAGTAGCACAACATGTGCTGTTAATGAAATTATTAAAGTTCAATTCTACAATTTGAAATTTACTTGATTTGTCAGTCCAAGCGCTCCCTTCACAATGATCTCTAATGCTGTAAATCACAAATATATGAATCTTTTCAGCCCTAACACTGTATTTGAAAGACAATCAAAACACCTGAATCACACCTATATCTACCTAGGAGACATTTGAAGGTGTATTACCATAATGTCATTCTTGCATAATTATACATATCTCATAAACAGTACACCAAAACCAAACCACATACACACATCTAAAACCATGTTGTTACTTACTGTTATAACTGATGTTAAATCCACGTCCTGACATTGAATGATCAGCTTGGAATTCCAGACGCAAAATATGACCATTACTGGTAAGGTGGGAAGGAACTTCAGCACCAGTAAATGTTCCTATTATGGGAGAATCTGGAGAATCACCATCTTTAACTGCAAGGAAGTCAAACTGAGATTCTAAGTCAAAGTCATTAAAAGAGAGATGGATGCGGCTTCCAGGTTCTGAAATTATTGTCCAGATACAGTTTAAATTATTCCCATATCCCTCTGGATAATCAGGTGAAAGAACTGTTCCCATTGGTGCAGTGAAATTGGAAAGGCAAGGAACTGCCAAAAAAAGAAAGAAAAAGTAAGAGAATGTACCCATGTTCAACAATACTTAATCATTCCGTATCACTTATTTTCTCCTTTAGGAAATTGTTTGGATGAGCAGACCTCTCACTGAGCACATTAAAGAAGCAGAAAGTCAATAGAGCCCTTATCATTTGTTCACAGAGAAGCACATGAAATTAACTAGCCTTGAAGAGACAACAGAGTTATTTTGCTGTTATCAGGATAATATTTTATATTAAACCAATTCAGTTAAGCCACATTAAATCGAGTTGCAGGGATGAAAGTAATTGATTGCATTCTTAATGTATTTGATCTGTATTATTTCAGTGGAAAAGTTAAGAAAGATGCTGCCACAAGTATGTATCACAACATTTGTTTTACTTAGTTTGGATAATGTAACTGGAAGAGAGTTATATATGTCTATGGTTATTTAAGATATTAACATATAATATATGGGGAGGGGGGAAATATAAATAGAGGAAATATAAATAATTTAAACCACTTATTACAATTCAACAACTTCTAGTCTAAGGTAACATATTATCTAAGGAAAATAGCTATAAAAGCTATATCATACATATCAAGTCTACAGAATCCTACCAAAAAAACCTACACACAAACAAAAAAAAAAAACCAACATTCCCCCCCCCCAAAAAAACCCCAACAAAACCAAGAAGCAAACAAAATAAACCCCAAATAAACATAAAAAATAAACAAACATATGAAATCACAGAAAGACAATTCCTTTAACAGTTGCTTGGAAAAGAGAAAAAAAAAATCATTTAGCATTTCTAGAATCTCTCCTGGGCATAATCATTAGGGCAAACCCACTGCTGAACAAAAGAAAATTCATTCTGTCAGAAGCACTGCAATGTGCTAATTCTGTAACTCATTGCATGAATATTTACACATAAGAAAAACTTTTAAAATTATAGACCATATCATATAATCGTAAAATTATATATTAAAATAATAAAATAAAAAAATATTTGATACATACAAATACAGATTGGTATGTTTGCAGACCACTGGTTGTTTTCTTGGCAAATGATAGATTTCTCTCCAATTAATTCAAATCCAAACTGACATTCAAACCTTAAAACGTCACGGTTAGAAAATCCATCCCCTTCTCTCATACCATACAATGGTGTGCCGGGATCCCCACAGCTTTCCTTTTCAATTTCTGTTGAAATAAATAAGAAATTTACTTCCAGAAGAAGAGCAAAAAAAGGGGGGAAAAAAATCCCTGTGGCTATATCCTCACACCTAGAAAATAACTACACATTATTATAAGCAAATGAAAATAATCTGCATAACAACACCTGTTGAAACACACCACTGAGCCCGATTCTGTACTCCAGCCTCCTAAGGAGGAAATTCTGTGTAAGATTCTTATACAATCAAAGCTCATTGTGTTAATAGAAGGTGTTAAATGGAAAGCATATGAGGAAAAGTATTCATACTTAGTTTTGTATAATTTTAGGCAATAGTAGTTTTAAGTTAAAAAAAAAAAGTGCATGAGCACTTAAATCTAGCAACAGAGACCTGCATCCCATAGTGTAAATACTGTTCATTTTCCAGTACAGCTTAAATTGATGAACTAATCACATGTGTGTGGGGGGAAATTTTTATATATATATATATATATATATATGTGTGTGTGTGTGTGTGTATACACACATATATATTATTGTTTATACAATAACTACCTTTGAAAAGTCAAATGTAATCTCATTGATTAAGCACAGCTTTGTATCTTCTTCTGTATTCAGTTACTTTGTAGTCTTACTTTTTGATCTATGTAAGATCTATTTGATCTTACTTTTTCATGATTTATTCTGTTTCTGCAGATGTCAAGTTCATATTAGTCACAATGAGTGATAGCTAGGATCAATTTTTCTTTTCCTATGGTCACAACCACTGATTTAAAATTCTGTGATCCCAACGATGAGTATTTGCTATTTGTGGCTGCTGTAAGTTAAGGACTTACAGTTCTACCACAGAGAAGAAACTCCCCCAAGGGACTACAAAGTCTGAAGAAACTCTCCCAAGGGACTAGAAAGTCCCAGGATATCATAATATGTTATTCCATTCCATATCCTGCATTATCCCTATATAAGAACCCAGCTTTCCGGACAGCTCCCTCTTGGCTCCCTGCTCTTAAATTCTGCTTTTGCTTGCTGTGTGGGAGTGAGGCCTAGAAAGTGGCGGGAAGATAATTTTGCTGTGCCACAAGGCCTACCTTCGGGCCTTAGTCCTGAGAATGGGGGTGTGGGGGTGGNACCATGGACAGCAATATCTTTTGTACCTGGTTTACATTTGTAAATATTATTTCGTTTTAACTTCCAATTCTGTGTGAGTGTTTTTATTTACACCTTTGAGGTTAAATTCTACATTCTTTCTTGACCTGATTGCTCAAATCAGGACAGTGCCTAAGGAAAAAAAAAAGGCATTTGTGCTAATATTATGTCCATTAAATAGTTTTTTTCATTCTTTGTAGTCTTATTTAAAACAAAACAAAAACCAACTGAACAAAAGAGGCAACTGTAAGCATAAGTAATTTGCTAAATATATTCATAATGAATCAGGCATGATCTTTTGAGGTTTAGGGCTTTTGAGAGGGGAAACTACTTCAGAAATTATTTCATAGAGAAGCACATTAACAGTAAAAGGAGGTCTGATTTCTGTTGCTTTTAAAGATCTAACTTTTTAAAACTAACTTCTTTTGCGAAGGGATGTTAACTATTTTGGAAGCATGGTCACACAAAACAGTCACAGGGCACTGAATAAAAATAAATGCCAACATATTTACTGACAAGAAATATCTAGAAAACATATTAAATCACAGAACTTAAAGAAGAATAGGAGATTAAGATTAGATTTTTCTAATTATAGTTTTGTTATTTTTATGCATCACACTGAAGGGTTCTGTAGATTTGCAATCAGTGATGCACTGAAGTGAAAGCCCACGGTTATGGTATCTACCAGTACAGGACTACCAAGACATAACTGTTCTTTGTGTCTTATCCTCTGTCTTTGTGAAGGACAGGCATATTCTGGAGGTGACTAAATGGGCCTTGGGGAAAAGAAATGGTCACTTACTACATAAATGCATTTTGACAGACTTGCACTGGATTTAGGGCTTGAAGAGGTAACTTGTCTATCTTTTCCCTCCTGTAACTCAAGGGAAAACAGAAGATAAGAATGTGTCTCTTATAAGGGAAAACAACTTTGAAAGAAAAGAGATCACCAGAGCGGAGTGGAAAAGTACAATAATGCAGATCTGCAGTTTGGTAGAGTTTCCAAATCTATAGTACCTCAGAGATATACCAGGCAAATACTAATTATTCTACAATGCTGTTAAAGAGTGATAGCAATATCTGTTTGCTTGTTTTTCTGACCACATCAATAAAAGATGATAAATGACTAGATTTTTTTTCTTTTTGCACTAGTAAAATCACATTTGAATTTATTACATGCTACTTGTTGCAATTAAGCATACTGGGTTAGCTAAATGTTAGTTTGTGAAAAGAAACAAAGTTTCAGTGTGTAATAAAAAATAATGGAGCTGGCTGGTTTATGTTTGAATTTGCCATGCCAAAAGCTACAGGCATTCACTATCTTATATTGTCACATTGACATTTTGTAAGATAATGGAGGGGGGGGGGAAATCTACATAATCCCACTTCAAAACATGAAAAGTATGTGCAATTCATATATATATATTACTGAATTCACATTCTAATTTGGTTGCTAATTTGCCGTGCCAGTGTTCCCAATGCAAGACTTTGTGTATTCAAAGACCTAGGAAAAGATACCATTATATATTTGTACAACTTTTTTTGTGCACAAAGTGAAGGAACCAGCAACAGTACAATCATTTGTCTTGTCATGAATAAGGAGGAAAAGCACTCAGAAAGCAATAAGCAGGAAATGAAAAATTAATACCTTATGAATCAAGAACATGTATTTGTGTCAATTAGGATTTAAAAAAAAAAAAAAAAGAGCAATTGGTAAGCTATGCCATATATCTTCACAGAATATTCAAGAAAAAGAATCTTAAAGATACACAGCAGGCAAATAGTTATGGACCCATTTCAGCAAGATCTTGGATTATGCTTACCAGAGTGCTTAAGAGAAGACTGGAGGTTTGGTCACATTTGCATGAAATCAGGTTTAGGTATTGCTATGATCAGCTAACCAAATAGAAAGCAATTTGAATAATGTAACAGATGATACTTTATCCTAAATATAACTATTTCATATGTATCTTCAAATAAAAGAAATCGCTTTGCCTATTAAATTTTACTGTTGCAGCATGAATGTTTTTTGCAAACAAAATATGGAATTTCATTTTCAAAAGAACAGAGAGTTCAGTGTTATTTGATTTTCAGTTATTTTTTAAAGGTTGTCAAAATAGCTTTGATTCATTTTCATCTGCACATTGCATGTCTTGAGAAATGCTGGTACATGAACATATTTTCACCTTAACCACTACTCAGAACAACTACTGTGATTTATTTAGCCCCAGTTCTGATCACAATACATTTTATGTTTTGTTTATCTGCTTGCTTTCCTAAAAGACAGAAAAAAAACCCCAGACCTGCCCTTATGTGTGATATGGCTATATCTCTAGCAAATAGCAAGTGTGAAAATAAGGAGTGGATCTTGCACTGAGTGCAGATACAAACAGGCTGGAACAATGTTCTCTATCAAAAACACGAGAAGGTGCACTCAACACGACCTCTGGCTGTGCCTGACTGCCAGGTGAGAGATCCATTAGAGTGTATTGCAGTACCTTCTTTGTGCTCCTGAGTTCCCTTACCCAAGAAACTGGTATGTGAAGGCAGGAAAGGAGAGGAGGAGGCTGACTTATGTGTACAGTCAAGTCTTGTCCCTACATTAGTGTATAATGTGTTATACAGAACACCCGTCCAAGGGTACAGTCAGTGAGTGAATTTCTAGAGGAGGGTGGGAGGGAAATCTATAAAAGCAGCAGCTGTTCTTTCCCTGCTATATAGGCAGTGATAACCTTCCACACACCCTTGCTGAATTGTACCAGTTGTCATGGTACTTTTCATTTTCTGTTCACCTAAAGTGACAAGCCAGAATGTGAGTATGTCAGAAAGAATAAAAGCATAATTAATTGAGGGAAAGTAATGGGGCTAAGGGCACTTATGGGAAAGTCAGATGAGGTTCCTCTGAGAATGCCGTGCAGCTACCATTGAGAGTAGTATTTTATGTATAGCAGAAGTTCCTAACTTTTCCAGTATAAGGAAAAAGTAGTCCAGCCATTCTCCACAGTAAGAGATTTTTCAGAGGGACAGCAGTTACACATACACAACTTTTATTGTACAATTAATCTAATGATTTTTACTGCAAGCATGAAATATTTCCTAAGTTCTACTACATGTTGCAGGTACTTACAGACTTTATGGATATACATACATTCTTCTTTTCCTATTCAATACCATGTTCTGTCTTTTAAAGCTGAGTTATTTACTATTTAGTCATCAATAAGCTGGCCCAGCTAATGAATGAATGAGCCCTGTGGGGCTCTAAATAATAATTGCATCTCCAATAACACAAGTTACTCTCTTAATTTAGGTTTAGAAAATTAACTGCTCTGTAGAACTCTATCCTCACAAACAGTTTAATGGCACCATGAGACTTCTCATTCATATAAACATTCACAACAGCTTGGGTTCAAGCACATATATTTTGAAAAAGAAAATAGCTCTACATGCAAACTGAACTAACACTACTGCTTCAAAATAGTAAATTAAAATCCTCAAATGCTTTCAATTTTAAGTTGCATCTTTCTTCATGGAGTTGTTTTTGTAATTTTATTCAGGACAGCTTTTTCCCCACAACTCTTAAAAAAAAAAAACATATTAAATTTTCCAGACACTGGTCTTTAGGATAATTTAAAAATTCTGGTAGCACAATATTATTCATTAAGTTTTTAATGGCTGTTTTGTAACATTCTAACATGCATTACCTTGCTAGCATCATCCATTATTCACTTTGATTAAAAGCTACTTAGACTGTTCAAAAGTCCACTGAATTAAACGGCTGGGGCATTAAGTCTAATTTCAGCCAAAACCATAAACAGAATTATTTGAATTTTAAGAGAAAGCCAGAAGAAATATTAGTTTATATGCTGAGATTTAGGAGATTGCTTAGCAGTCTCTAGAACTCAGAGAAAACCAGAGTACTCTTAACAATTTTGAGTCCTATTTTACAGGAGTACATAAGAATACTTTTATCTTTGAGTATGTGCTTTGAGACTGTAAATTTTAAGTACCACCCCTAACAGAAACACTGATTTGATGCCTGAACTAATGAGACAAAATAATTATATATGCCCAGAACTCCCAAGATGATTCATATCTACTCTCTTACCCTACACAACATAATCTGTCAAATATATTTTACCTAATCAACAGAATTTTAAAGTTCTTTGTATGAAATGCAGCCTTCTTTACTGCCTCAAAAAAAGGAAATCATTAGTAGCTCCAGGAGAATATTTGTTTAGCAGAATATCTGACTGCATTAAAGCAACTTAGTTTTGAAGCACTATGTAATTATTTAAATATAATGCAAAAAAAAATCACTTACTATTGATTATTGATTTTTTAAATGAATTCCCCAGATTATGACACTTTCAAAATTTCAGCAGAATTAATATGAATGAACTCATTTCAACAAATATTCAAGCTACCTCAGTCTGTCTTTATGTTCAAACCTACCTCTGTTTGGGGATGAACATATTCATTCACCTTAGGGGATCATAGACTCCTACAGAATTTGTTCTTTTTCCTTCCATTAGCTAGTTTGCCCTGTTCTTCACATATTTGATCAGACAGCAGCAAACCACTGATGATACACTTCTAGTGGTAAAATATTTATTTATATAGTATAGTAATTATATATATATATTTATAAATTTGTATAAACACATCTTTATACATACATACATATAAGATATAAACACATAGAATCATAGAATGGTAAGGTTGGAAGGGACCTCAAGGATCATTTAGTTCCAACCCCCTGCCATAGGCAGGGACACCTCCCACTAGAACAGGTCACTCAAGGCTTCATCCAACCTGGCCTTGAACACCTCCAGGCAGGGAGCAGCCACAGCCTCCCTGGGCAACCTGTGCCAGTGTCTCACCACCCTCACTGCAAACAACTTCCTCCTAACATCCAGTTTCAATCTCTCCTCTGCCAGTTTAAACCCCTTGCCCCTTGTCCTGTCATTACAAGACCTTGTCAATAGTCCCTCCCCAGCCTTCCTGTAGGTCCCCTTCAGATCCTGGAAGGCTACTCTAAGGTCTCCTGGAAGCCTTCTCTTCTCCAGGCTGAATATCACTAATATTTAATGATTTCATGGGAGTGCCATGGATTTGTTTTAATCTACTGATCATTAAAGAGACCAATTTTTGCTGAGCTAAACATCTAATCAGAATGTGAGATTCTTTCAGCTTTTTTTTTTTCCCTTTGCTAAAGAACACAGGACAGAGAAAAATATAAAGTCTGTAGAGAAACAGTTACCAATTCCTATTAAAAAAAAACCTCACAACCACAAAAAACCCAGAACATGCTGGACCTGTGTGTTGATTCACTCACAGAGGATTAATACTATGAATGGTAAAAATAAATGCCTACAGACTACTGAAGCTTCCAGTAGCTAGTGGAAATGATGAAACACCTTAAATTTCTCAACTAGAATTAGGCAACAGGAATTATGTGACAAGAGACTGACAATCATCATATATATTGGTGTTATCATATATAGTGCTCAATATCAACCTTCATTTTAGTTGGATCTGTCTATTGTTTCTTGACACTTTCTCAAGAAAGTAAGGACATTGCAGCAAAGTATTTGTCTATTGGGGGATTTATACCATTAAAATCTTGTCTGTGACTTGTGTTGCACATTCCAGCCACTATTACCCTGGTATGTGATAAATGCTTACTATGGTATTAATATGTTATATTACTACTGCTATTCCTATCAAAATTATTTATTCATCACATATTCTTTTTATGGGAATATGTCACTTATCTAAGTGGTAAAACTGTTCCTTCTCCATGGCTATTTCATAAAGGCCTCTACTTCTACACAGAGCTTTGTCTTCAGCTGGCTTTAGACTGTCTGTGTGGCTTGCTTTCTTGCACAGGGTTCTGTTCTTATTCTTCCTCATTCTGCTATCTCTTAGTCTGGTCAATCATTCCCTTCTGGCAAAAGGAAACTAGAGCAGACTAAAAAGAAAATCCCAATCACATAAAAACTCATCCTCAAAATTCTGCCTTCCCCTCAAGAGAGTGGACAAGATTATTTTTGTTTGTTTGTTTTTATTTCTCACCACCATTCTTTATTTTTAATTGGCAATATATAAAATTAATATTTTCCCAGTTGAGTCTGTTTTGACTGTGACTGACTGGTGACAGATTCCTCTATCCTTACCTCAATTCATAGATTTTTTCAATTGTATTTTGTCCCCCTGTCTGCTGAGAGGGGGGTATGAGAGCAGCTTGATGGACATCTGACAGCCAACCAAAGTTATCCACCAGACAGCTGCATCTAAATTTCATCTAAATGTGGTTGTTGAATGTATTTTTTTTTTTCAGTAACAAAGGGAGAGCTCTCACCCTTCCACCCCACTCCCCAAAAAGAAAAGAAGAGAAAGAAGCATTGCTGGAAGCTCTGATTAGACTACAGCTTGGACTAAGCTCTTGAGGATTTTAGTTTCTATAATCTAAATCCTCTTAAACAAGTGAGTAAGCCTATGCAAATTGGAATTCTACAAACTGAATCTAGTTAGATATTCATCCCCTTGCCAAATTTCAGGTCACTGATCCAATATGCAAGAATGCTAGAACTTATTAATAAGGTAGCCAGGTTTTGGTTTTTTTTTCCTTTAATGGCTATAAAACACTGTATTTTCCTGAAGCTGCTGAGATGCTTTACTTAAATTTGCTCATGAGTACTTCCAGTGAGAAAGTCATTCACATCACAGATAATGTCAGCCCAAACAGTTAAAGTTCCAAATTTCTAAGCGGTAAAATAAAGAATAATTAAACTGTTCCTTATCTTACTTAGGAAATGATTATTCAATGTCAAAGTAGTGCATCAGGTTCACCAATAATATGCTTTATTGTTTCACTCTCTGTTATGGTTGATCTTGGAAGTATCTTCCAATCTGGTTGATTCTATGATTCTATGGTTAAAATATATAGAGACAAAAGTTCATTTGCATATGGATGGGAGAAGATTAAGTAAACTAAACAAAATACTTCCTCAGTACGTAGCATACATTGCAAGATCACTACTCTGGCTGTGTCTGAGTTGTTTGCAAGAAATTTTAAATATCAGAGAGATGCCATTGTGACAATGAGAGCAAATTTTCCAATCCACATATTGAAGTAAACATCAGTCTATAAAATGCACAAGTGATCTAATTTTAGTGTATAGCTGAACATGAGAAACACTTAAAAATACCAAGAGCATGAAACAAAGATATAAAATTCCAAATTGCATACACATCCAATCTCATACTAAATGTTTTAAAAACTAAAAGACATAATTGACTGGAACAAAAAGTGTGGCTTCTAAATTATAAAGATACTTGACTGGTGATTGAATACCATTTAAAAGAGTGCATTCTAGGTTAACTACAGGCCTCTGAAGGCAACCACCTAAAAAAGGACAGAAGCACGTGAGCTATTTTTCCCATCATTTCCCCCCTCATGCACTGCCCCATTCCCTCTCTGTATTGAGCCTTATTAACAGCTTATAAAACTTAGAATATAGCTAATTATTTTATTTATTAAGATAGAAATATAAAAGAAATGAAGATGACAGGAAACAAGAGCACTATACCTAAGTCATGACAGACCAACAAACTCTTAGAACAAAACAACCTTCAATGTCAGAGCTTGACATTCAACAAGAAGATAGGAAAAATTGCTGTTTACTTTCCTGCCTCATGCAAGACCTAGCGACTGCACTGCCTTTACAGTCTGCTCCCTTGCCCTATTAATATTTTTGGGAAGCTTTTGACTGGTATTGCTTATGCAACACCTAATTATTGCCTTGCCATAAATGGTCATATGTAGCATCCTACCACTACTTCATCTGCTACTGTAGTTCCTAGCACTGCTAACAAAACCAGCCCATTTTTAGGTGGCGAACAATGATTCAAAGGTCACCTCCTTAGAGCTTGGAAGTTTTCTGAAAAGGAGAGTAGTTCCAGCTGAATGTCACTATACTACATTCAAGCTAATGCAGAAACTTAAAACCTCACAGGAAATGTGAAACAAAGCTTACAAAAGAAATCTCAGAAGGAACAGCTTGAAAGATATTCACTACAAATTCTCTTCGGTATTCCGCTTTGTCAGAGGCTTCCTGTTAAATTACATGTAGGAATTTCTTCAACCACTAGGAAAAACAGTTTAGTCAAGAAATATTTATAAGTTAGCAGAGATTATTTTTAAAATGGACTGAATGATTAATGAAGGCGAATAATGTTTCCTTGTATCCTTAAAATTCAGTCACAAAGGAGCAAAGGAGTCAGACTGCTGAAGGCCAGCATATCTATCCTAGGTAAAGCAGTAAAAGAATGCTAATACAAAGGTAAAATTAAAGGTGTGCAAATCAGGGCAAATTTTTGTCCAGCTATCCACAGAAAAATGTTATCCTGACGTAATACAAAGACTGTCAAGTACATTTTAGGATGGACTTCTGTTCATTAAGTGCTAGAAGAATGTAAAAGACATTTTACATTCTTTAGGTTTGGTTGGGGTTCTGGGGGGTTTTGTTTGGTTGGTTTGTGTTTATTTTTGTTCTTGTTGCTGCAGCTGTTGTTTGTTTTGTTGGGGGTTTTTTGGGGGGTATTTTATTTGGTTGTTTTGTTGGTGGTGGTTTTGTTTTGTTTTTAATAAAATTGAATTACATGATTTGCTTTGCTCTTCTGTAGGACACGCATCAGAAGACGATTTGCATCCTCCATGACTTGTACTTGCCTGTAGATCTCTCCTAGGAAGAAATTAAATCCTCTCTTAACTATCACTTTGATGAACAAACTCCAAAGAGAATGTAACTTGGGACAACTGCTATTTCTCAGTGCAGCAGAATAAAGTACTCCCAATTTTGCTATGGAAAAATTATGGGAGAAAACAGTGCAAGACAGACACTCTTTGCAAACAATAAGTGATGCAGTCCAGTGTATTTGGTCCAGCTTGGATGGAGTCAGCTTTCCCCATAGCAGCTTTCATAGTGCTATGCTTTGCAGTTGCAGCTAGAACACTGTTGATAACACACAAATGTTTTGGCTGCTGCTGAGCAATGCTTGTACAGTATCAATGCTGCCCCTTCAAACCTTCCTGCTGAGTGAACGACGATAGGCTGGGGTGGACTAGAGGTTGAGAGTGGACATAGCCATGACAGCCAACTCAAACTGGCCTGGTTTCAGTGAGGTCTTCAGAACAGAGACATTTCTTATCACTGTTGTTTTAAACCCAAGTTAGGGTACAATTAAGCATGTATTATCACAGTATCACAGTATCACCAAGGTTGGAAGAGACCTCAAAGATCATCAAGTCCAACCCNTACTGCTGGCTCATGTTTAGGCAGGTGTCAATCAGCACCCCCAGATCCCTCTCTGTTTGGCTGCTCTCCAGCCAGTCCGATCCCAGCCTGCACAGACACCACTTCTTAAAGCAGTTTTGACTTTCAAAACCCTCCTTTGTAAAGCAACATAACTAGTAAAATATAAAAGCATCATCATGTGAAATATTAACACTATTTTTTAAAAAGAATTTTTTAATATTGTTTCATCTAATGTTCATTTCTTCTGATGTCATCAGAATAAAACTATTCACATTTTTTCATTAAATGATACCCCATTGATTTCTTTTTTATGTGTATTTAATATCTATCTGAACAGTATCATTGAAATCACAGTGGCCTTACAAATAGCTCATCAGAACCCCATGTGATAGAATAGTCCAACTAAAAAATGAGATTTCCTTAAGACTGAATGTTGCAGTAATATATCACTACAGAATAAAATCCATATTCTTGAATGCTGATTGACGACCTGCCTGATGTAACCCCACTTACTATTAATAAAATTCCTGCTCATCCAGGCCAGTTTTACACCCTGCTGGCTTGACTTCTGACACTTAGGAATTGGCTGCTCCAGTGCTCTCACAGGATGGCTCTTAAAAATTGAGAAGTTATCATAAAACTCCAAGCCTACAGTTGTCAGTAATTGCAGTGCAAGAGAATTCCTTTTTCCAATGAGTAATAAATCATTAGATGCATACAGTGAGAAATAAAGAAGGATGGTTCATAAGCATGACTAAACATAATAGGTAAGAAGAAAATCAGGAAAAAAGCAGAAGGCTTTATCAACCTTATTGTGGTGCAACTGTATTTTGATAGTGCGAGGCCACAGGCAAGGCAGGGTTTGGAAAAGTGACTTCAAGGGTTTGGGGAAAAATAAACAAAACAGAATAATCTTCAGCAGCCTGCTCTGGCCCAACTAGAGGTCCAGTCCTGAGATGGTATAATAACAGTCAGATGAGCAATATGGTCATGTTAGAGACAATAATTTTATAAACCTAATAACTTGTTGAAGGGATCAAAACTGACAATTTTCCAAACGTCTCAGTACATCATTGTAAGGTGATTTCTAACCTACGACAGCATTTTTAATAAATAGAGGAAAAAAAATCCAAACAAAAAAACCCAAACAAAACAAACCCCAAACCAATGAACCAACAGACCAAACCAACCAACCAACCCCCAGAAAACCAAAAAAAAAACAAACCCCAAACAACTAAGCAAAAAAAAAACAACCCCACAAACAAATAAAAAAAGCCCAACCAACCAATGAAAAATAACTCAAAACGATACTACAAAAACCCAAACAAACAAACAAAGAAACAATCAAAAGCTTTGTGGGAAAACCCACAAAACAAATCCAAACCTTATCAGTTTTAAATATCCCTTAAAAAAAAAAAAAAATTATGAGGCAATGAGGAGAAGGGGCAAAGGTCAAGAGGATGGAGATAGAATCCTTTCAATGACACAGTGATAGAAAAAGGGGGTAGCATGCAGAAACTGGAACACATGAGGTTCCACAGAAACATAAGGGAAAAAAAAAATCTTCACTTTGAAGGTGGCAGAGAACTGGAACAGGCTGCCCAGAGAGGCTGCAGAGTGTCTATCTCTGGAGGCAACAGTGTCTCTGGTGTCTATCTCAGAGGCAACAGAGGCATTCAAAATTCGCCTGGATGGGTTCCTGTGTGATTTAGTCTAGATGATCTTGCTCTAGCAGGGTGTTAGACCAGATGATCTTCAGAGGTCACTTGCACCCCCCACCATTCTGTGACTCTCTGATTTCTGTGAATCTGAGAGTCTGCAAAATGCATTGTCAATCTTTTTTATACTCTCCATTGGCTAATGGAAGCATATAAAAATAATCTGTGGGGTCTAAAATTGCTGAAAGCGAATAAAATTTGACCTGCCATCTGTTTTTTCTCAAAACCAGACAATTAACAATATCATTGACTTGGCACACTATATATTACAGTACATATGTCACACTAGACAAAGTGATTTGCTTTCTACAGAGTTGCAGAGAGGGTGTCTTGAAGTTTTTGGAGTATTCTTACTTTTCAGTTGTTCCATTTTAGAGATTTTTTTTTTTAATTATTATTTTGACAGAAACTATGCCTTGCCATTAAATTCTTCCATGTAGAGCTTTTAATTTTCCCTAAATATACTGCTAAAGTAGGAAATGCACCACACTGCTAAGCCAAATGTTATTCATTACTTATTACACTGTTGTTCTGCTTTCATTTTCTGAAGTCTGAAGCTGGAATGTCAGATTTCAAGTATCCTTTAAGCCAATATAAAAAGTTACAAGTAGGGATGGTTATGTTAACAGCATACAAAGTTGCTACTGCCCAAGTTCAAGAATAATGGCCTAAGAAGACCCAAAGGAGAAGGAAACCCTACTATGAACATCATACTCCTCCAAGTACTGACCTCAAGATGCTAATAAGATGTAGCACATTCATCCCTACTGCCCTCTACATGAGGAAGGACACAAAGAGACACTGCAAAAGCAAGCCTAGCTCCTGGGGTAAGGAGCAGATACTAGAAAGGGCATGTACCACAATATCCATATTGTTAATAAGGTTACTCTCTGTTAATTAAATAACCTGGATATCAGGCTTAAAACATGAATTGGATAAAGAAGAAATACTTCAGTATTTTTATAGTTTGTTCCCTTTTTGTTGTGGCTTTGAGACCAGATGCCTTTAATAACCACAAAGTTGAGGGCCTCCAGAAACTAGAGAGGTCCAGGAGGTGCTTGTAATTAACCTGAATGTAACAACTGATTTGCAAGCAACTCATACCACTTCCTTTGGCTATGTCTGGATGGCAAAGATACCCTAATCTCTTCAGATCACCTCTCTGAAATGCCTCTTCAAGGAGTAAGAATTTCAAACACCATGTTTTGGATTTTAAGAAGATTTTAGGGATTAGGTGTTCAAAATTCCATGAAGTATAAATATTCAAAATTCCTACTTTAATTTTTGAGCAAGCATGTCTTCCAAGAATTGAGATCACTTCTAAACACCATCTTACAGATTTTATACTAATTCTATTTATTATTCAATGAATAAAAGTGCACCTCCTAGAGTTCATTTTGTTTGGCTTGTGACCTCATGTGTTTAATGTCAACTTATTAATTCTATTAGGTTAACTTCTATATTTGCTCAGTGACTTACATTTATATTCAGAGAAAGTTGTCATGATCTCTCTTTAATTATCACTTAATAAGGGCATTATTTGCTATGGTACTTATTTAGTGAAGATCATTTTCCTCTCAAATTGGTCTCTGTAACATCCAAACAATTCAAGTGAAAATTCTGGAGTGGCTAACAAAAGCAATAATCAAGATTAGTTAGTTTGCAGATCTATGCTTACATCTCTTCATTTTCTAAAGTCATTTAAAATGCAGACTAAATTGACATTCTACCCTCTGATTTCATAAAATCATTAAAAACCAAAACCAAAGAACAATCAACCAAATAAAAAGTACTTCCCAAAATAACCTACTATCTAACATCTCCCCAGTTTCATTTAAAAAGTACAACTGGCAGAAATTAAAACAATAACTTTTCTGTAACACTGAAGTGTCGTGAAACAATTTAAAATTTCCAAGACACTAATCTTAAATGCTCTTCTTCTAATTCCCTGCTAAAAATAGTTCAAAGCAGTTTCTCCACAGTCAGCTTAGCTGACAAGTCAGCTGTGGCCTTCTTTTAATAACTGTCTCCAACACTTGTCAATCAGTGTTAGAAAGTATTGGCTATAGAATCAGCAACATCATGCAGTTGTACTTTCATGATGCAGTTGTACCTTCATGTAAGTACATTTCAGGAACTGGTTCTAAAGGGCTCACTGCAGGAAAAAAAGTCACATTCAATCTGCCAAATAAGTGAACTATTTAATTGAAAACATTCTTCCAGACTATTCAGCTGAAAAAAGATGACATTTTTATTTTTTTTTAAACAGTGAAAGGTGTTCTAATTTGAGAGAATCTAGTTATGTGGCAGGCTATTAGCAATAAAGATATTACTCTTTTTAATGGTTTATGGGGAGAAGAAAGCTCTTGCATGTAGTGTTATTTCTGCATCATTTTCTATGAAGTATAATATTTAACTTCCAGACTCCCTGTCAGTTTTTTGGAAATATAAAGTCACAATTGCTCAAATTCTTATGATCTTACAAAAATGGGTTTCTAATCTTTGAAGATTATGCTGTATTTGTATTAGTTCCTCTTGTATTTTGTGCAGCTCTTTCCCCCTCAGTTGTAGATGAACAGCATTCAGTTTCAGTGTTTAAATATGTTGGGATCTGTTTCTGCACAATTGTTTATATAGAACTTTCCTCTTCACCATGGCTTTGGGAATACTGTGACAATATGGCACCACTTCCTGAAATACTGAATGACACAAAGTACTCACTCATGCAGCTTGTGATCAGTAATAACTACTAATTTTTATCTTCCTGTGATGGTTTGGGAGTTCCCTGCCCCCCCACACTTTGTAAAATCACCCAGACTAGACTCAGCCAGCTGGAAGTTAAGGACTGAAGCTCTATTTACAGCTCAGCACAATATACAAGCAGATATATACACAATAGACAGGAATAGTTACAGAAATATACAAGTTAAAGGTAATACAGAGACACAATACCCCTCCCAGAAATCAGAGACCCCAGGAGGGGCTCCCAACCACCCTTCCACCTTCTCCCCACCACTCTACCTTACCCCAAGGTTTGCCTTACGCACAAGGAGAGTTTGGAGGATGGGCCAGGGGAGTTAGAAGCAGAGTGGTTAGTGAGGTTAGCAGAGAGGAGAAGGCAAGAAGCTGCTAGACAGCTTGAGAGTGCCTGAGCCCGAGTGTCTTATCTTTGTTTTGTACTCTTAGTCTTAAACATCTCAGCAAGCCTATGAGTGAAGCAGACATCACCAGTGTTTCCTTTTCACAGCCTATAATATAATTTTCCATTACAATATTCCAATTAGCCTCAAACCAGCACACTTCCTTTCATAGCACTGATGTGGGAAACCTAAAAAGAATCCCTTACTTGTCTGATCTTGTATCTGAAGGATGCACTAAGTTTTTCAAATAATTGCTCAAATTATGACTTAAAAATACTACACTTAAAATTTGATTGCTAAATACCCCAAGTTTTCACATTAAAAATAATCTAAATATACATTTGAAGCTTGAAAATACCTTGCATAATAGGGAGATAACAGGTAAAATATATCTCCAAGGAAAGAGCAAGTGTGTTTCTGTACTGTCCCCTCCTAATATTTGTTATTCTACCTTGCAAAGTCATTTATTTTATGACATGCTGAAAAAGGAATTTTAAAACAACAAATTATTGACTTTATAATATTCTCACCAATGTTGAAATATTTAAATAATCATAACAAAAACCTCCATTTGCAACATCTTAATCTAGAAGATGACAAAGATTTCTATGCCTTTGCAAAGACTTTGTAGGTTCTTTCAAATGGTGCATATATTCAAGACAAGAAACTCTTAGTTCCTGTAATAATATAATTTAAAATATTTTTTTTCAGCTGAAAACTTACTAATGCAGAGGCATTTAAAAAATCAGTGTCTATTGCTATTATTATGAATGATGTGGCATATCCAATTCCATTGATAAAAGATGTGATCTTCTATCTCACACTTGGAGCAAGTTCTTCACAGTGAGGGTGGTGCGACACTGGCACAGGTTGCCCAGGGAGGTTGTGGCTGCTCCCTCCCTGCAGGGGTTCAAGGCCAGGTTGGACGAGGCCTTGAGTGACCTGTGCTAGTGGGAGGTGTCCCTGCCTATGGCAGGAGGTTGGAACTAGATGATCCTTGAGGTCCCTTCCAACCTTACCATTCTATGATTCTATGAAGTACACCAATTTGGAGGACAATGGGTAAAGAGCACTAGGTAATGACATCCCACAGCCTTTTGTTCCTCCCATCATATCCCATGTAGCACTCAGAAAAATCTATATTCTTCAAAATGCCTGCCAGACTCAGACCTCAATGTCAAGTAAGTTGAAGAATACCTTTACAAATTCTGATGGGATGAGGCACACGTATCTTCTCTGCCTCTGTAGCTGGGTATCACGATGCACAGAAGCAGGGATTTAGGCATCAAAAACATTTTAGTGGCAAACATTTTAGCTATTAGCAAGCACTTTTATCAAGTACAAGTACCGTTATCAAGTACATTATCAAGTAATTAACTCTGACATAAGCAAGTCTGCAAAGTGAAACAATAGAAGATACAGTATCCATGCTATCTATTAGAATTTCACCCTGCTTCAGTGGTTTTACTTTGGACAAGATTTATCAGGTCTAGATAAATATGCATTAGGAGCTAAAGCACATGAGGTATACTATTCCCAAGGCTATTCAAGTGTATCTTATGAATTACCTTAAAGTAATGTAACTTGTGCCTTTCAAGATTGCTTCAAGATGAAAACTAAAGCAGGGTAAGCAGGAATTATCAGAAGAAGATTCAGTTAAAAAAACACATTACTGGATCTAATCTAAAATGCTAATGGAGTTGCATCTTTTATGTAAGTAGAAACTTGGAAGATCTAAATATATAATATATATAAATAGATCCAGTATCAGCCATAGTCAGGTCTCTAGATAGATAATGGGAAGTTGTGATGTGAAAGGGAACAAGTTACAGGAATAGAATTTGATCTAGTCCATTAAAGAGAAATATAAGCAAGTTAGGCATACATTCTTTATAATTCATGTAGTCACTTAAAATAAAATGGCCTCTGATCCTGATTGCTGGAAATGACAATACTCTAAGGTAATTCTGAATATTTTGCAGAGAAAAGTCAGAAATATTTGACTGTGTTAAAGAAGTCAGTGGTAAGTTAAAGCCCTGAATGCACTGTTCTAATTCAGGTACTCTATCTACCTCATTGGACTTTCTCTCAACTTCCAATTCATAAGTTCCAAAATTTTCATTACAAGACAGATGTTTAACTGAAATAATACATATTTAGATGCCTCTTTTCAGAGCCTACCAGCATTAACAGAAAGGATTTAAACACAAAGAAGCACTTAAAAAAACAACCCAAAAAACCCTTCCCCAGTCTACTTCCTCCTCCCTCCCTTTCCCATTTAATTTAAGGAAACATTTCATGCTTTCTGGAATCTCTAATGAATGCATATTTTTAGGGATCAAAGCAAAAGTAAGTGATATAAAAAAATTTATCCTGTGCTTTAGATTGAGGAGAAAAAAAAACCAAAATTGAAATAAAAGGGGAAAAAAAAGCCACATAATGCCTGTCCATTGAATGGCTGAGACATTCAAATGCTAATTAGTGAGCTACTGTAAAGTACCAGTGTAAGGCAAGAGAGAAACACATACTATCGAGGTGTGCAATCACAAAGCTGATTACATGGAGATGAGATTGTGAATGTTCACCCTTTATATTCCCTTCTACCTATTCATATTCAGTTAATTTTATTCTTGCAGAACTACAGCTTCTAAGAATAAATGTAACTCATGAATAAAACAAGATATAGTGGTACATTTTAAGTAAGACGCAGATGCTAATCCTCTGTCTTCTGCAAACTAAAATTATTGTGAGTAAAATTAATTTTCCTGGAAAAGAATCCTGTAAATAATGGAAACAACTACATGAGCTGTGGAAATTGAGATCAGAAATACAAAGCTTCCTTTTCCACTGAACTAAGGTTCAAGTTTTGCTATAGCAACAAATTCTTTAACTAATCATTTTTCATGCCCTTTTCCATGGCTGGAATGTGGAAATCCTGGGTCACAATAAGTACCATACAACAAAGTAGTAAGATCTCTCTTAGTTCACTAGACATGACTATTAAGAGTGCACAAGCACACTCCTGCCATACTACTACAGATTTCAATATACATGAACAGCCAGAAGAGAGTTCTGGACAGAAAAAAAACCAGCAAGTCAGAATTGTGCAGGTTTACTCTCAATATGGTTATTTGCTCCATCTGCCCTTCCTCAACAACATCAACTCTATTTCTAATACACATGGTTACTGGTTTAACAATCTCCTTGATGAATACTGTTCAGGAATAATCATACTTTCTGGTTTTAGTGATACTCAGGAACAATGCAGTTCAAAAACTTGTGGCAAGAAATACATGTAGCTTGTCTTAAATCTTATATAAAAATAAGAAAGAAAATTCCATCACAATATTGAAGTGTGTATGTATATTATTCCTAAGTTTTTGGTTGATTTGGCTGTTCATGCTATATGAAGACTGTGTGTTCTCCCAGAAGCATCAAATAGCAACTGCCATTTTTGTTGTGCACTACAGAGCATGCACATTTTAAGACCATAAGTAACAACATTATTAGGTAATTTTTTCTTTGCCTTGGCAGTCATCATCAGTAATACAACTTCTTTGCTTGTGATGATTTCTTTCTATTGTAGTAGGTATGATTACTTTTCAAAAGAATGCAGAAAGTATTTATGCATTTGGGTTTAAATAATCATATAATTATTTTATAATATTTTTCAATATGAAATAATGGAAAATAAATGTCAAACTATAGGCCAAAAATCCATGTCTGTAAGAAAACCAATAAAAACTATCCAGTTTCATGCGACTTAAGACCTTTAAAGATAATTTTTTTTTTTATTTTTTTTTCTTTTAATTTGCATTTTCTTGTTTTTGAAATCTGGCAAAACTGAAAATGGAATGCATCCCCCAATGGGAAGGAAAAAAAAATAAATAGTTGTTGGTACACCATTAAACTAACTTCCAATAATGTGTTGTTACCTTTGTAGTTAACCTTGAAGCCGATTGAGCCAACACTTTCATCTGTTTGAAGGTGCAGCCACATCTGACTGCTCATGCTCACAATTAAGTCTGGTACAAAGCTCCCAGTTAACCTAAAAAACAGAAAGAAATTCTGTAAAGCCATTTAGTGTTAAGCAGTTAGATTACTTTGTTGGGTTATTGCTTTATTGTTTGCTTGGGTTTTTTTTTTCTCCTAAGAATTCTAACTAACTATTATATTTTGCAATTTTTTAACTTTTTTTTTTTTTTAATTCATTACATTCAATGCACACCAAATTGATTACCTACTGACTGCTTAGCCACTATAGGTCTCAAGGTTCCAATGACTGCAGATTTGATAGCAGCCTATCACACAAACAACTCCTGTTTGTGTTGTACTGAAATAGCCCATCACACTTTCTGGTCTGGAAAGATGCATCTCACCTGTTCCTGAACCATATCTGGCAGTCCTATGTGCGTGACTCAGATGCATGCAGGCATATCAAATGGCACTAAAAGGCCATAATGAGAAACTACATTTATTCTACCAAAAAAAATATTTCTCTGCTAAACAACCACCACTCATGCAACCTCTCAGCTGCCCCTACTCTTAAACAGCAACACTGTGTGCTGGTTTAAGGCTAATTGGAATATTTTAATAGAGAAAATTATATTATAGGCTGTGAAAAGGAAAACAATGGTGATGTCTACTTCACTCATAGGCTTGCTGACACAAATAAAACTAAGAACATAAACATTAGATAAGTCAGTCGGGCTTGTGGCACTCTCTGTCAGGTACAGTATCTGGGGNTCGGGTACAGTGTCCGGGGCTGTCC